>OY755239.1:40091073-40691073 GCA_963576725.1 Azorinus chamasolen
TTTGATGGTTTTTATTCTGCTTCCCAATCATTACATGAAACAAATGTCACTTCTATTTGCCAAGCGCAATTATGATTTCTGATTATCGACACACAGCGGTGGTAACGACCCATTAGTCGAGGGCAATGCGACATTCAGACAGGCGATGCGATACAATGAACCATTAGAAACACGTTTGACCGGAAAGTGGCTGCCTTAAGAGCTTCCAACAAGCATTGTACCAGTATGCAGTCCCTCTATAAGTTTTATATTGGTGTGTTACCATAGTGGTTTTTTGGCCATGGCAGAAATTGTAAACTCATATTTTTCACTCAAACTAATAGAGCGGACCCTGATTATACGGCTGCTACAGGGGCGATCTTATCTGGGTCTCATTTGTTTGCGTAAATATGTTTACGGTTAAGAACATTTGAAGTAAAACTCGTTCTGATTCCTCCTTATGTGTACATATTTTTCGAGCCCTGTTCGAGAAATAAGTGTACAACAACAACCTACATGCATTTCAATAAGACATATGTACGGAAATAAGATACAATAAAAGCTCTCTAAACCAGAATTCTATAAGAGAAGAATTCAGATACATTTAGGCAGGTTGCTGCTTAATGCAGGATGAAAGTCATACAGCACGATCATAGAGGAGCTTCTGTGTGACTTTCACCCTGCATTAAGCTGTCGCCTGTCTCCAAATTTTGATATTTATACCAAATTTAACGTCCAGTTTTGGGGTATTTGATTAATAGGAAATCCTACAGCCAAATGTAGATTCTGTCAAAAACATCTACATCATTCATTTACACTACTTGAACTTTTGTGGTTATAGATATTACTTAACTACTTTAGGTAAAAGTACATATTACTGTGATAAAAGTATTCTGATAGTTGTTTTACTTCAATCATTGTTCAAATTACGTACAATCAAAACCTATCTTATTCCTAGAATATTGACCACTGCAGTTAGATACACAATAACTGGGATTTGAATTGTCGAAAAAGCATTTACAAACACCAGATAAAACTCAAGCAATCTACATGCATTGTTCAATTAATATTTAGACTGCCGAGCAAATTATTTTTACAACCCCTCCCCCAATATTTTCAAAGGTCCCGCTATAATCAGATGGTGTCAAACAGTTTTCATCCTGATGAGACACCGAGTTACAACACAGACACAATATATACCTAGTTTCACTAGCAAACAACGATTAATACATTGCTCTAAACGTAACAAACTTTTAGCACTTTGTATACAGAATGAACGCTTCATATTTCTGACGATAAGCACGTCTCGACATACATTTGCAAACAGCTTGGGCCCATATGAGACGGCGGATCCAAGCTGTTTGACACTCGGTTAATATTTTCTCAAATGCTGGATATAATTGGAAGATGTGAAGAAAAGTTCAGCAAATTAAATATAGAGCAGACATTATTCATTCAACATGCAAATATTACACTTAAGAGTTTGGTTTGCGATTTATTTTGTTTTCCTAATTGTGTCGATTAACACTGTCAAGAATATGTATCCGAATTTTATACATACAGTAATGTATATCGCACGAACCAACAGAGTATGTATCCTCTACTTAACACTTACCTCGCTCTGAAAACAAAATGGCTATAATGCCGATATAATACAAATTTGATTACTTCCTCTTCGATTAAGCTTTTTACGAACTATACCCGAATACAAAACAGATTGGATTCTGATGAGACGCCGAGTTACTCGGCGTCTCTTCTGGGTCCAAACTATTTGCAAATGTGAATAATATCACGGGGTTATAATTAAAACTAATACAGTTTTCCTGTATAATTAAGTGAAATGTCACTTCACTTACAGTTCTCATATATTTACTGTGGATTAATACATACGATAACGACACATTAAGTAAGACTGAATTAATCCACTGCGACATTCAGACATACGATGCGATAAAACGAATCAAGAGGAACACACTTCACTACAGACAAAAGTGTTTTGGTCTTTAATTTGATGCAATTTAGGAATTAATTAGTTAGGATCCAGATTAAATACCGGTATCTCAGTTTCATACCAGGAACGACACTTCAAATACGTTTGTTTGAAATGAATTTTAACATAGCCTTTATAATTGAAATAACATAATGAAACTTTAAAGCAAACACACTCAAACTATTATATTAAAAACAAGGCAGTCTGCAGTATGCATTGTCAGAAATGCTCATATTGAAGATTGAAATGTTAGTCGTTAGTATCAAGATCAGTTCTACAATAACCATATGATTTAGGAAGTAGTTTGCAGATTAATTCAAACTCATACTATTGAGGGGAAATGCGTAAACAACCAGTTTTTTCTACTATTGTCTGGTTTGCTTAGTTGTTTTGTTTCTAGAGAAGTTTTGGATTTATTTATTCCATTGATAGAGTAGCAAAGAGCTTAACCCTTCTCTTGCTGAATTTTAAAATACACTTCTCCTTCTTTAACCATGCCCTGTTGTATAATTACATATATCTTCACTAAGCACAAGTATTTCGCTGTACAATCACTGCTGTGGAGTGCACTGGTTGCACAATCAACTTGTAAATAGTGCAGACCCTGATGAAACAGCTCCTGCAGGAGCTGTCTCATCTGGGTCTTCACTATTTACAGGTAGGTATATTGACGTGAATAGCAAGCGAAGGGTTAACTTTGATCATAAAGATACAGATGCAGCATTCATTTCCTTTGTGTGAAGTCAATGAGTCAGACAAGCATGAATTAACCCGGATCTTTTATCACCATGTAATTATACAAATTAACAGTATGCTATTTAAAAGGTTCTCAGCAAAACCCTATATTAGCAAAACCTCAACAAAACGCTATATTACTGCCACTCATTAAAATTGTCCCTCCGAGACGATTCTAATGAGCGGCAGCAATTTAGGGTTTAGCTATGAAATTGGACAGTTTTGTATGCATCCTATGTTCTAACTTTTAAACACTGTTATTAGAGTTTTGACGCAGACCAGTTGTTGAGCATTAAACTATTTCTTTGACAATGACAAACTGCATAGACAATCACTTTGAATCCATATGAGACGCAAATTAAGATTTTATTAGGCGTCTCGCCAGGATCCAAACTGGTTGATGCTATTATACAGTAATAGTTGTACAGACAACAATATATGGCAACGAAAGAGTTAACATATGTAGTATTTGAGTGTACCAGCATTGAAAGGGTTAGACTAACTCATACAAATGACTGCTGTAAATCTCTATTAGCTTTGATTTGTTAAATCATCTGCCAAGTATTTTCGTCGCAAACGTTGCCCTCAAATACAACAGCAACCCCAATCCCATCTCTGTCATTGAAAAACATAAAATGGCACTCTGACGAGACGCCGTGTTCCTCGGTGTGTCTTATCTGTATCCAAACTGTTTGCAAAGGTTATCACAGTTTCGCATGAGACAGTGAAATAGTCAACCCTTTGCTTGCTAAGCGCGACCTAACTGACATAAGCAAACACGCTTGGATTCTGATGAGACGCCGAGTGACTCGGCGTCTCATCAGGATCCAAGTTGTTTGACACTCCGTCAATAGTATCTCAAACGTTTGAACGAATCGGAAATAAGTGGAAATTGTAACACAATGGAGACCTCATTTTCAGTCTAAGGGATCAGACATATTTATGGCTTTTATATGTAATTTAGCGCGTCAGCCAGGTGGCTGTATAAACTGTCTGATCTTGACTATAACATAGCGCTTGTAATTTGTTAACTCTTCGCTTCCTCTTCGCGTCAATATACCTACCTGTAAATAGTGAAGACCCAGATGAGACAGCTCCTGCAGGAGCTGTCTCATCAGGGTCTGCACTATTTACAAGTTGATTGTGCAACCAGTGCACTGCGCAGCAGTGATTGCACAGCGAAACACTTGTACACAGTGAATATATATGTTATTATACAACAGGGCATGGGTAAAGAGGGAGAAATGTATTTTCAAATTCAGCAAGAGAAGGGTTAACCCTTAACCCTATGTCTGCTCAAACTCTGATATGATACATGTACAAGTTTGACTATGGCCGATTCGATCCGGCTCTGAGAAGCTATTGACCGAGTTTCAAACAGATTGGATTCTGATGAGACGCCGAGTTGCTCGGCGTCTCATCTGGATCCAAACTGCTTGATAATGCAAGTGAGATCGCGGTTAACGGGACAAGGATTGACACGTTGGAAAATATCGGTTGAGTCTATTTTATTTTTGGTGTACTTTAATAAGACAGTTACAAATCGTATGTGTTGAATTAAATGAGATCTATCTTATTTTTTCTATAAATCTGTATTGGGGTATGTCTTTCAAACACGGCAAATTATCTGACCTCTCTCAACCGAATCTCAGTAGAGAGGAATTTAGATACTTTTAAGCAGATGGCCGCTTAATGTAGAGTAAGACATGCAGAATGCTCCTAGAGGAGCTTTCTGCATGATTTTCACCCAGCATTAAGCTGTCAGCTGTCTCCAAGACTGATATTTATACTAAATTTAACGTCCGGTTTAGAGAGGTTTTACTGTATGACATACAAAGATAAAGACACACATAAAGATATAATTATGCAATAAATTAATGTATTGCTATATGCAATAAATAAATATATTTAATTGAGACATCACTGGTATGTATCTTATCTATGTTCACAATCAAGCGAATATGCTCTCCTTTTTCTCTTAAACACTGGTAGATGTGCAATCGTCGCAATTCAAATAGGTGATTTGTTGTTCTTATGATCATATCATTAATTCAAACAAATGCCATTGACAAAAACAGATCATTCTGTCATACGTTTATAATCACAATTAAGTTATATATGTAACGTTAATGATTTACACTCTCACATCCATCATGTACTTTATGTTTATGTTTTTCTCGTTTTTTTGTTGTTGTTTTTTGTTGTTGTTTTTTCGTTGCATGCAGAATACATGTATGTTTGTATGGTGATGAGCTGTTATGCTTAAACCGAAATAAACAATATGTTATGTTATGTTATGTTATGTTTATACAAAGATCGACACGTAACACCAAACATTCGATTTAGATAGTTGTTGGAGTACTTCACCATACTGACAGATATTCAAAAACACGTGTACTTGAATTACTTTGTCTTAATAAAACAGTATAAAAACTTACTGGTCGTGATATCTGTAACATTATAACACATTTTATTGTAATCATAAACGCAAATTAGAACAGGGAGAAAATATACTTCATTTGAATTTACAATAAAACCACTCTTAACCCTTTACCTGATAGAAGCGGCTTTTAGCATGTTTGATTTATTCCTCCGCTGAAGAAAATAGTTCAAATTCATACAGTCATGAACATATTGCATAATAAATATTTTCTATATCCTAGTAGGTGGTAGCTTAAAGCAGGCTGAAAGTAAAGCAGAATGCGCCTTAAGGCGCATTCTGCTTTACTTTCAACCTGCTTTAAGTGGTCATATGTCTTGAAAACTAGAAACAGGCTATTGGGTAAAGGGTTAAGCGACCATTAAAAGAGATCTGAATCTATATCTTTAACCTGCTGAGCAAGATTTTGTTTGTAGAAAATGTCATCGATTTCAGTTGTCACTTTTCATATATCTTGCATTTCTTTCCAGCAGCACATTCAGAGTGTCAAACAGTTTGGATCTTGATGAGACGCCGAGTTCTCGGCGTCTCATCTGAATCCAAACTGTTTGCAAATGTATCACTCATCCGCCCGCAGCAGGCTAAAGGTTAAGACATGTGCTTGATTAAAACAGGTCGAAAGTAATGCAGAAAGCTCCTTACAGAGTTTTCTGCATTACTTTGTCCTGTTTTAAACAGCAACCTGCTTTTTTAAGATCCACGTGTTCAATAAATGAATGGTCGCCTAAGACAAGTTTGGTTGTACTTTTCTATTGATATTACAAAATATTGAATTGATATGAAACAACCATCTAAATATAGCATATACAATAAAACCCCTCTTTAACTGGTACGTTAAACTCAGTATAGATATCGGTCTTGGAGACAGGTGGCTTCTTATTGGAGGGTGAAATTCATACAGAAAGCTCCTGTATTAAGTAGCCACCAGTCTAAAAGTATTAGGTTTTACTGTATATAGTTCATGCATCAATTGACTGTTGAAGACAGCTTGTGTAAATATATGTGTTTAACCCATTCCCTGATAATGACGGCTTTTAACGACTCTGTAAAAGTCACTTTATGAAACCATTGTGATAAATAGAGCATTTGCTCCTATATCACAATGGTTTCAAACTACAAAATTCTAAAATTTTCCTTTTCTCTAGTTAATGCTCCTTTTTGGTAGATTTATTCAAAGAGGTTGTATCTAAAAATAGCATATGAGGTAATGGGTTAAATGGACTATTAGCCCTTTCAGTACCTAACACAAGTGACTGAAGCCTTTTTGAGACAATGCAGACCCAGATGAAGGGGCTACTGGAAGAGCCCTCTCATCAGGGTCTGCACTGTTTGTCATGTTACATTTTTTATTTAAAATAAATCCATGAATATCCACGGTAAGATTGATACATGTAATTGTATAATAGTACATTTGAATATTCAACGTTGAAAGGGTTCAGTTGCTTTCCACTGATATACATTATGCTGATACTTTATTTTAAAAAACAAAGACGCTGATGTGTTTTTAATTACCGAAAGCTTTTTAAATAATTATATTATACCAAAATGCAGCAGGAGACCATTAACACAATTAAATGTAAGTTTATTTAACCCTTTGCCTTTTTCGATGATAAATGGCAACTTTGCAAACAGATTAGACCCAGATCAAACAACTCATGTAGGAGCTGTCTTATCAGAGTCTGGTCTGTTTGCTTATGGAATAATATTGATCTGATTCTGAAGTTCTCTTCACAGCCAGAACCTTCATTTTCAATGTGCAATTATAAAATTACATCCAATGACCGTTTCATGTAGTAATAATAGTCACTACTTGCAACGTGGTTTTAACATGCCTTACAATTGCATAAATCATTTCATCATATGGTGAACAGAGATGTCGCAAGAAAACCAGTCGAATACAAAAAGTAAATGCCGAAGAAGACAAAACTGTTATGTGTTTGATATCGAATACGCGATGTATTCAGCAATATACGTAATTTGTATTTATTCGGCTCGAGTTTTAGTTTCGTTTAAATTGTTCAACCAAGGCCTATTGTATTTTGTTGTAGAACAAAAATGAAATTTATCGATAAAAACAGTTGATTTTGAACCACAAGGGGATTTTTCGATATATTTTCAATTTGACTATCTTCATAATGATGATTGATCATACCAAGGTTTATTATATTAATTGATCATACAAAGGTTTATTGTATTACCGAAAATATGCGTTCTTAACATTTCTCATATTAACCTTTGCCTTGCCACCTACGTATCCATTATCAACTTCACAATCTGTTTTGATCTAGATGAGACGCCAAAAGAACTGATCGACTCACAAGGATACAAACTGTTTGACACCCTGATAGCTGTTGTGTAGACAAATCGATTATGTATTGAATTTGGAAAATGTAATAAATGAAAATTGGCGTAAAACAGTAGCACAACAGACTTAAGGTTAAGACGCTGAAATAACGGTATCATTATAATAATAATAATAATAATAATAATAATAATAATAATATATTATTATTATTATTATTATTATTATTATTATTAATTATTATTATTATTATTATTATTATTATTATTATTATTATATTATTATTATTATTTCATTATATTTGCATTAGATAATGCTACACACAATTAAATTATTATTTTTAAAAAAGACAGTTTACAAGTTTAAAAAGGCAATACATGGTCACTGAGTACAATAAAAACAAAAGGTATCCACGGGATTTGAACCCATGCCATCGCCCTTACAAGTCAAACTCACTAACCACTTCGCTAACAGTGATATACTAATTCATCATACCGGTAATATACATACATCAAATCATATAAAGTGAATAACGTACACTTTTTTTTTACTTTATTGATAATTAATAATTACATGTATCTTGAACGTATTCTGTGATCGAGACAAAACTTTAAATCTGACAAAACGATTATGGAGCCTACTGCGACGTCCCATTCTCTTCCCAAATTAAGTCTTACACCACAAGCACGACAGCCGGGCGAAAAAAGGAAATAAACAATGTCTGCTATATAATAGATGCAAATGATACAATTTCTTATATACAGTAAAGCCTCTCTATAACGGCCTCTAAATTACATAAATTATTGTTTGTTAAAGACAGGTGGTTGCTTAAAGCAAGGTAAAGGTAAAACAGAACGCTCCTATAGGAGCGTTCTGTTTTACTTTCACCTTGCTTCAAGCAGCCACTTACCCTAAATAACAACTAATTAACATGATTTAGTGGCCGTTATAGAGAGGTTTTACTGTACTGTATTCGCCGTAAAAAATGCCCCCGGATGTGTTACATTGTTAAAAGAAGCTTCTTGCATTTGTACATAGATGGTTGCATACTGCAGAATTAAATCTACTCGGGCAGATTTCTGCATTGCTTTCAATCTGCATTAAGCTTCCATCTGTACTTTTAAAAACCTATATAGGGCTTTAGTTGCTTTATACGTCTTAGACCCACCACTCCCGTTGTAAAGGGGCGTTTATGTTGGAGAAAGCGATGAATGTTGTTGTTTTTTATTTTCCTGACACCATGACAACAATGCACGCGTTATATCTACTTACATTTGTCTTGTAGATTCCTTATGGTCGATACGATACTAATTTACTATGGCGATTAATACACATTATCTGCGGGTAAAACAATAAGTCAGACCTTGCTAAACAAAGAACTGTTTAAATAGGTCTGGTTGCCGATTGCCCGATATTTATTTCTGTAATTCAATGGAACTGTCAGACAAAATCAATGCATTTATGACATTGTGATACTATAAGCAGTTTCAACCGATGCGCATCGAATGTGAACGGTTGCATAATAATAAAAACAAAACACATCAACCTTTACAGTAAAGCACATTTAACAGATACAATTCATTTTGTACGCCATACTGCGATGTAGTGAATAATTCAAAGTCTCATCAGGTCCTTATGTTGGAAACTGTGAAAATGTGCTTGAATTGAAATGGGAGGCTTTCTATTTCATCATCTTAATGAGACGAAACGCATACTTTATCGACGAATAGTTTATTATTGTGTGTAAGGTCAAATATTTCACCACCATATGCGAACCAGTGATAACTTCTACACACAGGTTTCATATAAACGCATTTCAATGCATTTGCAAAGAGAGAAGACCTAGATCAGACGGCTCCTATAGGAGCCGTCTGATCAGGGTCTGCTCTGTTTCCTAATGAAAATTGATAGATCCGTGGCCATGGATATGCAATAGGCATTGAAAATCGGAATAAATATAGAACAGGGAAATGGTTAACACTGTCCATAAAAGCACCTTTCTACGTCTTTACAAATAGAGAAGACCCAGATCGGAGCCGTCTGATCAGAGTCTGCTCTGTTTGCTTATGATATAATATAGATATGATTATACTGTTTCTGCCATAGCCAAAACTTCTTGTGTCCATTTGCTTTTGAAACAAATTAATCCGATTAATATCTATAACGGTATTATTTCTGACATGGATATTCATTGAGGAAAGGGTTAATCTCGACATCATATTTATATGACGTCTCAGTAGTATGCAAACTATTTTTGACACTCTGGTTAGCAACACGGCTATAATCTATAGTCAACGAAATTCATATAATTATGCAAGTTTAAAAGAATATCAATTTGACTCTTGACAATACAGTTAAGTCTCGCTATTACACTTGTACGAACACTCTGATGAAGTGTAACCCTTCTATTGCTGTTCACGTCAATATACCTACCTGTAAATAGTGAAAACCCAGATGAGACAGCTCCTGCAGGAGCTGTCTCATCAGGGTCTGAAATATTTACAAGTTGATTGTGCACTCAACAGCAGTGATTGCACAGATATATTATTTGTGGACAGTGAAGCTATATGTAATTATACTATAGGACATGGGTAAAGAATGAGAAATGTATTTTAAAATTCAGCAATAGAACGTTTAATTATGGATTGTAAAACAGGTGGTGGCTTAATAAAGGACGAACGTTATGCAACATACTACTATATGAGCTTTCTACATTACTTTTGCTCCTCATTAAGCAAAAGCTTGCTTTTATAGACACCTACATCAATGAAAAAGTAGTAAAGCAGTAAAGTCAAGCAGACAAAGCCTCATACAAGACGCAACCACCACCAAAACATCGATAGAAAGCGTGTTACACCCACAAACTACACATCCAAACACAAGCACACATCCAAACCCATGCACACACACGAGACGAAAACATAAAATCTGGAAAATGGTTAAAATCATATCCAGACGATCGTACCGCCTATCGCGTTTTATGTGCTGATACAATATTATCTACTGATGTCTGTTCTATCATGCATTGCATATATTGACAGTTACACCAATCTAAACTGAAATTTTAATAAAGACCAATTTATGTATTTTAGGCAGGTGGCTGCTGCATACAGTATAAAATGATCACAAAGGAGCTTTCAACCTGCTTTAACCTGCAACCTGTCTGTAAGACCAACACAGATTGTACTTTTATCGTCCAGTTTAGCGGGGGGCCTATTTATCTTACTTTTCATTTATACATATACAGTAAAGCATATGTACAACGGGCACACAGACATAAGGTACAATTATGGGGTCTAGGCCTGATAGTAGCTAAATGCAGACCCACATCAATGCAGAAAGTTCCTACTGGAACTTGTTGCGTTACTTTTACTCTGCATTAAACAACCGCCTGTTTTAAATATCATTGTGTTTATTCTTTTAGTAGTCGTTACAGAGATATTCTTCTGTACATGCACGCAATCCAGCTGAGAGAAAGATTGCTTCCGATAAGGGGTAAAAGGCCCGATCAATTATATATACATTATGTTATTAGTATTCAGTACGGACTCTCGGTGTTTGACAGATAGGGTCCTTCAACTATGAGAAACATTTCAGTATCGGCGATGTATAACATGCCGTGGTTGCATATGATGCGTCAAAAGTAGAGATAAAACCATTCACATTATTCTCTGCCACCTGGTATACAGTAGAACCCCTCTAAACCGGAAAACTGTGGAGAAAACTTTAGATACTTTTACAAAATGTAAGTAGGTGGCTACATAATGCTGGGTGAAAACCATGCATAAAGCTGCTTTCACCCTGCATTAAGCTGCCACTTGTCTCCAAGACATATATTTATACTAAATTTGACGTCCGGTTTAGAGGGATTTTACTGTAGGCCTACTTTAGCATATTTCAAAATTTAGCTGAAAGATAATAAATGATAACGCATGCTACCATGAAAATAACGAATACGTCCCATTCGCTGACGACATCGGCTTGCTGGATGTAACAACTAGCTAGAAGTAACAGCGAGCATAACGATATAGGACGAACTTGTCACAAATGCCGAGATATTGTGTCTTGTACAAAGGGTCTGGTGTTCAGCTCAACTGGCATCGGTGCAACTACTTTGATGATTAATGGTTTACAGTCTATCTTATACGACTACAGTAGAACCTGTCCTTAGCCACCATTCATCTATTGAACATAGGAGTCTGAAAAAGCAAACGGTTGCTTAACCCATTTGATCCCAGTGGATTCTTCCATGTTTATATTTTGGATTAGTCCATTTTTTATCTAAGGGGTGCCTGGCCTAAATTTTCAATTTCGTTTCGTTTCATATTGAATTTCCTATCAGCAAACGGTGTAGACTCTTATCAAACACCGCATTATGCGGGGTCTGATCAGAGTCTACACTGTTTGCCTACGTCCCATATATGGGATCGTGGGAGCAAATGGGTTAATGAAGGGCAGACGTAATGCAGTATGCTACCACCTGCCGTACATACCAATTGTTAGACAGATTGTTGATGGCCGCTTAAGACAGGCTCTATTTCAATCAAAAACAGTTTAATTCAGGTGGTAGCTTAATACAGCACAAAAGTTGTGCAGAAAGCTCCTTTGTTCAGCTTAACTATTGCCCTTCGTTAAGCAACTACCTGCTTATACAGACTCCCAATTTAAAACAGCACGTGGTCGCATTAGCGAGACTTTAAGCTACTTCAAAGAGACATTTAACCTGAAATATTTGGGATGCAACATTAGCAAAGGTGGCTGGTATAGGACGAAATGCTGTTGCCCTGCTACTGCTTTGCTATGTTTTGCTATTTCTCGTATGAAATGGACAACGTGACATCGAAAAGTAAAATGAACTTTCGTACCAAGAACTATCTCAGCAGGTATTTTATCATTTGTATCCTTTTAACCAGTATGGCCAAACATACTTGTACAGTAACTATTTTGATTTATAATGAAAACTCATTGAAATTCCAGTAGATCCTAAAGTCTAGAGCTGGGGTGAACATTATGATCTCAATTGACTCTGACGACTGGGCAACCCAGGTGCTCAATACTTCAAAGCCCAGTTCTGCATTCTTGTGATGATTAGTGTCTCAAAATTAAAATAAAATGACATTATAACGCGTGGGTTACAAGTATAAAGTGACAGCTTAAACTGGCGCATAGGCAATTGCTCTTGCGAATTATGAGCAGAGTGGCTATTTGAGAATGTGTTTACTAACTTGAGATTAAATACCTTCTCATCATACAATGTATTGCATATCTTATTCTTGCACTTCTGTCAGAAATAAATACAATAGAACCCCTCTAATGCGACCACTTAAAGAATAAACATGGGTGTTTTAATAAGCAGGTGGTTTCTTAATGCAGGGGAAAAGTAATGCAGAAAGCTCCTCTAGGAGCTTTCTGCATTACTTTTGTCCTGCATTAAGCTACCACCTGCATCTAGCACCCATAATTATACCTCTTTTAGGCGGTCGCAATAGCGAGGGTTTACTGTAATTCGATTCTTCTTCTGTTACTTGTCTAGTGCCTATGAAATGTGTCCGTTTCAAGTTATCTAGGATGGCAAAATGCAGTAAAATAATGGCATACAATTTGAGACAAAATATGACTTCATAGTGCAAAGCGTTTTATGTTACAAATACAACAATGCAGTAGTCTGACAGGCTCAATAAATATAATAACAATGTGTTACTTGAGAAATAAGCACACATACGCATCGCGTGGAATCTAATTAACCCGTTCCCTCATATAAACTTGTTTTCACGCATCTGCAAACAGAGTAGACCCAGATCAGACAGCTCCTAAAGGAGCCGTCTGATCATGGTCTGCTCTGTTTGCTAATGGAAATTGATAGAGCTGTTTCTTTACTTTCTAAAATGGCTACACTGTTCCATTTTCCATTGTTTATTATAACTATTGTTTCCATATATATTCAGTAGGTATTGAAATTTGTAATAAACATAGAACAGGTAAAGGGTTAATACAATCACATTGCTAATTGTGCGTTTTAGATTAGATGGTAGGTTATATCGGTGTCGTCATGTCCTCGGAGAAATTGCATTTATCTCTATCTGTATAAAGTAGAACATGTCATAAGCGACCAGTGGTATGTAAGGCAGGTGGGTGCTTAATGCAGGTCACAAGTAATGCAAGAAGCTTCTTTATGAGCTTTCTGCAATACTTATGTGGTGCTTAGGGCAACCGCCTGTTGGTTAAGACTCATATGTCCATTAAATGAATGGCCACTTCGGACAGGTTTTACTGTATTAAATTTATTATTTGCATTGGCTTGATTTACTATTTAGCCTTATGAACTTATTAGTGTTTAACAAGTGTCCGTCCACATATTTTCAATTCAGTTTCTTTACGAAATGCGATTGTGATTTCCGCCCAAGTTTAACGAGTCAATTCAATATGAAATGGCGTAATTTGAAAAACTTTGAACGAGTTTTAATTACATCAATTTACATGTACATGTACAGTAAAACCCCGCTAATGCGACCACCTAAAAGAGGTATAATTATGGGTGCTAGATGCAGGTGGTAGCTTAATGTAGGACAAAAATAATGAACTTTCTGCATTACTTTTCCCCTGCATTAAGCAACCACCTGCTTATTAAAACACCCATGTTTATTCATTAAGTGGTCGCAATAGAGGGGTTTTACTGTATGAGAGTTTCACAAATGTTTGCATCTCCAATACCATCGAGGTTTTAATCAGGGCATTAATTTGAGCTGATCAAAGCAATTGCCCTTATTGTCTTGTACACACGACGCCTATATAAACTCCGAACTGTTGGAAGTTTTACTAACCTTCTGATCGTTCAAACGAGTGGGAAACAATTTAGCAAGTGTCCGACAGCGTAAATCCTAACAAGAAATCGTCTTATGCTGCATCTAATTAGAGAGCCAAACTGCTACATGTAACATATGTGCTACATTGTAGTTGAGGTCGCGATAAGCAGTCTACATTTTAACCCTTTACTCCATGACTAGTGAGGTCGGAAATAATGACATCATGAATATTAATTGGATTATTTGTAACAACACCACATGGATAAAGTAATATTAACAATTTGATCATGACAGAAACTGTATAACCATATCTTTATTATATTACAAGCAAACATAGCAGACCCTATAGGAGCCGTCTGATCTGGGTCTACTCTGTTTGCAAATGCGTTGAAAGGCGTATTTATGGAGTAAAGGGTTAATAACCATAATTACTATTCTTATTATGAGCGCATGTTAACCTTTACCCGTAGAGGCAAAATACCGTCTACTCAAAGTTGATCTGGTACATGTACAGTGTTAACGACTTCATATTCCAATAAGCTTTTGATAACAATTTATCAGGTTTGATTTTGCTGAGACGCCGATTTAGACGCGGTGTTACTCGGCCTATCAGCTGGTTCCAATCTGTATGCGAGTTTGGTTTAAAATAGCGGGCTAATACGGGTTAAGGATAACTACGCTGAATGACGAACGAAAATTGTCTGGCGCCTTCTGTAGATGCGTAGCCCTTTTATGTTTGATTTTCAAAGTAAAATAGCCCACCATGGTTTAACAACAGTCAATTCAGCATACATACATAAGTGTGCTAGTAGATTATAAATATCAGACACTGTAGACCCTGATCAACGGGTGATCTGGTTCTACCGTATTTGAAAAAACGTTTAACTCATTTCCCACTTTCAAAGTAATAAGTGAAAACATATGCTACAGAAGTAACACAATAAAATTGTCCAGCCTATTTATAACGAATTTTACCCCCACCTACCTATTTGATTGCAAAGTTGATTTTATTTCTCTAGACGTAGTTTGGCATGGTTTAATATGATGTTCTTTCATCATTCGTCGTATTTGACTCCTGCCAAAGTAAAAACGTTACAAAGAATAATTCTGTGGTTGCATATATAAGCCACCACTTAGCCGCCGAGTGATCACGAAAGGATTGGTCGATAATTGACATAACTAACGCTAACTCTATTATTATCCTGCAATAGTCTGTTAGTGTCAAATACAACTGACACAAGATGTCCAATTATTTTCTGTTAGTGTTATATATTAACCCTTTACTCAGTGTAGATGAATTTTGAAACATTCGGAAACAGAGTTGAACCACGTCAGATGGCTCATACAGTAAAACCTCTCTATAACGGCCACTAAATTACATCAAATATTTTGAGTTAAAGACAGGTGGCTGCTTAAAGCAAGGTGAAAGTAAAACAGAACACCACCTGTCCTAAATACCAACGAATTCACATAATTTAGTTGCCGTTATAGAGAGGTTTTACTGTACACGGCTCATGACCGTCTGATCGCGGTCTGCTCTGTTTAATTATTGAATAATACAGATATTTTCCCACCGTTTCTGTCACAGAAAACATGCCTTGTTCCTTGCCATTATAAACATCTCGCTCATTAATATTCAAACGGTCATAATACAGTGGGACCTGTCCTAAACGGTCATAATACAGTGGAACCTGTCCTAAGCGCTCATAACACAGTGGAACCTGTCCTAAGCGCTCATAACACAATGGAACCTTCCTGAACGCTTATGATACAGTGGAACCTGTCCTAAGCGCTCATAACACAGTGGAACCTTCCTGAACACTCATAATACAGTGGAACCTGTCCTAAGCGATCATGATACAGTGGAACCTGTCCTAAGTGCTCATAATGCAGTGGAACCTGTCCTAAGCGCTCATAATGCAGTGGAATCTGTCATAAGCGCTCATGATACAGTGGAATCTGTCATAAGCGCTCATAATACCGTGGAACCTGTCGTAAGCGCTCATGATACAGTAGAACCTGTCCTAAACGCTCATGATGCAGTGGAACCTGTCATAAGCGCTCATGATGCAGTGGAACCTGTCCTAAGCGCTTATAATACAGTGGAACCTGTCCTATCATAATACAA
This sequence comes from Azorinus chamasolen, assembly GCA_963576725.1. Lineage (NCBI taxonomy): Eukaryota > Metazoa > Mollusca > Bivalvia > Cardiida > Solecurtidae > Azorinus > Azorinus chamasolen. The sequence continues at coordinate 40,107,451 of OY755239.1, forward strand.
TGGAGCCTGTCCTAAGCGGCCAGTCATTTATGGAACCTTAAAAAGCAATTGCTTGAAGCAGGGCAAAAAGTCATACAAAAAGCTCCTTATGAGCTTTCTGTATTACGTTTGACCTTCATTAAGCTACAACCTGTCTTGCATCCCGTATTTAGACCTTTTTGATGGCCGCTTAAGTCAGGTTCTACTATATTCTTGGAATAAAAGGCTAGGCGGTATCACGACAACGTTACAGTGAGGTAACTGGTAACTGAAATACTTTCCAGAAAATACTCAGGAGTTGTGATATTTCTTGGTATTTAGCTAACTTGTGGCAACTGAAGGCAATGACAGGTGCTCTGTCGAGTTTAATTATTTAGCAGAGTTGCTTTCTATATGTGACTTACCTGGTAATGTTAACGCAAAACATCTCTTGAATACCACGAAGGAAAATGGGGACATAATTATGTCACCATATAACTCAATTATCGACACCATTTTAACATTTCCTTCATATAAACGCCTTTACAAACAGAACAGAGCCAGAGTTTCGTTCGCAAGCTTTTGATTGGTCAGATTTGAGTTCTCAAGCTTTTGATTGGTCAGATTTGAGCCAGAGGCTCAAATCTGACCAATCAAAAGCTTGAGAACGTACTCAGACTCAACTAAAAGTTTTATAAGCATGGACCCAGGTCATACGGTTCCTGTAGGAGTCGTCTGATCATTGTCTGCTCTGTTTGCTAATGAAATTATAATACATCTGAGTCTGCAGTTTCTACCAAAGTAGAAACGTCCTTGGGCATATGCGAGTATAGAAATTGAATTTAACTAACAAATATTCGCGATGTCATTATTTCTTACATGAATATTCAACAGGGAAAGGGTTAAACACATGTATTTCAAATACAACCAGTTTACTTAATAGCAAGCCAACGTTGTGAAACTTCATAAATGATTTATTTCACACTGGTGATAATATATATTTCAGATATCCAGATAAAAGGCGTAAATTTAAACAGTTTCAAGAATAACTTCTTTATTTCTCAACCACATCCTATACTGTGTCCACTTTTTAGAATCGCGTCGAAGAGACTAGTCTAAACAGTGGTCACAGTATAGAGTTTGGTGGAGAAATGGTGATTTAAGTATTTCGGTACGCACTTTATCTTTAGCTCTGTATATTAATCATTAATATAGAAAGTTGGATAAACACTTAAATCGAAATACATTCCATTGGCACATGCAAAACTGGAACAGGTCCATGATATTCATATGGAAAATATATACGAAAATATTAACTTGTGCATGTTTCATGCTGTACAAATACGTCCACTCAAACTGTTTTGTTTTTTTTGTAAGTTTCATTTTTTTTTATTTTGTTCAGATACATGTAGTTCAAAACTACCGACGGAGTGTCATATAGACTGGGTCCAGAGGAGACGCCGAATTACTCAACGTCTCGTCTGGATCCAAACGGTTCGCTACTACCAGTCACGTGGTGTTTAACCCATTTGCTCCAAGTGGATTCTTCCATGTCTATATATTGGATTAGTCCATACTTGAGAATGATCTCAGACTCAGACAGAAGATGAAGTTCTCTTCTGAAACCGAGTTGTTTGCAAATGCGAGGCAGGTCGTGTTAACCCATTTGTTACCAGTGGATTCTTCCATGTTTATATATTGAATTGGTCCTTTTTTTATCTAAGGGGTGCCTGGCCTAAATTTTCAATTTCGTTTTGTTTTATATTGAAATTACTATCAGCAAACAGTGTAGACTCTGATCAGACGCCGCATTATGCGGCGTCTGATCTGAATCTACACTGTTTGCCTACGTCCCATATATGGGATCGCGGGAGCAAATGGGTTAATGTAACTATTACTGTAGGAGACTGCGTTGCAAATTTAGAGCAGCTATACTGCTATATATATGTTTGATGTCTTTTGAAGCCTACCGATGCAATAAAACCCCTCTAAACAAGAATTTTAGTAGAGACGAAATTGGATACTTTTAGGTACATGTAGGTGACTGCTGATTGCGCAGGGTGAAAGTCACACAGAATGCTCCTGTAGGAGCTTTTTGTGTGACTTTCACTCTGCATTGAGCTACAGTCTGTCTCCTAGACTGATATCTATACTAATTTGAACGTCCGGTTTAGAGGGGGTTTACCTTATTCGATTTCCCTTTTTTTCGAGCCCAAATGTAGCCAGGTTTGAAGTCGGCGTAAATGTAAGTGAGCGCCATGCGTGGGATATAAGACTATGTCTAAAGTATATTTCATGTATACCTTATATTTTTATTATACCAAACTTGTGTATGAGTACATCTTGCAATAAAGAGGTATCGTGTAGCATTTCCAGTCCACTTTGATCTTGACCTGGACCTTGTATACTAATAATAGCAAATAGTCATCCTATCCTTTACAAAAGCAAACCATCTTGGCATATATAGAATTTGTTGCGAGTAGTCATTTTGTACAAACTGATATTAAACGAGTCTTGGAAAATGTTATTGAGCGAGCCTCTGGCGAGCTTAATAATATCTTCCATAACAAGTTTAATATCAGTTTGTACAAAATGACAACGAGCATCATAGTCGTGTTATCACATAACTTATTCCGACTAAAATAGTTTTAAATGCATCCCTTTTCTGACGTTAGCGTGCAGAACCATAACTTTACCATTGCCGGTTTGAATTATCTCACGTTTCTGTTTTAGTTTTAGTTTTTATGCTATGAAACGGTTCAATACATTTTGAACAATGAAAGGCAGTGTGTGGCATAATGGAATGATTATATTAGAATAACTTTTGTTTCATTCTCCCCCTTTCCTGAGTTCCTCCGCACATATCTTTGTATTGTCTAGGCTTTAACCTTCCTATGAATTTAATAAATTCATTTAAGTTAGCGTGTTGTGTAGAAACCATATTGTTACAGAGGTGACGTGGAGAAGTGACGATTTGAGCTTTTCCCGTACGCACCTTTATCCCTTTCCCTGTTCTGTATTTAGGCCAAATTTCAATACCTACTGAATATTCATTAACAAAATAGTTATAAAGAAATATGGAAGGTACAACATGGTAGACATTTTAGAAAGCAAAGAAACAGATTTATTAAATTTTATTAGCAAACAGAGTAGACCCTGATCAGACGGCTCCTCTAGGAGCCGTCTGATCTGGGTCTACTCTGTTTTCAAATGCGTGAAAACACGTTTATATGTTGCTCTGTTGCTAGTAGCATTCGTTTTGTTTTTCATTTTTACTTTACAATTCTTATATTACATGTAACTGCAATATATAAAGCTGTGTGTTCGAATACTGAATACACAGTAAAGCCTGTTTTGTGACATTTTTTTCAAGAACTGTCTTTTCGAGATGATTCTAAACAGTAGTAGCAACATGGAGTTTGATGGATAAATAATGGATGTATTTTTGTCATCTCTCTCTCTCTCTTTCTCTCTCTCTTTCTCTCTCTCTCTTTAGAATTTGTATGCACTAGGGATCGACATGCGAGCCACTGGGCATCTAGTTCTGATGTATATAATATAATGTTAAAATAAAATAGATAAATTTCCGTGCAAAGCATATAACATACAAATATAAAGTCATTTTAACTGAATTCTGAATTTTCTATTTTATTTCATTCAGTTATATAAATTTCAACCATTCCATTTTATTGTCGCAATGTTCTCGAACACTAGACATTATGGGACAATGTTCGTGTTCCTTTCGCCGGAAACGGATTTGAATGGTATAATTCAAAGTCCAGACTTAATTTTAGTATATTCGATCTGTATATACAATGTAACCTGTGAAATATTATTTACCTAATTGGTCTGGACATAAATGTTAATTGTTCTGATAAGTTCAGTCATATACTGTTTGCATGCAAACATGACATTTAGTTTAGGCCAAAAAGGCTAGCAATAGTAGATTAACCATTGTTCTGTTGCAAACATAGTCCATGCCTGCTTGACCCTTATAAAGCTGACAATTCCAAAATTTAAACAGATCTAGTTTACGGTAAATATTTAGGAATTTTCTGAAGAAAAGTGCAACATGACAAACAGTGCAGACCCTGATGAGAGGGCTCCTCTAGGAGTCCTCTCATCTGGGTCTACACTGTTTGCAAAGGAAATTAGTGAGTCGTGTCCCGTATAGCAAGGGTTAAACTCTGATCTTTTCTAGCTTATATTTTCTACAAATTCGTTCAAATGTTTAAGAAACATTTGTCTGCGTATCAAATGATTTGGATCATGGTGAGACGCTGAGATACTCGGTGTCTCATCTAAATCAAAATTGTTTGCAAATACCAGTCAGGTAGCGCTAAGCACGATACGGACTAGTCCCTGCTGAGAAAGGACTGCTAGATATGGACTAGTCCCTGCTGATAAAGGACTGCAAGATATGGACTAGTCCCTGCTGAGAAAGGACTGCTAGATATGGACTAGTCCCGGTTGATAAAGGACTGCTAGATATGGACTAGGTCCAGCTGATAAACGACTGCTAGATATGGACTAGTCTCGGCTGATAAAGGACTGCTAGATATGGACTAGTCCCTGCTGATAAAGGACTGCTAGATATGGTCTAGTCCCTGGTGATAAAGGACTGCTAGATATGGACTAGTCCCTGCTGATAAATGACTGCTAGATATGGTCTAGTCCCTGATGATAAAGGACTGCTATATATGCTCTAGTCCCTGATGATAAAGGACTGCTAGATATGGATTAGTCCCTGCTGATAAAGGAATGCTAGATATGGACTAGTCCCGGTTGATAAAGGAATGCTAGATATGGACTAGTCCCGGCTGATAAAGGACTGCTAGATATGGACTAGTCCCTGATGATAAAGGACTGCTATATATGGACTAGTCCCGGTTGATAAAGGAATGCTAGATATGGACTAGTCCCGGCTGATAAAGGACTGCTAGATATGGACTAGTCCCTGATGATAAAGGACTGCTAGACATGGACTAGTCTCGGCTGATAAAGGACTGCTAGATATGGACTAGTCCCGGTTGATAAAGGACTGCTAGATACGGACTAGTCCCGGCTGATAAAGGACTGCTAGTCGACTGAATTACACTGCATTTAACCCATTTGCACCCACGATCCCATTATATGGGACGTAGGCAAACAGTGTAGACTCTGATCAGACGCCGTATAATAAAATGCGCGTTCACGCGACATTCATAGAAGTGTTCATTGCCTGATCCACACGAATATCTTTTAGGGCACTGCGACAGTTTGAACTTCGTGTCTTTGTACATAGAGTGATTCTGCAACCCATGCATATACGGGCCTCACTACACAAAAACACTTTGCAAACATTATAGAATAAGACCAGTCGCCGAATTTAAAACACGTCGTCTTATCTGGTTATACACATTTTGTCACACAGGACAGTATAACAGATGGGTGACAAATAGTGTAGAAATAAATGTGATCACATCTTTAAACCGCGACGGCTTCTTTGGTTCTAGACTTCTTTTCGGGGGCATCTTTGCATGCATGTAATAATGGTTCTTATAGCTTGGGACATATAGTCTACTGTTATAAAAGTAAACAAACAATGAACATATTTCATTTGCGAAGTAAAATATTGGCAACGATGTTAGCTGCAGTAGAGTCTCGCTAAATCGAACTCGTGATTTATTCATATAAGAAACTGTTGAATCAGGCGGTTGATTAAGGCAGGAAACAAGTGATACAGAAAAGCCTCTATATGACATTTAACAAGTGATACAGAAAAGCCTCTATATGACATTTAACAAGTGATACAGAAAAGCCTCTATATGACATTTCTGTATAGCGTTTGTCCTGCATTAAGCAAACATTTGTTTTATTCACAGACTCTTTTACGAGTTTTGGGAGAGGAGCTTTCTGTTTTACTTTTGCCCTGCATTAAGCAGCCATCTGGATTTATAGTCTCCTGTGCTATTAAATTATATAGCAACATTCGCGAGACTTTACTATATAAATTTAAAGTATTGACAAGGCGATAAACAAATCCCGTTGAACTTCGATATTTCGAACTCGGATAACTCGAACTTCGAGTTAACTCGAACTAAAAAGTTCGGTCCTTCTAAATCTTACAATACAGAATTGCTCTAAAGTGTATTACTACACACATCTAGAAACACACGTGGCAGCTTAAGCCAAGTCTAAAGTAATGCTGAAAGCTCTTACAGGAGCATTACTTTAGACCTGCATTCAGCTGTGAACTTAACAAACTGTCCAGATCAGAAATCGGATAACTCGAACTTATATCGGGCCGGACTCTAAACATCCGTCAATATAACGCGGTTTTGATTCTTGATACTTTAATACAAGATATTAATCCTCTGTTTCATGCGCGGCAGTAATCGTCATTACAAAGTCTAAATATATGTAATAACTCTATAGATTGTGAGGAACATGTTAAACTTCTTGGGATCGAACTTGATTACATGTTGAACTTTAACACCCATATAGCCACTACTTGTAAAAAGGTAGCCAAACAACTTAATGTTCTGTTCAGACTTAGTAAATTCCTGGATTTGAAGAATAGAACACTGGTGTATAAATCTTTTATCAGGTCTAATTTCAATTTCTGTCCCCTTGTATGGCACTTCTGCAGTCAATCAGATACAGAGAAACTGGAGAAGCTCCAACACAGGGCCCTGAAAATAACTTTTAATGACTTTTCCTCAGACTATGAGCAACTCTTGACCAGGGCTGGTATGCCAACCTTACACCTGAATAGGATTAGAGGAATAGCTCTAGAAACCTTCAAATGTTTACATAAAATATCCCCACCTTACCTACATGATCTTGCCAAATTTAGAAACACAGACTATTCTTTCAGGTATAGCCACACAGTTGTAATCCCAACAGTGAGTACCTCAACTTATGGCAAAAGGTCTTTCAGGTTTGAGGCTGCCCAGCTGTGGAATGGCCTTCCAAATGACATAAGGCAAGTTGAGAACTATAAAGAGTTCAAAAGGCTGATCCACACCTGGGTGGGCCCATCCTGCAAATGCTCCTTTTGTTTTGCCTGATCCATTGTAGTTTGCTAGTTTTATGTACTCCTGTGTTTTTCACATTAATTTAAAAATGCTTTTATATCCATGTATTTTGCCTGGGCTGTACTTGTTTAGTTTGTAAACTTGCTAGATGCATGCTCCTTTTGGTTGCATTTTTTCTGTATTCTGCTTGCTTTTTGTTTAGTTAGAACGTTTTATTTTTCGCCAGCATGCTATTCAGTATTGTCTGAATGTATTTGTAAATCCCATGCATGTTTGCTTTTTCAGCTATGGTACATGTACAGTGTAAATGCATGTATGTGTGCATGTGAAGAAGTTGTATGTATGTATGTATGTATGTATGTATGTATGTATGTATGTATGTATGTATGTATGTATGTATGTGCGGTCATGCGTATAGGTGTTATATGTGTGTGTATATGTATGAATATATGTATTTTACCGATATCTCTGGTGCAGGAGGCTGAATATCATCAACTTCTCTAGGACTTACATTGCAGACCAGGCTGGGATAGCTCTAGCACGAGCCATCTTAACTCAGTCTACCCTGGATGTTGTTTTTAGGGATCTGAGACTGTTATGTATTTCTCCTCTTTGTATGAAATTTTGATTTTCATCGAAACTAATAATCTCTTTGTCTTAACTAGCAGAATAGCATCTTGTGATAGCAAATATGTGATACATTTTTAGTAATACTTGTACTTTTGTAAATCTTATTCCGTATTACATACTCTAGATATGACTTTTTAACAACATCTTAGGTATTTTACCAATACTTAATCTCTCTGATTCTAATTTTATAATATGTATTACTCATGCTTTGAAAACATATCTTTTAATTCCACAGGTTGTTATGTTAAACTGGTATAATCTTTGTTATATAGTCGGTAAATAGCTTATTGTAGCTAATGTTATCTGTTGTACAACCGACTCAAAATAAAGATTCTTGTATCTTGTATCTTGTATCTTGTATCTTGTCACACTTCCTCCGAGTTCCGCATGCGGAACTGTTCGTCATACCCTCTCCTGGTCTCCGAACACTCCCTCCTGGTCTCCGAACACTCTGTTCCATATGTGGAACTGTTCATCACATCCGTCCGACACCCTCTTCCATACGAGGACTGCTCGTCATACTCCCTCCTGGTCTCCGACCCATACGCGGAACTGTTCACCACACTTCCCTCCACCAGGTCATTGACAAGCTATTCCCTAGCACGCGGTACTGCTCGTCATACGCTCCCTTGGTCTCCGACCCGCGGTACTGCTCGTCACATGTCCTCCTGCATTTCGACCCAGTGTTCCACACGCGCCTGTTGGTCTCCGACATTCTGTTCCATGTTGTTCGTGACCCTCCATGTGCTACATGTATGCTGTACCCATAAGGTGTACTCTCTCAATTTTCATACTACAGACTGTTTCATGCTACACTTTCAGTTTGCTTACCGTAAAGTTCTGCCTTTGATGGATTCTCTGTAGGTTTCTCCTCAAATAACATAGTCTCTAACATACTTTCAGCGAATCCGTGATCATCTATTCAAACCGCTTGGATCCAGACAGGTCTCTGAATAACTCAGCGTCTCATCCGAATACACATGTTTCGCACTCTGGTCAAGTCCTTTAAAAGAAAAGGCTAATGAAAATGATTAATAATCTCAACCAAAAGACGGCTTCTATCGATGACATTTTTCTCATCTCGCTTAACCCTTAACCTGCTGAATAATTAAAACTGGCTTCCGCTATTTTTAGCTTTTAATGACACACAAACTGTAGCAAATTCTATCAAACGTAAGCAAACTGAAAGAACTTGTTTTTATGACGGTTCCCTTAAGAGCCGTTTGATCTGTGTTTACACTGTTTGTAAAAGGCCTTATATACACTGCTCTGCATTTTAAGAAGTGTTAGCCATTACAAAGCTTGGACACTCTTGTCTAGAATCAAATATTGACTTTAGCCCATACATCCATATGGAAATCGTATGCAATCTAATTTGAACAATCACAGAGATGGGATGGCATTGTTAAGATAACGGTTTGCATATCCATCTTGAATGCCAATTAATCTTTATAATGCCATCAGAGAATCGGCAAAGATTCAAACAAACAGTAAAGATACAGATACAACGTTGGGTTATTCATTTAAATGATATTTGTCCAACGACTTGAACAATCAATTATGCATTAAGGAGTCGATACATGGCGTAAACATGATGTTAATATGGTGCAAATGGCAGTGTTCATGAACAAATAAAAGGCATATTTGTTGTTGCATCCACAGCTGATCCGTATTGGTGTTTATGAGATATATACGGTGTTGCTTTCTTCTTGAGACAGTGTGTCGTTTCAGGTCAGGTAAATATCATGTCTTACCTTACCGTACTGTGAAACAATAACGTCCGCTCAAATGAAGGTATTATGCAATTAGGGCTACATTCCATTCGATCAATCTTTTGAGAAACATATTGACCGTTTCATCTGGATCCAAGGTGTTATCAAAAGCATATACAGTAAAATTCTAAAGCGGCCACTATATGAAAAACATATCTAAAAGCAGGTGGTTGCTTATTGCATGATGGAAGTCCTACAGGAGTTTTCTAAATAGCGTCCGTCCTGCATTAACCCTTTCTTACCCTTCGATAAATTCGTCTTTCTACAAGTTTGCATTTTACAGACAGAGTACAGTAAAACCTCTCTATTACGACCACTAAATTACATCAAGTATTTTATGTTTAAGGCAGATGGTTTCTTAAAGCAAGGTGAAAGTAAAACAGAACGCTCCTATAGGAGCGTTCTGTTTTACTTTCACCTTGCTTTAAGCAGCCACCTGCCATATATACTAACTAATTAACACAATTTAGTGGTCGTTAACTTATAGAGAGGTTTTGCTGTACATCCAGATCTGGCGGCTCATGTAGGTTCCAGTTTTGTTTAGTTTCTATACGTTATAAAAAATAGAATGTGATGGGTTAAAGGCAAGTGGAAGATTATTGCAGGGCAAAAGGTATGCAGAAAGCTTTCCGTATTACTTTCGTTCTGCATTAAACAACCACTTGCTTTTAATGACACATAGGCTTAATCATAAAGTCGTCGCTTTAGAGGGTTTTCTGTATCCTTACTGAGAAAATGACACTATGCAATCTGGATTGCTAAAATCATCACTTTGTATGTACAAAATATGTACATATTACTGGTGCTGATTTAAAACGTTAGATAAAGGAAATGGCTAGTTTTATAAGAGTTTTACTTCAGCAGAGATAATAATGTTGACCCTATGATTTTAATATTATAAAAAGAAAACTGTTTTTAGAAACTATAACTCAAACATTGGACATGGATTGTATCATACCATACGTACATCTACATTTTATTCGTCAAATTTATATCAAGACTCATGTCCGTCTACTATTGTAACGAGTCCTGGTGTATAATTGCTTGTATCATGTATATGGGACAAAAAGTATATCGACGAATTCAATGGCCGTATTGCTTACAAACTATAATCTGGAAGCGCTCGTTGATAGAACCAAACACATGCATTCGGCTTGCTTGTATTTTAACTGTCCGTGGATACAACTACTTTTGAACTTCCTGTCTGGCAAGACCGTGATTACTGCATTTTTTATAATATTTTTTGTCTCGACATTATTCAAATGAAAGTAGATCTCACCTATTTAGATACGTTGATCTTTGGTCTCCATGCGACATGTTACAGAAATTAATTACATGATCACTCATAAGATAAATATTACAGTACTCTCACGGTGCGACTTATTTACTGCATTCTTCAAAATTGTCAGAGCCTGACATAGTTCACGTCAATGAGTAAGTTACGTCATCTAATCGTCAAACAGAATAGCGACTAGAAGTAAGGCTGAACATAAAACCATTTAAAATGAAGACTAATTTTGCATTTTAAAATCATTCATTCAAACCCATCTACGAATTTTCTTTCCAAAATTCTTAACAATGGCGATGTCAATTTGAATTCCAAATAACGCATTCTAGTTCACAAATGTGAATTACCTTATAAACATATTTGTGAATATTTCAAAATAATTTAATTTGTAAGAATTTGCAGTGATTGCGTCTTCAATACTAATTCTTTACCGACAGATAATGCAATATCCAGCTTTGGTGGAACACGATAGCGATTGATAATACAACTTTTCTACAGCCGTGACACATATTTTGGGCTTGACTAGATACATTAACTCGCTCCTTCATAAGGACGGATTTTGGAACTTTTGCAAACTGGGTAGACCGATATGAGACAGTTTCTGGTGGAGTCGTCTAAACAGGGTGTGCTGTGTTTAGTTATGGAAATATATAGTGTTTATATGCTATTATAAAAACAATTATAAGCAAATAAATATTCACACATGCATTACTTCTGTGAATACCCATGGGGTAACTAGTTAAATGCCTATAAAGATCTAAGCAAATAGCTTTTGCAACAGCTATGCTTACGAGTATTAATAAATTTAAACTCTTTCAGATGTATAAGACGTTTAACAGTATTTCCTCCGTTGAAATGTTCACAGATAGAAGAACGTCGGGGATGGATGCCTGTCTCTTGTGGTTAATACATGTACGTATATTGTTATAAGACTAGCACTAGGTGTGCGCCTTTTTCTGAACAATAGCTCAGGTCATAAATGTAAAACGAAAGGCTACAGAAGAGAAATTCTAATACATGTAAAGTATTATACAATGTGCAAAGTGTTAGTCATATTTGTTTCTCCATTAATACTAAGTTAAGTTTGCATTCGTCCTGGTTTAATCCTGAACCTTATATAAACGTATGTTCACGCCTTTGCAGACATATTAGACGCTGACCAGACGGCTTCTGTCTGACTGACTGTCTGTCTGTCTGATGACCGTCTGCTCTGCTTGCCGAGAGAACTACAGTAAAATCTCGATTATTCGAACACTATTATCAATCTTTAAGACAGATGGCAGCTTAATGCATGCTGAAAGTCATGCAGAAAGCTCCTCTAGGAGCTTTCTGTATGACTTTCACCATGCATTCTGCCTAAAAGGGTTTTAAATTCTTCTATACAGAAAATTCGAATAATCGAGGTTTTACAGTATATAATTGCTCTACTGCACCATCCGCATACAGCTTATAATGTTTTACTCAACATACATTGTATTGAATGCTACGCCAAGGTAATCAATGTATTGCCTGGCAATTCTTTACATTGTATATTGCATATTTTTGTAACCGATCTTCTTAAACTATCATGTTTCAATATAATGCGTCTTTCTAAGGGAAGTTGTAATATAGTAAACTAGTTTTAAGATACACTCTTATTCCGAATGGTAATATAGTAAACTAGTTTTAAGATACACTCTTATTCCGAATGGTCGGACTCCGTGTCCTAACGGATGAAGCAGTATTTCTTGTATAGGAAATTATGGGTCAGTGATATTGATTAAAAAACAAGATGAAAAAGACAAAATATTTGACATCACTTACTATATACGTTTTGCTCAGTAAATGGCATAAGTCCAAATATTCGGAAAAGGAGTGCATTTTAGAATTATTCTATTCCATTTTACGTCCATAATCTCGAGTCAGATCACGATAGTTCATGTATAGGAAGACAGGAGGGTGCATGTATAGTGTTATTTGATGTGTCTGTCTTTCTACTTGTTGTTTTCCGTCTGTTTCGTTTGTCTGTCATACAAATTGTAAACAACTTTGATCTTACCAATTTGAAGCTATGTTATATATTTACCGTAGTCTAACATAGTATTTGTATACAGTAGAATCCATCTAACCCGGACTTTTATCAAAGAAAACATGTGGTCTTTTTAGGCAGGTGACTGCTTAATGCAGAGTGAAAGTCATGCAGAAACTCACAATGTAGGTTTCTGCATGACTTTTAACCTACATTAAGATATAATCTGGCTTAAATACCGGTTTTGGTACTACAGTAAATCCTTTCTATAACGGCCACTAAATTACATCAAATATTTTGTGTAAAAGGCAGGTGGCTGTTTAAAGCAAGGTGAAAGTAAAACAGAACGCTCCTATAGGAGCGTTCTGTTTTACTTTCACCTTGCTTTAAGCAGCCACCTGCCCTAATATACCAACTAATTAACACAATTTAGTGCCCGTTATAGAGAGGTTTTACTGTAATTGTATCATGCAGTTTAGAAGGGTTTTACCGTACACGTTACAATTACCCTCCTGTAGAAAAGTGATGTCTCCTCAAACTCACACCTCGAACGATTTTATTTGCTAAAGACTTTTGAGAAACTATTTACCGAGTGTCTTACAGCTTGGATCCTAATCACAAGCTTAATCCTGGTCTTGGCCCTGATAATATCCTAATCCTAAGTTTATCCTAACCATGATCCTGAGCCTAAAACCTATCCTAATACTGATCTCTATCCTAATCCTGGTCCTGAGATTAATCCACATCCTAATCCAGGTCCTGAGCCTAATCCCTATCCTAACCCTGGTCCTGAGCCTAATCCCTATCCTAATCAATCCTGGTCCTGAGCCTAATCCCTATCCTAATCCTGGTCCTGAGCCTAATCCCTATCCTAATCCTGGTCCTGAGCCTAATCCCTATCCTATTCCTAGTCCTGAGCCTAATCCCTATCCTAATCCTGGTCCTGAGCCTAATCCCTAGCCTAATCCAGGTCCTGAGCCTAATCCCTATCCTAATCCTGGTCCTGAGCCTAATCCCTATCCTAAACCTGGTCCTGATCCTGATCCTGATCCTAATCCCTATCCTAATCATCCCTATCATGATCCTGCTGTCGTATAAAGTAATGTTTTCTCACATTTTGATTATGTTGTATTTCACATAATTCTGATTCGAGTTTCTAAGTGTCTAATCATTTAACCATGATGTAAACCAGAGAAAGGCTTTATCTCCGTATCCGCTAAACTGTCCACTGTTTCAATTCCGAAAAATACAGTGTTTCCGTTTCTTGAAGTGTAAACTAATTAACCTTTAGCCTGCTATGGGCGGATGAGTGAATACATATGCAAACTGTTTGGCTCCAGATGAGACGCCGAGTAACTCGGCGTCTCATCAGGATCGAAACTGTTTGACATCCTGATTGTATTTTGGTAGACAAATTGATTACAGCTTGAATTTTGAAAATGAAGTACATGTAGGTGAAACATTCTGTAAAACTTATTTGCTCAGCAGGCTAAAGGTTGAAGCCCTGGTGAGACGTCAAATTACTTTAGTCCTGCAGCGAAACTGGATTTTTGGCCAGAACCTTCGATTGCGGTGTATAGTTTTTTTTATTGTCGATATAAGTAGAGGAAAGGGTCCTGATTGAATATCTGCCGGGTGCCACCCTGGCACCCTTGAGGGTTTTGAGATATTACACTTTTACCCCACCCACTATATTTTACTTTAGGGAAGCTCGGTGAAACTATAAAATGTCGGTTTTATCTGATTTACTACAGCTGAGGTTGTTTATAGTTTGGTAATTAGTAGGAATGTAACTTGAAGTTATAACAGAGACACATTCTAAGATATGTGCATGCTTATAAATTTATTTATATACTTATGAATATTAATTAGAAGGTAAAAAGTAATGATAGAAAACTGGTTTCGTGCTATACTCTAGGTGTTTTATAACCGTTTATTATGTTGCCTTATAAACTCTTACTTTTTATTCTAATATATTTATAAACAATTTAGACCTTCTTCAACAATCTCCAAATGACAACATAGTTCATAAAAATATCCCTTAAATGAGCACTGTTACAAATGTTTAGACCTTTCAATTTTACCCCACCCACCATAATTTACATTAGCAAAGTTCGGTGAAGCTATAGATTTGTTGCGGTTTTATAATGACTACAGCAGACGTTGTCTACTGTTTAAAAATAGCGGAATTGAAGTTGTATCAAAGAAAAATTCTAAGATATATGCATGCTAATAAGCTTATTTACATACGTATAAATATTAATTAGAAGGTAAAAAGTAATAGTAGAAAACTAGTTTCGTGCTAAACGCTATGGGGTTTTTTTGTGTTTTGTCTTTTAACCGTTTGTTGTGTTGCTTTACTTTTATTTTTTATATTTATATTATTTGTAAACAATGTATACCTAATTCAGCAAGCCCTCGATGATAACATAATTCATAAACATATCTATTTAATGAAGGAATTAATAATTCTGCTACACCAACTCTACCTTTTATATCATTTTTATTCGGATGCGTATCAATATTCGGCATGGACATAATAAGTATGCAGCTCCCGTATCGGTTTTCCATTAAAGGTTCTTTGTTAACATTCTAGAGTACAGGGTTAAGCCGTAATCAGAACAAATTAAAGCTGTATACATACCTTTCATCGATATACCCTTTTCTTACCAAAAGACAATGATGACAGATCTAACAAAAGCACAAGACCTGAATTGCACATTAGCTAATAGTATTTTGTCGTGTTTTATATGCACATGTGACCTTCAGATGTACAAGGTGGCACATGATGTAAAATTGGCGTATGAGATCTTTGAGAGCTAGAGGCAAGTATTTGCTCATGATCGTTATCGAGATCATTGCCATTCTGATTGTAGAAATTGGTTTGATTAAAGTAATAAGTGACGTACACAGGTTGACAGACATGAACTTTCAAGAAGGCGTCAGAGCAATGCCACTAATTGCAGAGGACCTACTAAGATATGTTATGCAAGAGCACTGTCCAGAGTCACCAGAATAAGTAAAGCAAAACAGCAAAGCTATGGGTATATGTGTTTCTAAAAACCAGTGCTTATCATGATGGTCTTTACCAATGCTGAAAAAAGGTGGCTTGTGCCTTCATATAGCAGCGTACAAACAAATGATGCCGTGCTTCTTAGTCGCATGCCACGTGAGCTGCACCATACATGGGCTATGTCACTTGCCAGCAATGGAGTCACTCACAGATCCAGTTCCCGGATTTGCAAAGAGCTAGCGAGCATGTTATAGACAAGATGGGGGTATATTGGAAAGGGATATGGAGTGATATGTGTATTGTGATCACCTGTATGCGGTATGGGCATGCGCCTGGTGGAATGCCCTGAATATCCATTAGTGTAGCCAAATTTAAGCTTGGATAAGATGACCATTCACAGTATTGATCCAGAAATTTCTGTTGTGAGACAAAATGAAGAAGGGATGTCTCAAAGAGAAAATGATGCAAAAAACAGATCCAGGTGACATATCAACAGAGAATAGGGCATTGTTTGCAAGTAGTAGATTGTGTCGGAATTGACCCCTGTGCAAGGACAACTTTAAGCTTAGCTTAAAACCTGATACACAGACCGATATTGTTAATGCTTTTAATAAAACTTCAAGGTATTTAGACGATATTTTGAATTTAGATAATCCTTATTTTGATACAATGGTTTCTTCAATCTACCCCCAAAGAACTGTCTTTAAACAAAGCTAATCAATCTGACATTAATGCTTCATTTTTAGATTTGAATCTTTCAATTACAAATGATAAAGTTTCGTCCAAAGTATACGATAAAAGAGAAGATTTTAATTTTAAAATTGTTAATTATCCTTTTCTAGATGGGGATGTGCCACGTTCTACATCTTATGGGGTTTATATTTCTCAACTTATTAGGTTTGCCCGAGCCTGTTCTTTGCTTGAAGATTTTAACAGACGTAATTTAGTTATAACTGATAAACTTCTTAAGCAAGGTTACAGATATCACAAACTTCGGAAAACCTTTTCTAATTTTTATTATCGAAATTTACCTCTCATTAGTAAATATAATTGCAATCTACGGACGTTACTGCGACAAGGCATTTCTCAACCAGAATTTTATGGGGATGTTATCTACAAACTTAGGAAAATTCGGGGTCATATCCATTTTCATGATTTGTTTATAAAACGCATTAAAACGTTTAAAAAGAAAGGTTATGATCCTATATATTGCAACACACTGCATGTTTGGTTATCGACCCTTTTACAGTCGGTAGCTACGCTTCCCTCTTTGCTTGCGCGATGACAGGCCGAGGGTAGTACTCTATGACGGTATACTCTTAAACTTGGATACAGGAGGAGCTTACCAGACTCGTGTATTATTTTTTCCCTGTCGTGCCCTTAACGGCTTACCTGCAGGTGCTCTGACTTCAGTAAAGTCATTGAGTACATATTTGACGGATTGTCACAGTTATTATGCTATGTTTTACATGTTGTCCTGTGTTCACCGTCGTCTATGTTGTGGGTAAGTCCAGCGGGGATACCTTTATTTACAATATTTGTAAAGCTAGGGTGACTTTGAGAGAAGTGCGAGGTTAGGACATCCGTAAACCGATTTAAACCCCCAGTGGTGTTTTTGCTGCTGACCGTGCCAAGGCGGTACTCTCTTTGTCACCCTTCCTTTTGTTTGCCTTGCGTCTTTGTGCTTGTGGTTTGTTCATGTTGTGGAAGGTTTGTCCCTGGTTCTTGTGTCTCTTGGTGTTTTCTGTGTTCTTTCGTGTGTGCGTTTGGGTGTGTGGTTGTGTGTGTGTGTGTGTGTGTGTGTCATGCTGTCTATCGGTGTTTTGGTGGTGGTTGCGTCTTGCATGTGGCTTTGCCTGCTTGACTTAACTACTTTTCCATTTATTGAGTGACGGCCTTGATGTGTTATACCTTTCTCTTACCATACAACTGAAATAACAAATGTAATGCGGATGCAGTCCGCCATCAAGGGTCGAAACTGACACTGCAATTACTGTTCAAAAACACAGTAGCATTATCGAAGAACTCTTGCTTGCTCGTTCACTGTCAGGATGTGACACTGCTGCAGGGTGTTACGGCATAGGTACGGGAACTGTTGCCAAAACATTAAATTCAAGTATTTCTCTGTTCCTTTCTGGGTATTTCATATCTCCCCTTTCACTAATTATGTCTCAAGCAACGATATATATGTCGTTTTGCTATGGACACACGCAATGGGTCCTACACACACCGACACGTATGGGTATCAAGGCTAGAAGTTGGCTCAACGTCATCGTATCTTTGTAGTCTTCCTCCTAAGAGTGAGGTTTTTTGCAGAAGAAAATGTCAATACATCCCACGTTCAAGCAGACGGATGACAACATCCCTCATTACCTAGACCCAACAGACTTTAGCTGGAGGAAGGATGAAAGGTCAAAACGCCTGCAGCCGGTGATATTTCTTAATAATAGACCAAGTGCCAGGTTTTATTCTTAGATTTATTTCTTGCGGTTGTCAAAGCACGATGTCCTGTAATAGATGAATGTGCAGTTGCAAAACTGCAAACTTGATTTGCACTACATTTTGGAGCTACTACAATATAGGGTGCCACACAATACTAGTTTATTTATTTATTGATAAAATAATAGAATAATTGAATAAGTAATTCATTCAATTTATAATTTTGATGAATCCATCGGCATGGTCATCCTTTCTCAAGTAAATAATACATGTGCTTTACTAATGCTTTGGTCGTCATATTGGAGGCCATATTGGCGAATATGCTTGATTTAACAGTAGTACATGTACACACTATTTTAACAAGTTTAGTTCAATTTAATCACTGTTAGCCCATAAGTTTAAAATTATTACGAATGTATGAATTGTAACATATTTTTTATGATTTTGTATTCACTCGCGGGCGCCATTTTGGACGCCATCTTGAATTTCTCAAAACCCTCAAGGGTGCCAAGGTGGCACCCGGCATATTCCAAGAGTGCCAACAATCCCTGATCATAATCAAACGAGAAAAAACAACTATACTTTTGATGAATCCATCGGAACGCTTATCATTTTTCAAGTAAATAATACATGTGCTTTACATAGCTTAGGCCGCCATATTGGAAGCCATATTGGAAGCCATATTGGCAAATAAGCTTAATTTAAAAGTAGTAAACGTTATTTTTAACAAGTTTAGTTCAATTTAATAACTGTTAGCCCATAAGTTTTAAAACATGACGAATGTATGAATTGTAACATATTTTTTATGATTTTGTCTTCACTCGCGGGCGCCATATTGGACGCCATCTTGAATTTCTCAAAACCCTCAAGGGTGCCAAGGTAGCACCCGGCATATTCCAAGAGTGCCAACAATCCCTGATCATAATCAAACGAGAAAAAACAACTATACGTTTGATGAATCCATCGGAACGTTTATCATTTTTCAAGTAAGTAATACATGTGCTTTACATAGCTTAGGCCGCCATATTGGAAGCCATATTGGAAGCCATATTGGCAAATAAGCTTAATTTAACAGTAGTAAACGTTATTTTTAACAAGTTTAGTTCAATTTAATTACTGTTAGCCCATAAGTTTAAAATTATTACGAATGTATGAATTGTAACATATTTTTTATGATTTTGTATTCACTCGCTTTCGCCATTTTGAACGCCATCTTGAATTTCTCGAAACCCTCAAGGGTGCCAAGGTGGCACCCGGCATATTTCAAGAGTGCTAACAATTCCTGACCATAATCAAACGAGAAAAAAACTATACACCACAATCGAAGGTTCGTCTATACCGCTGCAGGACTACTTGGCGGCTCATCTGAATCCAAATGATATGTATGAATGACAGACTTCATTTAACGAAGGTAACTCTGTAAGTCAAACGACTAATCCCCCTCGAGACCCCTCAGATAGACATTGCATGCAGAGCAATTGTAAGACAATAAGGTGCACTTTAAGAGAAAAAGAGGTGACACATGCATCATACATGTAATGTTGTAAGTAACCCTTTTCCATGTAAATAAAGTTTAACTATATTAGATGGATCTCTCTGATAATGTCCATACTATTTTTCGTTTCATTATACATATATATATACAAATGATCACTTAACTATGAGCTGGTCTGATAGACGATCCGAGCTCTGTGAAGTTTCACATTCAATGGGTTAAAGCAATTATGTTCAGCAGCAATATATTAGTTACAAAGTAGGAACCATTAGTTTGCAGAAAGAGTTTAAATGATACGTGAAAATAACCTTTTACTGCGCATACGCGTCTGTTAGCACCTTTGCTAAAAGAGACCCAGATGAGGATGTACACTATTTGCTAATCTAATAGTCTAACTTACAGTTAAAAAATGGTGACAAATTTAATGGAGACATTTGAACGAGATCTACACTTTTTGCAACTACATTTATGTCAGGATAATTTGATGTTATCTAAATGGTGTCAATTTCAATTATTCAAGTTTACCATTCGGATGAGATGGTAGATTGTGTGTACTTAGAAATAGTATGCTATCTATCTATCTACATGAATGTATCATTATTTCAACAAAAATTCGTCTATTAATATCATCCAAATGTATTATACATTCTCATTCCACATACATATCCACGTAATATAGGCAATGTGTTCTGTGGACGTGCAACACAAGCAGTGCTATTCTGCAAAGCTGTCGCACATCACGCATGATTTCTAATCCAACTTGTATCATGTAATTTACGTTTGGCAATTTATGTGTGTTATTTCATGTTGTACTACAGTGATAATTAGACATCGCAGTTTTCCCATTTCTCATTTCCCATATCCCGCGGTCTTCGAAATGATTGGACATCTATGTTGATGCTATACAGTAAACAACTTCTAAACCGGAATTTAAATAAAGACGAATTTACGTTTGTTTTCGGCAGGTGGTTGCTTGATGCAGAGTGAAAGCCGAATGGAATTTTTGCATGACTTTCACCTTGCATTTAGTTACCACGTGTCTTAACCCTTTCCCTCATATAAACGTGTCTTGACGCATTTTTAAACAAAGTAGACCCAGATCAGACGGCTCCTATAGGAGCCGTCTGATCAGGGTCTGCTCTGTTTGCTAATTGAATTTGATTGAGCTGTTTCTTTACTTTCTAAAATGGCTACAGTAATACACCTTTCCATATTTCATTATAACTATTTTGTCCATGATTATTCTGGAGGTATTGGAATTTGGAATAACCATAGATTATGGGAAGGGTTAAATTCCGGGCTAGGTACATGTACTAATGCTGACGTCTTACTTATAGGGGTTTTACTGTATTTGAATGCACACCGTGAAGTACCCCTGTAACCCTTTCCTTCATATAAATGCCTTTTCACGCTTTTGTGAACAGGGCAGACCAAGATCAGAATGCTCCTGTAGGATTCGTCCGATCAGGGTCTACTCTGTTTGCAAATAGAAATTGATAGATCTGTTTCTCTAGTTTCTACAACGGCTACAATGCTCCCTCTTCCATTTAGTTTGACCATGAATATTCAAATAAATATAGAACAGGGACACGGTTAAACAAACAAAACACATCTATACTTTAGAGAAATATAGTCTATGTTTATGCGGATCGGTCCACTTTCTTTATTAATCCGTCTGTTTGCCAGGCAGCTGTCAGTTTGTTGTCTTTCTATTCGTTCATCTATCTGTCGTCTATATGATAACCTGTCTGTCTGCTGTTATATGTCACATGTAACAACAGTGGCATAGATAACCTTTTCTGAGGAATAACTATTTTCTTTCTTCACCAAACGAAATGATGTGACCACTCTTTAGAACTGTCGCTTCTAAAGAATGGCCACAATACAGGTTTTGGTGAAGAAATGACGGTGTTTGTGTTTGCAGTATGCCAACCCAAATAAGGTTCTCTGTTGCATGAAATAAAAATACGAATCCTTTGGCTAGTATATGGTTTGTCTTCTTTGCACTTGTCATTTTAACTGATACGTTATTAATTTTGACAGGCAAACGTCGCGCTATTTATTTTATCGCCAGTACAAATTTCTCGAAACTCTTTTTCGAACGCCAAAATATACCAGTAATTCCAATTTTCTCGTCTAGACCTTAGATGTCATATTTATGTAAATATCTCAAAATATTTGCATTCGAGTAAGATTTAGATTAACACGAAAACGATCGCTTTATATACCGTGCCTTGAGAAAGTTCTTTTTTTTAATTAAAACATGCTGATGTTTATTTAATAAACTGCTGAGTAAGAACGGATTCTCTGTTTTCATATCGTGTGTGAATGACATGACTTTCAACATGTAAATTTCGATATCGTCTTATCCCTCACATTTTACTGGCTAACGTCAGTTCATGGTTGACCCTTTCGCTGCCGATTTTTGTCGTCTGAAATTTTGTCGTCTGCTACAAATTATGAGTTTTTGTTTATTCTTCCTTAAAAACAGTCATGGTAACAAACAGTTTGGATCCGGATCAGACGCCGAGGGAATCGGAGTATCATACGAGCGTACATAATTATGCGGCATTTGCAGATAAAGAGTTATAAAACACAACTACCAATCCGCGACAACTGAGCATTGTACATACAATATAAATATCACACATTGTTAACAAAATATTAAGTAATACATATTCATTCTTCATGAGAACTATAAAAAAAAGTGTTGCATATCACAGAGTGTACTTCATAAAACTGTTCACACAGTTATACAGGACATGAGGTAAGACCACGTGATTACTGCTAAACTATGACTAGGGACGACATTCTGCTTAACTCTTTTGCTTCCATTGTCGAATCTGTGATTACCCATGCAAACTCGGCGTCACATCAGAATCAAAACTGTTTGTTACTGTGACAATGATTTGAGGGAAAATGAACCCTTTTCCTCCATGAATATTCATGTAAGAATAAATGACGTCATCATTATTAACTAGATTATATTTTGTAGTAGCACATGGACACAGAAACGTTGGCCATGACAGAAACTGTAGAATCATATCTATACCATAAGCATACGGAACAGACCCTGATCAGACGGCTCCTAAAGGAGCCGTCTGACCTGGGTCTACCGTGTTTGCAAAGGTGTAGAAATGCGTATTTATAGAGTAAAGGGTTAAGAAGCAACATCCAAAAGTACACACCCGCATGCATTTAAAGTTTTTTTTTTTAAAAAGCGACTGTTACCTTTGGTCTGATCAGAGGTAACTGGGTAGCAATTAACACAAGACAAAAACGTTTGTTAAAAAATATATATATTATCATAAATTAGATTATGACAGAGGACGTCTTGTTAAGATGCCAAAATAATGATTTGACACAACTACAAATAAAACACGGACTTTATCTTACCCACCGAATTTACGACAAATTACAGCAACCTTCTGCTGCAATGCAACACTCACGTAACATGAGATTCATCCAATATTCAAGCCGCAATATACCTGGACAGTGTTTGTTTTGGATATATATGTATTGGTAAATAAACGGTTTGCTTATACAGTAAAACCTCTCGATAACGACCACTACATTACATCAAGTATTTTGTGTTAAAGGCAGGTGGATGCTTAATGCAAGGAGAAAGTAAAACAGAACGATTAAATAGGAGCGTTCTGTTTTACTTTCACCTTGCTTTAAGCAATCACCTGCCCAAAATACCAACTAATTAATTTATTCGTCGTTATAGAGAGGTTTTACTGTATAGTAAATCCCCTCTAAAGATTGATAAAGACAAAATTAGGTTTCGGCAGGTGGTTGCTTATCGTGACAAAAACAAATTAAGGAGCTTTCCTGCATGACTGTTCTTCCTGCATTAAGCTACCACCCGTTTTAAATACCGACATTGGTACTAAGCTTAACGTGCAGTATAGAGGGGTATTCGTGTAGCGTACAATATAAGTACCTCCTTTGCAGTTTCAGGATGGGTTTTTGTCTTTATAAGACTACTATGCACTTGTCTAAAAGTCATTATCATTGTCGCTTCAATTGTAATACAGTAAAACCTCTCTATAACGGTAACTAAATTGTGTTAATTAGTTGGTATTAATGACAGGTGGCTGCTTAAAGCAAGGTGAACGTAAAACAGAACACCTATAGAACTCCTATAGGAGTGTTCTGTTATACTTTCTCCTTGCTTTAAAGGGGATGTCCCTACATTTGACGTGTTTCAAAAACACTTAAAATATACAAAACTCATTTGTTTATATGCTGAAAAGTAGTATATAGCAAAAAACCCTGTCCAATTACCGTTTATAATGGCAAAACATCCATGTGTTTGATATCGCCGATCCCGATTTTACTCCCCGATGTTTCAGTTTTATTCGGGTTGGGTTTTAGTTTCGTAACTGTTCGCCCTATTCGCGATTCTCCGACCACTTCCGAGAAAGCTATTACGTAAACAATTGGGGGATCGAGTGATCATCGGCAAAACGCGGAAGAACTTAACGGAAAAGGCCGATAATATTGTGTTGTAGAACAAAAATCATCAGCATTGATGAAATCGGTTTATTTGTATCAAAGGGGCATTTTTCGATATAAGTTCAAATTGGCAACCTTCATAATAATGGTAGAGCATAACAAATACCAAGTTTTATGATATTATTGAAAATATGCGTTCATTGTAGGGACTTCCTCTTTAAGCATCCGCCTGCCTTTAACACAAAATACTTGATGTAATTTAGTGGCCGTTATAGAGAGGTTTTACGGTATTTGCTTTACGCCTATCTAATCTATCATAAATATCTTTGTTTCTAGTGCAAGGGTTTTTAACAGTTTATCCCATGAATATTCATGTTAGAAAATATATATATTGATTAAATAACTGTTTCTAATGGCAAATGAATAAATGCATACGAAAAAATTATAATCATGGGCAAAACAGTAGAATCATAATTATTATTTCATCATCAAACAAAGCAGAGACTGATCGTACGGTACCCACATATCCATCTGATCTGGATTTACTCGGTTTGCAAATGCGTTAAAAGGCGTCTTTATGAGGCAAATGATGAATATTGATAAATATGTTTGCACAGGTTTCGTACCTGCTATTTCATAGCTTTCCTACCATAAAGGTGGTCACTAAAAGCACAGTAAACCCCCTCTAAACCGGAATTCTAGTAGAGAAGAATTTAGATATTTTAGCAGGTGGTTGCTTAATGCAGGAGTTATCTGCACGACTTTCACCCTGCATTAAGTTGCCACCTGCTCAAATACCAATATAAATACAGACTTTAATGTCTGGTTTAGAGAGGTGCTACGGTATACAAATGTATGACGTCAGTATGACGTCAATCTTACCAAATCTTTGCCCCGTTGTACAAACATAATGCTTGCTCAAACCATGATCTACTGCCGTGTTTGCCGGCCTCCTATTCGTTCAAGATTGTGAGAATCTATTGACCGTATGTCTAACATCTTGGATCCAGGCCCCGTGGTTATGTTATAAAACTTTTTGCATGAGCATTCGATCATTCTCAAGCATGTTCAGAATCTGATACATGTACTTGAGAATGATCTCAGACTCAGACAGAAGATGAAGTTCTCATCTGAACCCGAGTTGTTTGCAAATGCGAGGCAGGTCGTGTTAACCCATTTGCTCCCAGTGGATCCTTCCATGTTTATATATTGGACTAGTCCATTTTTTATCTAAGGGGTACCTGGCCTAAATTTTCAATTTCGTTTTGTTTTATATTGAAATTCCTATCAGCAAACAGTGTAGACTCTGATAAGGCGGCTTCTGATCAGAGTCTACACTGTTTGCCTACGTCCCATATATGGGATCATGGGAGCAAATGTGTTAATGAGGGTTTCTTATGAATTGCCCTTATTCAAAATTATTTACATTTGCGCTAATGATGTTATTTACGTTTTTCAAAGTAATCATAAACTTATAACATTTATATAAACAATTCGGCTTTTAATGGCTTACGGTATTGACATGCACGTGCAATTAGAATGTTACAAATAAAAACATTGAAATAATTTCTTCAACATGTCTGTTGATACAGTGCTATCTAGCCTTACCTAAACTGTCTTGCTTGTATCGTAATCGATTCGATTATTATAAAATTATATTTTAAAATCACCAACCTCAAATATCTAAATTGTATGACAACTATAGGAAATGCTAAAAAGGCAGACCATGATTAGAGGAAGTAGTCCGCTGTACGAGTCTCAAGTGTAACCCTTAAAGGCTCACATAAGCGGGGCTCCTTCCTGTAATCAGGGTCTGCTGGGTTTGTCTTTCAAACTCGTCTAGCAATTGCCATGTTAGATATGTTGTATAGTTAACACTTACAGTGCGGGACCCGAGTCACTAATGTCATTTGCAAACAATGTAGACCCAGATGAGAGGGCTCATATGGGAGCCCTCTCATCAGGGTCTGCACTGTTTGTCATGTTACACTTTTCTTTAGAAAACATCCCTAAATATTCACCATAAGCTTGACCTATTTGATTTTTGGAATATTCCATTTGAAAATTCAGCGTTGTAAGGGTTAAACACTGATGGGTTATTCCACTCTGAAACTTTTCAAAGGGTTATACAGAGGTCTAGATAAGGGTGACACAGACGTCTAGATAAGGGTGACACAGATGTCTAGATAAGGGTTATACAGAGGTCTAGATAAGGGTGACACAGACGTCTAGATAAGGGTGACACAGATGTCTAGATAAGGGTTATACAGAGGTCTAGATAAGGGTGACACAGACGTCTAGATAAGGGTTATACAGAGTTCTAGATAATGGTGACACAGACGTCTAGATAAGGTGGACACAGACGTCTAGATAAGGGTAACACAACCGTCTAGATAAGAATGACACAGATGTCTAGATAAGGGTTATACAGAGGTCTAGATAAGGGTGACACAGACGTCTAGATAAGGGTTATACAGAGTTCTAGATAAGGGTAACACAGCCGTCTAGATAAGGGTGACACAGACGTCTAGATAAGGGTAACACAGCCGTCTAGATAAGGGTTACACAGAGGTCTAGATAAGATGCGTAAATTCAAACATTTTCAAGAATACAATGTAACTCCTTTATTTCTCCCCCAAAGAGACGATTCTAAAGAGTGGTCACAATATAGGGTTTGGTGGAGGAATGACGATTTTAGTATTTGGGTATTTGGGTATGCACCCTTATCTGTAGCTCTGGTTCAACTTACACAAACATTTCCCTATCGCGGCCACAGTGAATTTGCTTCTGTGCCACTATGAAAAGGACAGGGAACAGGATCAAAGCAGTAACGTGAACTATGCATTATTGTAAATGCAGAATGTACCGACCGCTTTAAAATAACCGGCGAAAGCTGAATGACTTAATGCTTTGTCTAATGAATATTCATATAATAATTAATGACTTATGAGTTTTAATCAGAAGGATTTTGTAAATGGAATTTATACACAGATCGTGTTGGTAACGGTAGAAACTGGATTCGGATTTATATAATTTCATTCTCAAACAGGGAAGACCTTGATCAGATGGCTCAGGGCTGCGGGAGTTGTCTGGTCTGGGTCTACTCTGTTTTCTCTATCATGGTAAGGGTTGGTTTGTGTAAAATCAGAAGAAGACTTATGAGTGCATCGACCTCTCAAATCTATTTCTACAATTCAACGTTAGCCTGGGATATTCTAAAGAACAGGATTTACAGAAATGTGTGAAGTACTTCGGTTTCCGAGCTCCTATAAAGCCGATTAAATTCGTTCCAGGCAAAACTTGTGGCATATGATCTTTAAACGTTTATATTGACTAAGCGTTTGATTAAAATGTGCTCTCAAGTGTATAGGCAGAATTTAATTTAACTAGGTTTCAACTGCTGTTATGAGATAATTAATATTGACCTTGGAACGATCAAGTGCACATCGAATTGCTATATTTTGTATGTTGAGGACTAAATGAAATAAAAACAAATGTAAGCGCATTTTCGCGCATCTGCAAACAGAGTAGACCCAGATCAGACGGCTCCTATAGGAGCCGTCTGATCAGGATCTGCTCTGTTTGCTTATGGTGTAATATAGATCTGTAATATAGATCTATGGTGTAATATAGATCTACAGATTCTGTCTGAGCCAAAATGTCCTGCTTTCATATGCAATTATACAAAATTATCTTATTGATATTCATGACGTCATTTTTTGTTACATGAATAAACAACAGGGAAGGGGTTAACTAGATTCCTACATTCATCTATTTTTAGAATGCATATGACAACACGTTTATAAACCATTATTTATAAAGATAAAGGTTTATGTGCTAAAGTTTCGATACATCTTTAGGTTTTTCAGTGGTGACCCTTTTCAGCCAAACGATGTTTTAACCAGTTTGAATGTACGAAACGCGTACGTTGTATTTTTCTGGAAAAAATGTAGACCCATATCACATGGCTACTAGGGATGTACTTATATAATATAATATAACATCTATAAATGAAACTTTAAAGACTCTCTTGATTGCTTTTGATTACTACTTACACACAAATACCGGTATGTCAATTAACACTTAAGCGTTGATTACACCTGTTTTCCAGTTAGTCTACATGATACACATGTTTTGAATATCTGTATATGTAACGAGATACTTCATGTATAAGTTACTGAATGAAATAAAATCTATCTATCTATCTATCTATCTATCTATCTATCTATCTATCTATCTATCTATCTATCTATCTATCTATCTATCTATCTATCTATCTATCTATATATCTATCTATTTATCTATCTATCTATGATATCCCTTATAAAATCTTATTACAGTTTGCCAAGCAAAATGATGTCACATCAATGCAATATCTAAGCTACACTTCTTGTTCTCTTCCAGAAAGTATTTAAAGCCACTGCAGGTTATATCCTAACTTGTCAAATTAGCAAGACTATTGGTACATGTGCAAACTGGCGTTTCCCCTATCCGTCATATAAACGCCTTTTCACGCATCTGCAAACAGAGTATAGACCCAGATCAGACGGCTCCTATAGGAGCCGTCTGATCAGGATCTGCTCTGTTTGCTAATTGAATTTGATCTGTTTCTTTAGTTTCTAAAATGGCCACAATATTACACCTTCCATATTTCATTATAACTACGTTGTCCATGAATATTCAGTAGGTATTGCAATTTGGAATAAAAATAGAACAAGGAAAGGGTTAGCACTAGCCCCGTCATCGATGATATGGCTAGCATGTGCAAACAGTTTGGATCCAAATCAGACGTCGAGTTATAACTAGGCGTCTCATCAGGATCCAAGCTGTTTGGCACCCGATCAATAACTTCTTTAAAGCTTGATCGTGTTGGAACTAGTCAACATTGTACAAGATCCAAATTTGAGCAGACGTTATACTATGTTTTCACATCGGGAAAATAGTTAAATATGAAAACATATTACACGCACCATATAGGACCTAGGGTACAACAGAACCCCTCTAAACCGGAATTCTAGTAGAGAAGAATGTAGATACTTTTAGGCAGGTGGCTGCTTAATGCAGGGTGAAAGTTTTCTGCGTGACTTTCACCCTGCATTAAGCTGCCACCTATCTCCAAGACCGATATTTACACTACATTTTATGTCCGATTTAGAGTTGGTTTACTGTATAATTATCCAAGTACAGTAAAATCACTGTAATGCAACCACTTAACCCTTTCGCTGCCAAACTCTGTCGTCTGCTAACTTTGTCGTCTGCTACAAATTTTCATTATTTTGATTTTCTTCATTTTTGGTTCAAAAACATAGTAACAGTAACAAACAGTTTGGATCCTGATGAGACGCCGAGTTACTCGGCGTCTCATCTGGGTCCAAACTGTTTGCATAGCTAATCACAGATCCGGCATTGGCAGCGAAAGGGTTAAAATAAGTATAGTTCTGGTTTTGTGACAACAGGTGGTAGCTTAAAGCTGGACAAAGGTTGTACAGAAACTTGCTATAACAACTTCCTGTATAACTTTTGTCCTGCATTAAGCAACCACGTGCTTTTATAGTCTCCTATATTCATGCAATATATGGTCGCATTAGCGAAACTTTACTGTAATCAGTAAAAGCGTGAATACGGGTTAGCGGTTTGTAAAAGATAAGCTTGTTCGAAAATACACACTACTCAGGAGCTAGATTTAACGCTTTGTTATAATTTGTTATACCCAACCTTTTTAATAAATCTGGCGAAAGGGAGCACTTACTAGAGAACAGAAAAGTTTTAGAATTATCTAGTTTTGAAACCATTGCGATAAATATAGCATTTTTTCCTTTGGGGCACAATGGTTTCAATAATGACTTTTTCAAAGGCGTCAAAATTGTTCAGCAGTGTACCATGGAATGGGTTTATACCTTACTCCGCTATTTGCGACCTGATTCACATTAGCAAACAACTTAGGTCCAGATGCGATGCCCAGTAACTCGGCGTCTCATTAGAGTCCAAGCGGTTTGGCATTCAGTCAATACTTTCTCAAAGGTTGCTGAGTCCAAGGTTATAAAACGCTGAGTCTGAGTCTGAGATCATTCTCAAGTATCTGATTGGTCAGATTCTGAGCAAGCTCAGAATCTGACCAATCAGATGCTTGAGAATGATCTCAGACTCAAGCAAAATGTTTTATAACCTCGGGGCCTGGTCAACATTCTACCAGATCCAAATTCGTGCAGACATTATGTATTTTACATCAGGATCAGGATAGGGATTAATAAACGTATATTTCAACATCTGTTGGAAAACATTCCTAAACACGTGCATCACTGATAATTGTAGTGCCTCCAGGAATGTCTCAGACAATTCAACGTAAAAAGAATGCGATTTTTGTTGCAAATGCTGTTAAACTTTCTAGTGCCTCATGGGGGATCTATTTATCAGATGTTCTCGCGCAAGCTGCTGTCTAAATGCAAGTCAGTTAAATATGTGAGATACTATCGGCTTCGGAAAACGCACGTTTCACAAATTGTTTATCTCTATTGTACATGTCCTTGATCCTTTTACAACAACACTGATTTAATAACAAATATAGTATTGTTTCAATGAGGTTTGGTACGAATAGCTTTTGCATGCCCTTGGGTTTAAGCAAACCGAAATTGCGAATATTAACATTATTTTGCCAAACTAATTTAGCAGTATGTTCCAAGTACTGAGCATCTAAATTATCGACTTTAGAGTCTGCATTTCATGTAAAAAAGACTTATATGGTTTAACCCAATCCCTGTCCAATATTCATGTAAGAAATAACGACACCATCTATACTTATTAGCTGAGTTTTTATAATATTATCTTTTCAAGGGAACTCTTTGCTTGAATAAAATCTGTAGAATCAGATATATATCATGCCAAAAGCAAATAGAGCAGAACCTGATCAGAAGGATCCTATAGGAGCCATTCGATCTGGGTCTACTCTGTTTTCAAAATAGTTAAAATGCGTTTATATGAAGGAAAGGTGTATATACGTATATTCACACAGTTGCAAACATGCCAGATCCGGATTAGGCGTCTGCTCAGAATCCGCTCTGTTTATTTATGGAAAGTGATATAGGTCTGATTCTACTATTTCTACCAGAGCAAACATACAGTGTTCATATTACATTATAAGACTTCAGCTAATACATATTCATAAAGTCAATATTTCTTGCACGAATATCCATGAGGGAAAGGGTTAACACAAACGAACAAAACACGATTTTAACTCATTCTCTCCTGGACTATTTTAGACCCAACCACTTTCAATAAATCTACCAAAAAGGAGAAAATGTTCTAATTAGCACAATGGTTTCTAAACATGACTTTTACAGAGGCGTCAAAATGCGCCAGTAGGAGGGAATGGGTTAATATATAATTAGTTCACTGATGGTGCAGACTCACAAGGGCATATCAATTAAGCGACTGTTTATTGATATACATGTAAGTAAAACGTAACAATTGAACGAAGAAACGTTCTCTACATATATACCACACAGTAAAGCCTATCAACTTATTTCACCACAATCTCTACCCGGCTACATATACATTATACTTTTTCATACGACAATATAGTAAAGACCTTTTAATGCGAACAACACAATTAATAGAGGTATTTCCGGGCCTTAAAATGTAGGTGGTAGCTTAAAAAAATAGGATGGAAGTTATGCAGAAAATTCCTTTAGGAGCTCTGTGCATTCTTTCGTTCTGCATTAAGGTACTATTTAAGACTTCTATATTTATTCATTAAATAGTCTGTCTAGATTGGTTTAACTTACATAGTAATTGGACAGACCTAGCCACATGCAAATATTGATTAGATGTGTAGGTATTCACGGGCAAGTTTTGGAATGATTGATGTTATTACTTCCTTGCAGCTAGTAAACGGTTAATTTTAACATTGTATTAGTTGTATCACTGCAATAAGAAACACACTTAAGCAAGCGCGTGTCAAATTAAGAAATGTAAATTTTTAATATTAATATATTCTGAAAGTGGGCGATTCCTCGAAAGCAAAAATAACAATGCGAAAAGAAAATTGCAGACTCGTTTTTATCGAGTCTGTACATGAGTAGTAATTAAATGTGCAACACTACTCACACACCCTAGCATCGGCTTAAGCAGTATTCAATTTTCAAAACTAATGTTCCCGAAGGACCAGAAAATATAACAACACTGAGAAGTATCATTTGATAGTTTCTCTAAATATCACAGCAGCAGTGTTTCAAATGTAAACTTCAGTAAAGTCTCGCTAATACGGCTGCTCCAAAGAAGTCTAATTTGGATTTTTAAAACATATGGTTGCTTAATGCAATACAAAGCGATATAGAACGCTGCTATTGGAGCCTCCTGTATCACTGGTTTCCTGCAGTAAGCAATCACCTGCCTCCTTGGTTGATAATATATGTGGGCGAGACTCTATCGTATTTCACTTTATCTTGTCGCCTGTCCCTGTCGACAAACCATTTGATACGGATTGATAATATCACTTACTTGTATTGCCGACTGCAAAATGTGTATTCCGCTTCAATCTTCATGTCAATGAACATAATCAGAGCAACAAACAATTTTAAACCTTAAAAGACGCCCAGTTATACGGATATGCATCTGGATCCAGATTGTTTGCAGTGAAAGACAAGAACAGTATATATTAACACTTCAAGTACATAACACACCAGGAGAGGAATTTAATAAGCTCCCAGCTTTCATTCCAATCCTTCTTAGAAAATATGTATATTTATGCCATATATGCAATGTATAACAATTTAGCTCAACAATCTCAATAATGTTCTTTCCCTACCAAGGCCAACGTTGTGACCATACTTTAGAAACGTCTCGAAGAGACGATTCTAAAGTCTTGTCACACCATTGGCATTGGGGAAAAAGACGATTTTAGAGTTTAAAATACGCTCTGCATGTATGGCAGAGGCATGTATGACAAAAATATTCCCTTTGACTGTGATAATACGAGTATATTGGAATTTGCAAACAATGTAGACCAAGATCAGAGGTTTCAATGTTATTATTCTGTGTTTCTCATTTAAAATTTACTAACAAAGTATATCATTTCATACTGATTTCACAGTTTAAACTTAATGGGCCATATAAAGATTGAATTACATTTTTGTTGCGTTCATCGATGTATACACACATTACTTGAATGAATTCCGAAGGAATTCATGTAAAAAGTTGTGTGTGATCAGGTCTAGATTTATACATTGATGAAAGCAACAAAAATGTAATTCAATCTTTACAATTCCATCCATCTGTCCTTTAAAAAAACTTATTGACACGAAAACTAGTTTGACATTTTGGTGGTGGGTGCGTCTTGTATGTGGCTTTGTCTGCTTGACTTTACTACTTTTCCATTGGCTATTTTAAGTACCGTGCGTAGGAATTCAATCAACACACATTCTAACAACTACGTCACTTCGTGTACTGTATCCTACGTCATAGATAACGTATTATAGACTGTTCTCAACTATTTGACCTTGATACAACAAATCGAATTTAACAATTGCTTAAGCAATAAACGTAGTACCTAGTACTGTAGCCGGGGGAATCGTAGTACTATGATCTTCCTTACATATAAAATTCCGACCACTTATATAACAAACACACACCCGTAGTAGATCGGCCGGGGTCGATTTATTATAAAGTAATTTTACCCCGGTCATACATGTAGTAGTATAACCGGGGCAGTCGTAGTACTGTGAACCCCCCCCCCCCCTTTACATATAAAAACCTGACCCAATAGTATAACAAACTGACCCCCATAGTAGGTGGACCGGGGGTCGAGTTATTATATAGTACTATGAATCCTCCCCCTCCCCCTTACGTATAAGAAACTGACCTCACATACGAGATAACCAACTGGCCCTAATATATATGGGACCCTAACAGAAAATCCAAGAGAGCCGAAGTCGGCGGTGCTGGGCCTAACAGGCGCCTTCTATCCAAAACCGCAGCACCACGCAATACAGACCACATTCTCCTCGGGGAACGCAAACAAACAACAACAACATTTGGAATCAAACTTCTTGAATGGGATAAGTGTTGATACAACAGAACATTTTGTGCTCTTGAGTATGGTTTGTAGATGAGATCCTTTAAGTGTAATGTTCAAAAATGTCGATGGGAGTGATATAGTTCAAAGTTAATTTTAGACACAATCCCCTAATCCAGAAGTTTTTTCCGAAAGAGGGGGTGGTCTCCAAATCCCAGCCCAGTGGGCACGAGAATTGTTTCAACATTGATTCAACGTTGAAAAGCGTTGCATCAACGTCGCATACGTCGAAACAACATTGAATCGACGGTTAGTGCCCAGGGGAGGGGTCTGGTTATATGAAACGATGAGCACAATATGCATTATGTTCCATTTTTTAAACAATATTTTCCCAAGTAGAGAAAATCGATGGGGTCTGGACCATCCCCGCTGGATCCGCGCTTAGAGACTTTTATGATACGAGAAAAAGTGACCCCTTACGATATACAGAGTCGGTCAGACTATCATAAGATGGGTTAATTATATTATGGCAAGGGAGTCACTATATTTTATAGT
Source organism: Azorinus chamasolen (assembly GCA_963576725.1). Lineage (NCBI taxonomy): Eukaryota > Metazoa > Mollusca > Bivalvia > Cardiida > Solecurtidae > Azorinus > Azorinus chamasolen. The sequence continues at coordinate 40,142,098 of OY755239.1, forward strand.
AAAATGGCCTGGGGTCATAGCACTTTGTAATATATACCGAACCCCTGGTGGATGTATTTTATCAAGGGAGTGACTATATTTTATAGTAAAATGGCCTGGGGGTCATACCACTGTATAATATATCGACCCCCGTGGTGGATGTATGTTTGCAAGGGAGTCACTATATTTTATAGTAAAATGGCCTGGGGTCATAGTACTATATAATATATCGACCCACGTGGCGGATGTATTTTCGCAAGGGAGTCACTATATTTTATAGTAAAATGGCATGAGGGTCATAGTACTATATAATATATCGACCCCCATCGTGTAGGTGTTTTCGCAAGGGAGTCACTATACGTTATAGTAATATGACCGGGGTCTTAGTACCATATGATATATCGACCCCTGTGGTGGATGTATTTTTGCAAGGGAGTCACTATATTTTATAGTAAAATGGCATGGGGGTCATAGTACTACATAATATATCGACCCCCTGGTGGATGTATTTTTGCAAGGGAGTCACTATATTTTATAGTAAAATGGCACGAGGGTCATAGTACTATATAATATATCGACCCCATCGTGTAGGTATATAGTAATATGACCGGGGTCTTAGTACCATATGATATATCGACCCCCGTGGTGGATGTATTTTTGCAAGGGAGTCACTATATTTTATAATAAAATGGCCTGGGGTCATAGTGCTATATGATATATCGACCCACTCCCCGATGTATGGTTTTTGGCAAGAGCGTCACTATATTTTATAGAATAAGAGATGTTTGTAAAACATGTATACCCCGACCCCCTGACCTTTGATCTAGTGACCTGAAAAATACAGGGGTAATCTAGTGGTCATGCCTAATCACAACAGCAATTTTGAAGATCCTAAGCCAAACCACTGAGCAGTTATTGATTGGAAAACATTTCACAAGTTAAGGTCATGGTGACCTTGACCTTTGACCACAAAACAATAGGGGTCATTTTGTGGTCATGACCAACTACCACAGCAAGTCTGAAGATCCCAAACCAAACTCATGAGCAGTTATTGATCGGAAACCATTTCACCAGTTAAGGTCATGGTGACCTAGACTTTATCTAGTGACCTCAAAAACTGTAGGGGTCATCTAGTAGTCATGACTAACCACCACAGCAAGTTTGAAGACCCTAAGCCAAACCCTTAAGCAGTTATTGATCGGAAATAATTTCACCAGTTAAGGTCACGGTGACATTGACCTTTGACCTAGTGACCTCAAAAACAATAAGGGTCATCTAGTTGTCATGACCAACCACCACAGTAAGTTTGAAGATCCTAAGCCAAACCCTTGAGCAGTTATTGATCGGAAACCATTTCACCAGTTAAGGTCATGGTGACCTTGACCTTTGACATAGTGACCTAAAAACAATAGGGTCATCTAGTGGTCATGACCAACCACCACAGAAAGTTTGAAGATCCTAAGCCAAACCATTGAGCAGTTATTGATCGGGAACCATTTCACCAGTTAAGGTAATGGTGACATTGACCTTTGACCTAATGACCTTAAAACAATGGGGTCATCTAGTGGTCATGACCAACCACCACAGCAAGTTTGAAGATCATAAGCTAAACGCTTGAGCAATAATTGATCGGAAACCATTTCACCACTTAAGGTCATGGTGCCTTTTGACCTAGTGACTTAAAAAATAGGGGTCATCTAGTTGTCATGACCAACTACCACAGCAAGTTTGAAGACTCTACGCCAAGCCGTTTATTAGTTATCAATCGGAAACCATCGATTTACCGACCGACCGACAGACCGACTGACAGACCGACAGACAGACCGACAGACAGACCGACAGACAGACCGACATGTGCAGAGCAATATACCCCCATTTTTTCAAAAGGGGGTATAAAAATGGCATGGTGTCATAGTACTATATAATATATCGACCCCGGTAGATGTATTTTGGCAAGGGAGTCCATATATGGCATGGGGCATAGTACTATATAATCGAACCCCCCCCCCTATTGTGGATGTATTTCGGCAAGGGAGTCACTATATTTTATAGTAAAATGACAGGGAGTCATAGTACTATTTGATATATCGACCAACCTGCAGGGCCCACTATATTCATAAAGCTCCTTAGGAATATTTTTACCTTAGGACAACTTAAGGAAAATATTACTGTCTGCGTCTGTAGCAAAACTATAGTTTTCATTCAATGACTTCTAGAATATTTGGTAAAATATATATTTGATATACAGCTTTCTTTTTCTGAAATATGTTTACTTGTATTCATTGTATAAGACTAAGGAATATTCAAGAAACTAAGGAATTATCTTAAGTTTCTCCTTAGGAGCTTTATGAATACGGGGCCAAGTTGGTGGATGTATTTGTGCAAGGGAGTCACTATATCTTAGAGTAAAATGGCATGGGGTCATAGTACTATATAATAATATCGGCACACCTGGTGGATGTATTTTTGCAAGGGGATCACTATATTTTATAGTAAATTAACATGGGAGTCATAGAACTATATTATATATCGACCCCACCCTGATGAATGTATTTTGCCAAGAGATTCACTACATGTTAAAGCAAAATGGCATAGGGGTCATAGTACTACATGTATATGAATTGTCAAGGGCAAGGGAGACACTATATTTGATGGTAAAATGACCGGGGGTCATAGAAATATATGATATATCGACCACCGTGGTTGTATATTTGCAAGGGAGTCACTATATTTTATAGTAAAATGGCATGGGGATCATAGTACTATATAATATATCGACCCCCATCGTGGATATAGTTTGGCAAGGGAGTAACTATATATTATAGTAGAATGACATGGGGTCATATTACTATATAATATATCGACCCCCTTGGTGGATGTATTTTTGCAAGGGAGTCACTATATTTTATAGTAAAATGGCATGGGGTCATAGTACTATATGATATATCGATCCCGTAGTGGATGTCTTTATGTTTAATAGTTAAATATCATAGGGGTCATAGTACTATATAATATGTCGAACCCCTCCCCCTTGGAGGATGTATTTTGGCAAAGGAGTCACTATGTTTTATATTTTTATATTAAAATGACCGGGGGTCATAGTACTATAAAATATATAGACCCGTTGGTCGACCTACTACGATAAAAAGAGTGGGTCACAATATTATAAGGGGGTCATTATATTATGGCAAGCAAGTCACTATACTTTATAGTAAAATTGCCTTGGGGGTTATTGTACTTTATGATTTATCGAACCCCGTGTTGGATGTATTTTTGCAATATTTTTGATGTATAACATATCGAATCCCCATCGTGGATGAATTTTGGTAAGGGAGTCACTATACTATGTAGCAAAATGACCGGGGTCATAGTACTATAAAATATATAGACCTCTCAGTCGACCTACTACGAAAAAAGAGTGGGTCACAATACTATAAGGGGGTCATTATATTATGACAAAGGAGTCGCTATACTTTATAGTAAAATGACCGGGGGTTATAATACTATATAATAAATCGACCCGGTCGATCTACTACGGGGGATCACTTTTCCTCGTTACACCGGCATGCATATATAAAGAGATCGCTTAAGATTGTTTTCGGTAGTAATTTCTGCGCATCTTTATACGCATCCAAGGTAGATAATCACCGACAGTAAATATTCACAAAGAGTGAAGTTGTATAGTAATCGGATACATTTTACGCAAAGTCACGAAACAAATAACGAGACAACACTGTCGAATAAAGGGACATTTTGCGAAAAGGTCTAGGGAGATGGTATCAGAGGAATACGTGACAATTGCAGTTGATCGCGGAGGTCGTGATGGTTTATACAAGTCATTGACTGTGAAAGTGAATGGAAAAGTGACGGTTACTTCAGCAAACAGAACATTAGAAAATGTATTCAACTTTTTATTCCCGAACTTGGAGTCGAGCCTTTAACCGTCTCCAGTCTATGTGTACACTGCATACATTGGTAACATTTGAGTGCAAATTATAGGCCATGTACACAGTCAGGAATATTTATTCCTGGCGCGTGACCAGGCAACTCGATCAGGCAACTCGATGCTTTCCCCGTCAGATATGCAAGTAAAACAGATCTTGTAACTAAAATAATTTTTTTCAGTGTGCTTATTGACAAAGTGGCTGTTATTTAGAGGTAATTTTAAACACAAACAGACCACATAAAATGTCTAGTAATATGTACTGAACTAATCAAGGTGTATTTTATACTGTATTTTTGAAATTGTTTCATTTTGTAATGAATTTCACTATATTTTCAAAAAATATTGAAGTGGTTACCATGGAAACCATGGATTTCTAAAAAATGTAGAACGTCAACCTAAACCTTTTAGCGTATAATTTTAAAAAGTATATATATATATAAATGTATTATAATGCTTTTGGTACAATTTTATTATCTTTAAAGAAAGTGTCATTTTGACAGTTTTGGCACATACGGTTACCATAGAAATTGCCATTTTACAAAACATCTAACTCGGTGACATATATATTTCTTTCTATTTTTGAACTCAGCATTGCATTTTACCTAATATACTAAAACTTTGTAAAATTATATGAAATAATTTTTTCAATATATTTATTTATTTGCAGAATACATGTTTATTTTTCTCATTTTTTGTCGAATGAAGAAATATGAAAAACTAATTTTGTAATAAAAGAAAAAATGTTCAGATTACTATCTTTTTCATACAATATCAAAAAGCAGTAATTCATGTATAAATTCCTATCTCTTGTGTATATTACAATGCTTTTGGCACAGTTCAATTATACTTAAAGAAAGTGTAGTTATTTTGACAGTTTTGGCACATACGGTTACCATGGAAACTGCCATTTTACAAAAAAAATCTAACTCGGTGACATATGTATTTATCTTTATTTTTTAATTCACCATGTAATTTTACCTTATTTACCAAAAAATTAGGAAATTCTATGAAAGGATTCAATTTTCATAAAACTGTAGAAAATGTCTTTAATCAATTGAAAAATGTATTGACTTTTATCTGACGCTTTACAAAAAGTAAATAGCTATTAAAATTTCAATAAACTAAGTTCTAGCTTAAACTTTCATGGATGGAAAATTGTGTCAATCACTGTAAAAGTGAACTTCATTTGGCAGTGGATGTTAGTATGGCCAATGCTGTGTGAATATGCCATTTATCATATCTATATTTTGAGGACATTTGTAATTTATCACTTGTTGAAATAAATGGAAATAAGTCTTATCGAAGTGAGGCAACATAGGTGTTCGACATTATGACTTTTGACTGATTTTAGAGGAGTGGGACATAGTATTTGTTGTTGTGTTTGCTTCGTCTACCATCATCATCACCGCCGTTACAGCAACAACTATTACTACAACAACTACTACTACTAATACTACTACTACTCCTTCTCCTACTACTCCTACTACTACTTCTACTCCTCCTTCTCCTCCTCCTACTACAACAACAACTACTACTACTCCTTCTCCTACTACTACTCCTACCCCTCCTCCTACTACTACTACTTTTACCTACCTACCTACCTACTACTGCTACTACTACTGCTACTCTTACTTCTTCTACTACTACTTCTACTAGTAATACTGTTGCTGCTACTACTACTTCTGCTACTACTACCACTGCTACTACTACTACTTCTACTACAGCTGATGTGACTACTACTACTGCTGCTGCTGCTGCTACTGCTACTAGTACCTACCAACCTACCTACCTATCTACCTAACTACCTACTATTTCCACTACTTCTACTATTACTACTACAGTGAACCCTCATTATACCGGCATTCGTTACAATGGAATCCTCGTTATACCGGCAGTTCGCCTTGAAACAAAATTAGCGTTACGTCTTTGACACAACCACTGAATAAATAGGTGCAATGCCAATAAGACAGGTGATCGCTTAATGCAGAGCACAAAAGATGCAAAAAGCTCCCAAGGGAGCTTTTTTGCACCTCTTGTGTTCTGCATTAAGCGTTCACCTGTTGGTACTTGTTTAAAACTGGCCATATGGTTCCTTTTATATTTAAACTCGTTATAACGGCAACCTCGTTATACCAGCATAATGTCTGGAAACAAACATCTCCGTTGTAACGAGGGTTCACTGTACTACTAATACTACTACTAAATCCAACTGAGCACATGTGAAATGAGCTTCAGGTACGGATATCAGTTCGCCAGGTACAACCTAGAAGCATCCAGGAGCTTGGGGCCATGTTGTATCAGAAATCTCATAGGGAGCATGAGAAGGCGTTGCCAAGCAGTTGTCGTTAGCAATGGGTCACATACACGCTACTGAGTCTAAACTTGTAAACGTAAATGAAAATTTGAAAACAAGTTGCGTGTCCAAAAGTTTTGGATATAGGGGGTCTTCCTCCTCCCTTGCACATAACTAATGCGAAATCGGTAAAACAAATGTTAATTTTGTGTACTTCAATTAAATTGATTAAACATGAAATTGACGTTAAAAATCATTTGTACAACGGTAATCAAATCATTGCCGAAAATATTCACACTAAAACATTTGGTGTTTAGCGAAAGTTTATTAGTATATTTAACTTTGGTCATGATACTCACAGATGTAGTTACTCCTGGGCAGAGCAATTTGAGCCGTGTTTATTATATCATGACTAATGAGCGCAATGTTAATTGGACCCAAGTATAGTGTTTTGACCAACGTTCATGATTGTTGAACAGCACTCGTAAACTTAATCTACCTCCAGTATTGTTTAAAGAAAGGGTTTGAGTTTAATCGAAAACTATTTTTACCTTGGTCATAATTTTAATAGATTTAGTGATTCCCGGTCATAGCATTTTGAGCGGCGTTTATTATATTATGACTAATGCGCGCAATGTTAGTTGAACCCAAGTATGTGTTAATAGGGGGTCACATTTTCTGACAAATATCGACCCCGGTCAGTATGTCTTTAAAACAAAAATAGCGACCCTCGGTCATAGCGCTTAGACACACGTTCATGGTATGTTGAACAACTCCCGCAAATTTAATCTACCCCCAGTATAATTTAAAGAAAGGGTTTAACTTTCATCGAAAACTATTTAACCTTGGTCATAATTCTTACAGATGTAGTGACTCCCGGTCTCAGCAATTTGGGCGGTTGTTTATTATATTATGACTAATGCGCGCAATATGAATTTAACCCAAGTATTGTGTACGTAGGGGTTACATTTTCTGAAGAATATCGTCCCCCGGTCAGTATTTTTAAAACAAATAGCGAACCCGGTCATAGTGGTTTGACATACGTTCATGATATGTTAAACAACTCCCGCAAACTGAATTTACCTCCAGTATAATTTAAAGAAAGGTTTTAAGTTTAATCGAAAACTCTTTAACCTTGGTTATAATTCTTACAGATGTAGTGACCCTCGGTCATGGCAATTTGAGAAGTGTTTATTATATTATGACTAATGCGCGCAATGTTCATTGAACCCGAGTATTTTGTACATAAGGGTCACATTTTCTGAAAAATATCGACACCCGGTCAGTATATTTTAAAGAATAGCGACCCCGGTCTTTAATGGAAAACTATTTAACCTTGGTCATAATTCTTACAGATGTAGTCATAGCAATTTGAGACGTGTTTATCATATTATGACTAATGCGCGCAGTGTTAATTGAACCCAAATATTTTTTACATAGGGGTCATATTTTCTAAAGAAGAATGGACGCCGGTCAAAAGTATTTAAAAGATTGCGACCCCCGGTCAAAGTGCTTTGACACACGTCCATGATGTGTTGAACACTTCCCGCAAATTTAATCTACCTCCAGTATAATTTAAAGAAAGGGTTTAACTTTAATCGAAAATTATTTTTTAACTTGGTCATAATTCTTACAGATGTAGTGACCCCCTGTCATAGCAATTTGAGCCGTGTTTATTATATCAGGACTAATGCGCGCAATGTTAATTGAACCCAAGTATTTGTACATAGGGGGTCACATTTTCTGAAGAATATAGTTTTAAAAAATAGCGACCCCGGTCATAGTGCTTTGGCGTTCGTTCATATGTTCAGTAGATTTTAAAGAAAGGGTTTCACGTGAATAGAAAAATATTTAACTTTGCGACCCCCTGACATAGCATTTTTAGCCGTGTTTATTATATCAAGTCTAATGCGCGCAATGTTAATTGAACCGGAATACCAGTAGTGAAGCATTTATATTCTGTTAGGTGGCTGTTTAATGCAGGGTGAAAGTCATGCAGAAAGCTCATAGATGAGCTTACTCCGTGACTTTGACCCTGCATTTAGCTACCACCTGTCTCCAATACCAATATTTATACTAAATTGAATTTCCGGTTTAGAGGGGCTTTACTGTTTACTTTTCTCAAATGGTTGATCAAATCGGAAGCAGTTACAATTGCTTCGACTTTCGTTTACAGTCAAGAAACACGCGTAAAGGTGCCTAACCAACAACAGTACACATAAACTGATTAACTGCTAACCGAAAATTTTATAAAAAGATATTAAAATAACTCAGTAAGGTTAACCCTTTCGCTGCAAATGCCGGATCTGTGTTTACCTATGCAAACAGTTTGGATCCAGATGAGACGCCGAGTAACTCGGCGTCTCATCAGGATCCAAACTGTTTGTTACTGTTACTATGTTTTTGAAACAAAAATGAAGAAAATCAAAAGAATGAAAATTTGTAGCAGACGAAAAAGTTAGCAGACGACAGAGTTTGGCAGCGAAAGGGTTAACACCGTGCATGCTAATACTCGAATACTTGATTACATTGGGTAAACGGTATGTGTCCAACTGAGGCGCCCACTAAATTGTGGACTCTTCAAAGTCCAACAATGGAGAAAGTGTGATTTGCAATATGAACTTGAAGACTTTAGCCGGTGACGAAAAATTGCTCCGCAATCTAAGAAGAACTATTCTCATGTTGAGCGTGTCGTTGCCGACATTTATAAACAGTTTGGATCCAGATGAGACACCGAATGACTCCGTATCTAGTAAGCATCCAAACAGTGTTATACTCTATCAACGGTTTTGTAAAAGTTTGATAAAATCTGAAGCAGTATAACTTGCCGGAGATAAAATCTAAGCAAATATTATTGTATTACAGCCGAGTAAATGTTGATTAAATTGTAAAATTGAATCTGTCTTACGCGGTCATTTATTTAATGGACATATGAGTCTTAACAACCAGGTGGTTGCTTAATGCATGGCAAAATTAAATGCAGAAAGCTCCTATAGGAACTTTCTGTATTACTTTTGACCTGCATTAAGGTACCACCTGCCTTACAGACCCATAAATAGACCTCTGTTTATCGTGCTGCAAACTCCGATCTGTTGTAAGGTTGACTCGCTTCCGATTCAAAGCCGTTGAAAATATATTTGAACGAACATTAAACAGTTTGTTTACTGGTGAAACGTCGTGTTATACAGTGACTCTGGTTTTTACAGGTTTATTAAAGAATAGGGGAATACATTTTCTTTCCAGCATTGTTAAATTGTATTTTTTTGACATATAGAATAAAGTATTGGAAAAGGGCATTATACTACATGACACTTACATGCATTTACAGACAGAAATGATACATACTACTTAATTATCGGCTGATAACCTCTTCAATAAACACACATTTTCAAGAGCATCATAAAATTTGGTATTTATGTTCAATGCTTATTATGAAGATTGTCAATTCGAACTTATCGAACAATGCCCCTGGAATCCTTATGCTTTTTTGTTATACAGTTACGAAACTAAAACGCTACCTGATTAAATACGTTTACATTGGCGAATAACATCGGCTCTGCAATATCGAACTCGTGGATATTTTGTCTTCTTCATCGTTTATTCGATCGGTTTTCTTGCGCTATACTTCTTTTTATCACATAAAAAATGGTTTATGTACTGTTAGGCATTTTTAAAACGAACTGCAAGTAGAGACAATCACACGATACCGTATAAAAATACTTGCTATTTCTTTTGTTGATGTTGTTTTATTTTGGGAGTATGTCTATTGTTTGTATACATATGTGAACAACTACTAAAACTGTCAAATATGCTTCCAGTTTGCTGCCTTTCAATATATTATGTTCATCTGAAATCAACTCTCAGGGGAACGATGCTCGAAATGCTTGGCAAAGATATGCTGGTATGCACTGTTGATGATTCGAAGAAATGAAATATCTACGTACTTAATTACATGCATTTCCCTTGGCGCCGAGCTTAAATTCAATGCGGTACTTGGAAAAATAAAAAACCAGTGCAACACATTTTGTCTGACATTTCCTGAAATTGTTTACCAGACACAAGAGACCCTTGGACGTTTCAAACATTATCTCTATAGATTGTGCCACCGCCTCGCCCTCTTGAACATGTTTTACGTCCAGATAGACGACTTTTCTAAAGCCAGATTCCACTGGAATGAAACGAATGACTTGGTTCAGCAATAATGTGCGAAACTGTTGTAAATAAAGTTCATTTTGAAGATATGTGTAGATTGGTAATTGTGTTTAACAGTAAACTGTATTGAATAACCGCATGCGTTCTTTTGAAAATACCTTACCGGAAGAATACACGAGTAAACCCCTTTCTCGTTCAAATGAAAAAGTAGTAAAGCCAGACAGGCAATGCCATACAAAATATAACCACCACCAAAAGTTTCTGCTTTCATTTCGTTCTGAATCATACAATCTCTACACAGTGTATATTGCTTGCGCTTTAATTTTGAATAGGGTTCAATGTATGATATCCCTTGCAAAAAAATAAGAAACAATCTGATAGCACTTATCACTCCATATTCACTACACTTGGAAAAATCACCATACTGCTTTCCTAGTTTAGATATAGGAACCTATGAAACCATTTACCACAGCATTTAAATAGTTCGCTGCCAATGTCGAATCTGTGATTACATATGCAAACAGTTTGGATGCAGATGATACGCCGAGTAACCCGGCGTCTCATCAGGATCCAAACTGTTTGTTACTGTGACTTTTTTTTACTCAAAATTGAAGGGAAAAAAATGAAAATTGTAGCAGGCGACAAAGTTTGCAGACGTCAAAAATTGGCACCGAAAGGGTTAAATGGTAGAATTAGAAAACATTTTAAAAGAATTAGAGCAACTTTTCCATTTATCACAATGTTTTCAAAGATTGACAGATGCGTCAAAATACGCCAATATAAGAGAATGGATCAGTGACCATGTCGGCGCTGGTACGTAAACTTATATCATGACCACAAAAAATTGATGCTTCTTAGTGTAAAACATTAACCCTTTCGCTGCCAAACTCTGTCGTCTGCTAACTTTGTCGTCTGCTACAAATTTTCATTTTTTTGATTTTCTTCATTTTTGTTTCAAAAGCATAGTAACAGTAACAAACAGTTTGGATCCTGATGAGACGCCGAGTTACTGTTTGCATAGGTAATCATAGATCCGGCAGTGGCAGCGAAATGGTTAAGCATCATTGTATGTCAACGCTGAATGCATGTGCTCTGTTAATATACTATTTGACTTAGGAACCAACATATATACATGTCATACTAGTGTTAATATCTGGCTATTTTGAAGATAGCATTGCATTTTAGATAAAACATCGCACTCATACATATCTATCTACTGATTATATCCCCGTTTTGGCATGCCGTTATTTCCAGTCTTCCGTCATTTTATCCAAAATATGTTCAGCCATGTCAGCAATCTATCTTGTAGGAATAGGTCAATCTCAAAAGGTGTTATTAAAACTTTTCTTGATTTCCCAATGCACCAACAATATTCTTATGAATGTGATTTGTCTTTCTGTTCCACTTATTAAACTTTTGCTCAATACATTTTCATGTGAGAAAAAATTAAATTACATATATTAATTAGATCATATTTCATAATAGTAAACGGTCAAGGGAATGGTTTGGCCATTGAAGAAATTGTAGAATCATATCTACGCCATTGTAAACAGAACAGATCCTACAGTATCTGTCTGATATGTGTTTAACCCTTTCCCTTATGTAAGAGCATTTTGACGCATCTGCAAACAGAGTAGACCCGATCAGACGGTTCCTATAGGAGCCGTCTGATCGGGGTCTGCTCTGTTTGATTATGGTGTAATATAGATATTATTCTTCAGCTTCTGCCTGAGCCAAAATGTCCTTTGTTCATATGCCAATATAAAAATTTATCTTATTAATATTCATGACGTCATTATTTCCTACATGAATATTCATCGGGGAAAGGTTTAATCTGCTTGCCAAGGCGTATCTATGGAGTGAATGCGTAAACTGCCATAGTAGCATTCACTTAGCATTCATTTATCATACGAGAGACGAAAACATTTCTTTTATTGTAAGTTTAAATCATATCAAAGATTGAATTGGTATATTTATTTCGAATTATGGTCTTTGTTTAGGTTAAAACATCTTTGTTATTTCAAGGATGCATATTCGGAGCGACGCGTTGACGGATAGACAAGTGGACAAACAGACAACGGAGAAGTGATTCATTAATACAACCGTGCTAAAGCAGGTGGCATAGAACTGTTTTCTAGGTATTAGTTAGTGTCTATTAAGTGTGGATTTAATGATTTTAAATGCCGAAGCGCAGCGAGCGTTAGCGAGCGAGCAAGGCATTTAAAGTCATTAAATTCGCACTTAATAGACACTAACTGATATAGTGTTTAGCCTAGTTTTTGGACAGGATTAAAAGTGGGCGGAGTGAAGCTGGAATTGGTCGCGTGCGTTGCTAGGGGCAACGGCCGAGACCGTGTGTTGAACAAATGTGTCAGTCGTTCAGAAAGATGGCAGAAATGAAGCCGACGTTCGACCTTCTTGGGGACCATGAAGTTAATTTTTACGGACGATGCATTTCAAGATAGCTGTCTAACACAATTGTTAAATGTGCAGACACAAACGTTGTTAAAACCCGAATTAGGTAAGATATTTCATTGAGTCGATGTTTCAAGCGCTGTGCTGTTAAAAAAGAAAGCCAATGCAACAAATTGCTTTAAAAATACAATTCAGTTTTAAATACAGACGTAGACTACACATGCTATTTAACCCTTTACGCAATATGTATTTATTTTAACGCCTTTAATTATTCTTTACACTCAAGAAATTAGTTTCACTTTATACCGTTATGAGTAGGCATCGCAAGAAATATTTCCGATATCCTTGCTGAAAGCAGAATGCTCCTAAAGTCTGCTTTAAGCAACCGTCTGACTTCAATACTGAAACAAACTATGGAGGAAAGGGTTAGTTCTAACCCACAACTTGTAATTTTATCATATTTTATTATTTCAGGGTCTGAACGAGAGACCAGATACGTAAAAGACAGGAATGACCATATACAATAGCCATTCAACGGAAAAACAATGAAATCTCTATAGACAGGTGACTGCTTAATACAGACAAAGGTAGTTCAGAACGCCTCGAGGGAGCATTCTACATTACATTTGTCCTGCATTTAGCATTCATTTGTCTAATAACTAAATAGGGTCTTAATTTTTGGTGTTTTAATGCTTTGGGTTTTTTCCTTCTTTTTTTTCGAATCTCAGTACATGTAGATCTACCAATAAAATGTTTTCAAGAGTTGCATCAATTTACCTCATTTCTTAGTCTCAGCTTGGTATTCTACACAGAACATGTATACACATGTGTATTTGACGCTCGCGCTGTTACATGGTGGGACGAGCTAAGCACTGAACGTCACAGGATGTACTCGCGCATGCGCTGAGGACAGCCGACTTAGTCGCTAAGTCAGCATTTAGTGCCTGACTATATGAAATTAATCTTGGAGAAATTCAAAATTTCCAGCATTGTGATTGGCCCAAAAAGTAGGTTAAACACTATTGTTAAATATTTACATATTTTAAAATGAAGTTTGAGGGAGCACTGACCAGTATTTTCGGCAAATAAATGCGTTGTTCTGGAATTATGCGTATATCTTTGTATCTATCAAAATCGTTTCCCAAGGTGATCAGTTAAATTGAAATGCAACAGTAGTGGCAAAGATGTTAAGGACCACTTTTCTCCTGACGATAATTTCTAGACTTCTACAAGATATATACCGTAGAATCTGCCTATAGGAACCCGAAAATAAAGTACTATGAAAGTATGTTAGACTGGTAGTTGCTTTATACAGAACGAACGTATTGCAGAAAGCCCCTCTTGTTCGTTTTTATTCCTGCTGAATGCTTCCACCTATCTTAAAACCCAAATGACTAGACGTTTTTGTGTGATCGCTGTGGATAGGCTTTGCTGTAATTCTTTTTAACCTTTAGCCTGCTGCAGGCGGATTGGTGATTACCTATGCAAACAGTTTGGATCCAGATTGGACGCCGAGTAACTCGGCGTCTCATCAGGATCCAAGCTGTTTGCACCCTGGTTTGATTTTGATTGACAAATTTATTATAGGTTGAAATTTGAAAATATAGTCGGTGAAAAATTCTGTAAAAATGATATGTGCAGCAGGCTAAAGATTAAACAGCAATTTTGTTGCTGAGTGAAACCTTTCCGCTCCACGTGGTTATGTTCTGTTGTGAGAATAATGCGCATCACTGGGTTGTGCATATTTATGTGACGTTTGGTGAAACTGTATAACACTTTATTTTAATCGAAATGTTCTCTTTATTCCAGAATGTTTTGAAATTCTATGAAGTATATCAGTCCTGTATTCAAGACTGAAAATGTAATTTTATTGCCCATGACAGTTATTCTGATTGACAAAGTTTAACCGTTTAGTGCATCTTAATATAGGAAAAAGGTTTATAAAGTTGGACAAGTCTCTCGCACCATGGTTTAAATTCTGAAGGGTGGTGATCCCCCGAAAGCAAAAATTGCAACACAAAAAGAGAAAATTGCAGACTCGGTTTTATTGAGTCTGTTCATGAGCAGTAATTGAAAGTACAACACTGCCCACGCCCCCTAGCACCAAGTGGTAGTATTACAACTGACCATTCCAATACAATACTCCTGTTTTACCCTAGTCCCTAGTCTAGGACCGAACGTTTACTTCGAATTATCCCTAAGTTCGAGTTATCCGAGTTCGAGATATAGAAATTCAACTTATCAAATAGCGTGAATCAAGATAAGATCCTATGTAACTATCCAAGCCATTACCGAACGCAGGATGAAGTTAAAACACGTACTTTTAGCCTCCTGCTATGGGCAGATGATTAATTGCCTATGTAAACAGTTTGGATCTAGATCTGACGCCGAGTCTCGTCGCGTCTCATTAGGATCCAAACCGTTTGCTACTCTGACAGTGTTGTGAAAATGAGATGCTAGATGAATCAACTGTGACAACTGGGTCCATGCTTATAAAGCTTTTAAGTTGAGTCTGAGTTCGTTCTCAAGCTTTTGATTGGTCAGATTTGAGTTCTCAAGCTTTTGATTGGTCAGATTTCTGACCAATCAAAAACTTGAGAACGAACTCAGACTCAACTAAAAGCTTTATAAGCATGGACCCTGAAGTCGATGACATTTTCTGCCAGTAAAGGTTTACTCAGTAAGGTAACTTATTCTACTTTAGTCAAGAATATGTTACACATTAATTATTTCAATAAAAACTGTCTTTGTTTAGTCATACTTCATACATTCTATTGCCAAAAACCAAATCTTGGTCAATCTTTTACAAATGTTGACATTTGGAATTCTATAAAAGACTGGTTTCTTGTATTCCTATGGCAATCATTAATTTCCTTCAATCCATACAAACGTTAAATTTGTAGTTTTGCATTTTCGTTTGACAGTTTGACATGCATTCGTCTGCCAGCATGAATAAAGACATTTTGGTTTGTTAGTGCTGCTAGCGAATGCAAAATGCATACCAAAATCAAATTGTTATTTCTGCAATGATGTTGTGTGGGTCTCATGAGGCAAAATTTAACATTGTGTTGATTTTGTTCAGGGACGACGATGGATATGATTTGCCCACTAGACCAATTAGAACATCAGCATTTAACCATTAACCCACTGTTAAAATAATACCGACTCAAATTTGGATCTGTTCGATTCGAACACGTCTACTTTGGAGACATTGTTGAGCCAGTGTCAAAGACCTTGCATCCTTATGTGACGCCAAGTTACTCGACATCTTATCTGGATCCAAGAGTTTGCAAATGCGGGTCAGGTCGCTGATAGCGGGATACGGTTTAATTTCTCACATTAAAGTCGGATACTTGCTGTCAGTGTAAATTTCTAAATTATCGAGCGATGTAAATATGGAAAACTAGTCAAACAGGGAGAGCCACATACGAAATGACACCGCACCAAACACCATCAAACAAGAAACGGTATAGCCACAAGACAAAACATAACAGGACACATATCAAGACGAAAAACATTGAACATTAAGCATATTAAACAACAAAATTGACCATAGGCTGAAAGCAGGAGTACCGCCTTGGAACAGCCAGTAACCAAAAATAAGCTACTGGGGGACTTAAACCTGGTTTACGGGTACCCAACCTCGTCCTTATCCCACTTTCACCAAAGTCAAAATGTAAATAAAATTCCCCCTCCAGACAACTCCACAACATGCATAACGATGTCTAAAATGAAATGATATCATGTTATATTCGTAGTCATCGTCTTACCTTAAGCCTTAACTAACTTTACGAAAAGCTTGAATTCAATTGAGACGTCTTACATGGATAAAAACTATTTGACCTGCTGATGGTTTATGAAAATAAATATTGGTTAATGTCTAGTTTAAAATTTGTTAAGACGGCATTTTCTGGTGAATATAATTTGTACAATAAGCGAAATGTTACAGCTGCTGTAATCTAATTATGTTTAATTGAATTAAAATATAGGCTTAATATATACATGTATACAGCCGACCTATTAGAATATGTTCGTCATAGAAAATTGGTCACTAAATAGTCAATCATACTTACAGCAATGGTAAGCTTTATTGTCATCATGATTTTTATTTGTTTTGTGTTCTTGTTGTTGTTTGCTTGTTGTTGTTCTTGTTCATAGCCTTTTTGTGTGTGTGGTTTTGTCTGTTTGCTTTTTGTTTGGGGTTGGGGTTTGTTGGGATGTTGGGGTTCCTTATTGGTCCTGTATGGTATTTTCTTTGTTTCTTTTTCTTTTAGTGTGTGTTTCTGTGTGTTCGTTTTGTTTTTGGAGTGGCGGTGTCTCTTTGTTTTTGTTTCATTTGTATTTGTTTGCAAAGAGTATCCTCTCTGACGAAGTTGGCAAAACCCGATAATGATAATTTATTTTTACCAATTAACAGCCGGTTTGGATCAAAATTAAACACGGGGCAGTGAATAATTTGCATCAAACCTGACACAAAATGTAACAAACACCATCAATAAAATTGCTGATATGAAATAAACATATACGTAAAATGAAAATGTACTTTAAATACTTTTATGTAAGCAGGTATGTGACCCATGCCTTAACCTATTCAATTTATTCAACAATCTGTGAAAATGAAAATGTTCTATGATATTGAAGTTTTACATGTGACATTACTGTATATATATATGAATATAGTTTGCCTTTGTACGCATATGTATACTCTTCCTAATGAATTCATGTAAATTCATTAACTGGGTGTAATAAAGAATATTTGATTTGATTTGATTTGACAAATGTTGTTGTGCAGGGCAAATGTATTTTTTATCCGCTATGAGGTTTTTAATCAATGTATGATCTGCTCGGTTACATGTTACACTACAGATGTATGTTATTTGCTACCACAATACAAATACTGCATTTATATTCCAATGCAATAATTGAATTAACATTAAAGAGGAGACTTGTATCTATATTCATTAAGTAAAACCGTAGTGGTCATTTAAGTTTTAATTAATTAATAGAGCAACAGATAAACGTGCGTACCAAAGTAATAACATCATTTAATGTTGAGTTTATATTCGAGATAAAAAAAATTACATGGCCTAACATTGATCTATATATTATAACAAAATAAGTTTTAGGATACTACTTTTTGTGTTGATAATAATATATCAGCATTGATGTTTCGTGAATGTAATCAATAATAAATCAACAAACCTCGATGCATGCATTTGATATTTACTAAGCTACGCAGTAAAGCTCCAACTCAGATTGGTTGGTTAACCTATTCCATTCTATTGATGCCTTTTGGTGCCTCTGAAAAAGTCGCTTAGAAACCATTGTGATACATAGATCATTTGTTTCACAGGAGCAATTTCTCTATGTATCACAATGGTTTCGAAACTACACAACTCCAAATGTTCCCGTTCTCTAGTTAATGCTCCTTTAGATTTATTCAAAGAGGTTGGGTCTTAAATAGTACATGAGGGTATGGGTTAATGCTTAACACAAACTCTAGGAGCTCTCTATATATTAAGTGATCACTCTCGCTGTCAGTACCGCATATGTGATTACCTATGCAAACAGTTTGGATCCAGATGAAACGCCAAGATACTTGGCATCTCATCAGGATTCATTTTGTTTGTCACTGTGACTATATTTTTATAACAGAACTGAAGAATAATAAAACACGAACATAGTTTGCAGACGACAAAATGTGGCAGAGGAACTTTCCATTTCCATGTTCGCGGTGCCGTCCAATATCCGCGATGAATAATCATATAAATACAGGGGGACCATACACAGTAACAGCTCGCTAATTAGGACTTTATTAACTCTTCATTTCATGAGTATTATGTAAGAATTAATGACATTATAAATATTAATTCGCTGACATTTTATGTTAGCATATGAACTGAGAAAGTTTTCTTCGTGGCAGAACTGTAGAATCGGATCTATATTACTACCTAAGCAAACAGATAGACCCTGGCCAGACGGCTCCTACAGCAGCCGTTTTATCTTGGTCTACTCTGTTAGCAAAGGTGGTAAAGGGCGTATGTATGTAGTAGAGGGTTTCAGAAGAATTGGGAGCTTTTTAAGTAGATAACTGCTTGACGCAGGGTTAAAGTCAAGCATAAAGCTACAACGGGAGCTGTTTGCATGTCTTTCACTCTAAATTGTAAGTGTCTAACAATCACGTAGCCCCTTTTCGACATTGTTCGAATCCCGGCCTGTGCAGATGTTTCATGTGAGGAAGCCTTCCAGCTGTTCTAACTTGGTGTTCTGTGCACTGTCAATTTGTTCCGCTCACGGGAAATCTCTGGGACTTTCTTCAACCCCTTACTAGCAAGACGTCACGATATGCCTTAACCCTTTCGCTGCCAACTTTTGTCGTCTGCAAACTTTGTCGTCTGCTACAATTTTTAATTTTCAACTTTTCTTCTTTTGTTCTTCATAAAATAGTAACAGTAACAAACAGTTTGGATCCTGATGAGACGCCGAGTTACTCGGCGTCTCATCTGGATCCAAACCGTTTGCATAGGTATTGACAGATGCGACACTGGCAGCTAAATGGTTAAATACTGTTAAGGAAACGAACAACCATATATAAAACAAAACGGGCAAACATACACGTATGCATTAAGTTTCGACCTGTCTTAAAACCGATCAAATAATTATTTGCGTTTTCAGATTAGCTATGACTCTACACCAAATTCAAACTTATTTACTTTTCAAGAAAACAGCTAATGTGATTTAGGCAACACATTTCTAAATATATCTGGTGTGTGTTGCCTGGTATTCTTTTTTTCTATAATTTTTAAGCACCAGGTGCTGAATAGAAACTTCTCTATGACTTGACATACCGATGACACATTTATTAAGTTCACAGGAATCTGTAAGACGGCAGAAATCGATAACCAGAAACCACATAATTGTATAGATCTGACGAGAAAAGTCTAGTAAAATAAAATTGTTTGCAGAAGTGTAATTGGTAAACACGATGCGTGCCGTTTTGGATATTGTTATTTCTTTCCAAACCAAAGTACAGTACAGTAAAAAACCCTTTATACTTCCCCTCAGATAAACGTGTTTCATGTCTTTGCAAACAAAGCAAACCCAGATCAGACGGTTCGCTTGGTAGCCGTTTGATCGATATCTACTATGTTTGCTTATAAAAATTATAAGAGATGTCACTCTACAGTTTCTACTTATATTAAAGAACCCCTTGTACATATGTCATCATGAAACATCGGTTAATTAACCCTTCGCTTGCTATTCACGTCAATATACCTACCTGTAAATAGTGAATACCCAGATGAGACAGCTCCAGCAGGAGCTGTCTCATCAGGGTCTGCACTATTTACAAATTGATTGTGCAACCAGTGCACTCCACAGCAGTGGTTGCACAGCGAAATACTTGTACACATTGAAGATATATGTAATTATACAGCAGGGCATGGGTAAAGAAGAGGAAATGTGTTTTAAAATTCAGCAAGAGAACGGTTAAAACCCATTAGGTCATTCCTTCTTATATAAATATTGAATACAGAAAGGGTAAAGCGACAAACAATTATGTGTATAAATGATATCAAGACAATTTAGCAAATGAAAATTCGTGGACCTAATGTTATAAAACTACTATGTCGTAGTCTGAGATCTTTCTCAAGTATCTGATTGGTAAGGTGCTTGACAATGATCTCAGACTCAAGCAAAACGTATTATAACCTCGGTGCATGATGTATTTCCTTCTTATATGAATAATTAACAGGGAAAAGGGTAAGCGACCAACCAAAAGATGTTTAATTCTGATTCATAAAGGCATACGGTGGCTCAGACCAGCTTGACAGTTACATGTATGCAGAAAGCATACATCATATAGCGGCCAGTACAGGGATGTTTACCGTATTACAATACATTTACGCACGCTAGCGACGAGTCTGTGATATATAAACATTTTGGCTCCATAAAACACGTCTCGTGAGGATCCAAACTGTACGATATATCACTTTTGTTTTAGTTTAAATAAAGATGGACGAGGACGGAAAAATAGACGTTGAGCAGAAGATAAATATTTACAGAAACCATTTAAAAGTAAGAATATTGTATAGGCTGATATGAAATGATTTTAATACAAAAATGATTTTTTTTTCACCTACAGCGATTTTTCACGGGTAATCTACTGCTCATTGAGCTGATCATTTAAAGTTAAGTAAAAATGCCATTTTCGTTCATTTTTAGTGTTAAACGTGAACATGTTACTTTAAGGATTTTACAATAATGGCTGCGTCGAATATTTGTAAAGTTGGTTAAAACGTCATCTTATAATTAATCCCACTATCCGCGACCTGACTGGAATTTGCAAACAGTTGGATCCAGATGAGACGCCGAGAAAGTTGGAGTCGCATCTGGATCTAATTTATTTGACACTGGATCAAGAGTTTCTGAAAAGCTTGGTCGAGTAGGAAGCAGTCAACGTTGCACAAGATCCAAGTTTGAGCAGACATTACGTCTTCAGAGCGGGATAAGGGATGGCAAAACATAGGGAAATAAGAAATGTGATATCCAGATAGAGTAGGTCCTGAGTTAAAACATTCTGAGTCTGGGTCTGAAATCATTCTCAAGTATAGTAAAACACCTATAAACCGGACGTTCAGTGCAAGTATCGGTCTTGTATACAGATAGAAGCTTGATGCAGGGTGAAAGTCATGCAGAACGCTTCCCTAGGGGCTTTATGCATGTCTTTCACTTTGTATTAAGCGGTCGCCTGCCTAAGAGTATCTCGTCTAGAATTCCGGTTTAGAGAGGGTTTACGGTATCGGACTGGTCAAATTCTGAGCTTGCTCAAAATCTGAAATATCAGATGGCTGAGAATGAATTATACTTAAAAATCCAGTTTTATAACCTCGGAAGAAGTACACCTCATATTTACATCTTTCGCAGAAACTACAATTTGCAATTAACAGTGCCGAGGTCTGTCTATAAATATCTCCTTGTAAGGTTTCTTTCAATTGTACAGAATGAGTAGGTCACAAAGAGGATATAAGATAAAGTTGCCCTTAATATGCTTTATGTACCATGAGAGTCTGTAGAGTATAAGTACAGTAAAATCTGTCTTAAGCGGCCATCAAAAAGAGGTTTAATTATGGGTTAGTTGGGCAGGTGGTAGCTTAATGCCGGTCGAAAGTAATGTAGAGCGCTCCAGCGTTATGCATTACTTTGCCCTACATGGAGCATCCACCTACTTATCAGACTCCTATGTTCAATAAATGAATGACCGCTTACGACAGGTCCTACTGTAGTTGAAACATTTGATTACACTGAACAGGTTTTGCACCAAGGCTACGCAGACTGGAATTGTACGAAGTCTGCGTGGTCATGTGTTAACCGGCTATAAAAGGTGATATCAGCTTATTTCATTGCAATCATTCTTTATTATTTGTGGAACGTTTTTGCCGAGTGGCAGTCGAGACGCCGAGTTACACTGCGTCTCATCTGGATTCAAACTGTTTGCTAAAATTACGGTGAAGACGTATATAGCATAAGAAAGATTAATTATTGGATTTTCCCCTTCACTTCTAAAGTTACAAGAAGTCTGAGGTCTGTTTGCTGGAAAGAATACGATCTTTGAAGGAATAGTCACGTCCTATGGGAAATTATGTAGTTGCAAAAATCTGATCAATCTGGTTCCATAGAGACTTAATGATAAATCTGTGCAAACTAATTGGGAAATAAAAATACACGAACAGTAAAACAAAATACGGTCAAATCTATTTTCTGAAGTCACAATAAATCAAATCTAATATAAAAATGTGCAAATAAAGCGAATGTGTGTTCACATGTTTATAGTGATATATCTTGTATACCGTCGAAGCATTTTGTTAACAACATCAGAAGCTTCTGGTTCATGGATACACTATCTGATGAGGATAACACATCTTTATATCTAGAGGTGCAATCATATACCGGTATATAAATACAAAAGCTCTCGCCGTTTTCAACACGCGATCCAATAGATAATTTTGTATGAATTATGTAACTGGCTTAAGATGGGGGTATTTTGGCTCGAGGGGGTTGGCGATAGGAATTAGGTCTAAGTATGTAGTCAGTTTTACCATAACCGATGATTTCTTTTTTCTTTTAATTTCTATCAATAACAAAATTCCGCTAATTTCAATCAAGGGATGGGCCGAGTTCTAATGTTGGTAAAATATGTGGCCCAACCCTTTTGAATAATCACCTTGTATTATATACCTTAAGTAATTTTTACCTATATCTTGTATTCATGTATATACGTATATTCTTGACAATTTGATTAAATTAAACTTTAACCCTTTAATCCATAAAATATGTGTACAATGCATAAATGACGGATTTGGAAATCTTTTAGGTGAAATTGCATCTTCAAATCTGGTTGACGTTTTTTGTGATCCACTACCCGCGCAAAACGACAAATGTTCCCGTCAAAGCATTTGCATTACAACGAAGCAGATTGTATGTGATCTAGATAACGTAGAATTCGGCGTGGATGGTTAGTATGCTCAATAATAGTAGGGTAACACGTGACTTACCATACTATTGATTTATAGTTTGTGTTTTATATATGTCGGATAATTCTTACAGTAATTTATTTGAAAGTGACATATAGACCAAGGGGTCGAGTGTTTAGTATTGTAAATATTATATAAGCTGTGACTTCTAACACAAGTAACATACTAGACAATGTACTTACTTTGCAAACAGACGGCTCCTGTACAAGGGTATGCTCTGTTTGCTTATGAAATAATATAAATTTAACTTTGCAACTTCAGCCATCATCAAACATTTACTTGTTCATGATGCCATTACAAAATAAAAACTAATCATTACTCATGCATTCTCTGTTTCTAACATGAGCATTCATGGGGGAAATGGTTGTATTCATATATGTCAGCAGAACAAATTACGCGGATTATTTGATGACGTCAACAGTGTAAGTGCAAGCATACTTAATACATTAGAGACGACGCGCATATAACCCTTAGTCTGTTGGGGAAAATGATGTCTTCCAGAGGTCCAGGTAAGATGCGTAAATTTTAACATTTTCAAGAACACCTTCTTTATTCTACACCAAACCTGCACTGTGATCACTCTTTAGAATCGTCTCTTGGAAACAATTCTAAAGAGTTGTTAGCGCATAGGGTTTTGGTGGAGAAATGACTTTTTCAGTATTTAGGTACGCACCTTAACCCATTCCCTTATATTGACGTCTTTTGACGACTCTGTAATAGTCACTTTTGTGAAACCATTGTGATTAATAGAGCATTTGCTCCTATAGGAGCAAATGCTCTATTTATCACAATGGTTTCAAACTACAAAATTCTAAACATTTCATTTTCTCTAGTTAATACTCCCTTTTGGTAGATTTATACAAAACGGTTGTATCTAAAAATAGCCTGTGAGGTAATGGGTTAATATGTTGCTCTGGTCTTCTCCAATTCTAATCTGCTTAAGTTTATACCTTTTGCTTCGACTTATTACAAGATTGCCGAAACTACTGACAGAGCTGCAAACAATTTTGGATCCTAATGTGACGCCGGATTACTTGTTTCATCTGGATCTAAACTGTTGGCAGGTCTGGTGACGCTTAGCAGTACAAGGGTTTTGAATAGACTATAACTAACCCTAAGCTTGCACCATATTTTTTTATCACTCTACCTCTTTGAATATTAATTTTGCAAATCTTTGCAAATCATAAAGGATATGCTGAAATGGTTTTCCTAGGCAAAAACATAAGAGCATGCGGGTATGGATTGTCCATGGCTAACAGTGCAGACCCGGATGAGAGAGCTCCTATAGGAGCTCTCTCATCTGGGTCTACACTGTTTGCAAATGAAACTGTAGTTGTGACTGGCAGACTATGGGTTAATCGTTTGAATAAAAAGTTACTAAGTTAGGAACTACTTTCCACGAGTATTCTGTGCAGCCGCATTACGTAATTCATTATTTCTATATGAGATCGTAAACAGTGTATTAAAATACGTGTACAGTAATGTACTCTAAACCAGAAGGTTGACCCTTCAAGTTCCAGCAGTCGTCTGCAGGACAAATTTTCGTCTGTTTCAAGTTTTACAGTTGATGTTGTCTGTTGAGGGTATCAAACTGTTTGGATCCTGATGAGACGCCGAGAATTATCTGGATCCTAACTATTTGTATACGATATCACACACCCGTCTTCATGGCACTGAATGGGCTAATGGTTGATTAATTCAGGGTGAAGTGACACAGAAATCTTCCAAAGTAGCTGTCTGCATTTGATGCAGGATAAAATCCTGCATCAAACTGTCACCTGTCTTTTGAAACCATAATTGATACTACAGCGAAGCTCATTTATAACGAAGTCTTCGGGACCCTCTGATTTCTTTCGTTATATCCAAATTTCGTTATATCAGGTCCATTTTACTATATGTTATTAGAGAGTGGGGATTAAATTTTGTTTTGTTATATGCAATATTTCGTTATATCCAAGTTCGTTATAAGTGAGCTTCACTGTGTTCGTCCGGTTTAGTGGGGTTTTATTATACTTGGTCATAACAGTTAAAGTTTGCATTTGTGTTTCAACTAAGCTTGATTCAATAACCCTTCCCATATCAAAACCCATGCATGCATTGCGCACTTGATGAATATTTATTATTATTATTATAGGTAAAACATTTAACATGGAATAGCTGACTTAGACAAAAACCGAAGGATCAGATCTATATAATTTCAATACAAACGGAACAATCAGACAGCTGATCTCGGTTTACCCTGTTTGCAAAGGTGTTTGTATGAAGGAAATGTGCTAACCCTTTCCCACATAGGCTATTTTTTATATCCAACCTCTTTGAATAAATCTACCGAAAAGGAGCATTAACTAGAGAAAAGAAAACATTTAGAATGTTGTAGTTCGAAACCATTGTGATAAATAGAGCATTTGCTCCTATAGGAGCAAATGCTCTTTTTATCACAATGGTTTCACAAAGTGACTTTTACAGAGTCGTCAAAAGTCGTCTATATGAGGGAATGGGTTAAACTGATCTTTCACATACGACAAAGAATAATCAACAGGTCATGTTTTAAACAGTTTTGTAAACATTCTTGTACATGATAACGTTAATTCTCATTCACTGTTGCAATATTATAGAGCTTTTAAAACGGACTTTGGATTTGTTAGAAGATAATAAAACCAGAACTGCTTTCACACGGTTCAGACTTTGTGCGCACACCTTAGAAATTTATGGTGGCAGATTTAACGGTACAGAAAAGAAAAAAAATTGTAAAGGCAAGTTTTATTCAATCAGAATATCACCTTATCCTTTGCTGTCCTCTTTATTCAAATTTACGAAAGAAATACAAAATTGCCAGATCATGACCTTCACTGTTTAAATTTTCCAAGCTTATGCCCAGTAACAAATTAGGTATTATCAAATTAGGTATTATGTATCAAAATATATTCACAGTGCTAGTTTAAAACGTACAGAATGCATAGGTAATGTTGCGTCTTAGGTGTATTTATGTATTTACTTTACAGTTATATATCAGATTGAATTTGAATCTGTATGCTCAATCCTTGTTCATTATCTCTTGACTTTGATGTATGTATTTATGTTATGCATTTGTCATCTTTACATTGTATTATTTACTTGGCCAAGTACCAAGTGTTGTATGATATATTATACTGCTCTTGCCAATAAAAGTTGATTGATTGATTGTAGCATCCTCTGATTGATGGTCTGAACCTCTTATTTCTCAGTCAGAACATGGGTCCACGCTTATAAAACGTTTTAGTTGAGCCTTTGGCTCAAATCTGACCAATCAAAAGCTTGAGAACGAACTCAGACTCAACTTAAAAGCTTTATAAGCATGGACCCTGGTTTGCTCCTACCCGTTAGAATGGCATCTGAGAGTAAATTCTAATGAGTAAAATAATGTTGTCCTTGATAAAAAAAAATATATATATTTAACAGTTCTGTACTTTGCAATTCTACCTTTCATCAGGGTCCAAACTGCGTGACATATCAATTTACTTAAAATAAAGATATTGAAGGACAGTCTGCTCTGGAACGACATTGTTTTCGAACAAAACTTATTTTGCGCTAAAAGAGTTTTGGAGTTCAAAGGATTGAGCATACAGATTCAAATTCAATCTGTTATATAATAGTAAAGTTAATACATAAAGACACCTAAGAAGCAACGTTATCTATGCATACTTATTTGGCGCCTCACATGTGGTGTGCGCTGGTCTATTGATAATGTGCTTGACTACCAATCCGGAGGTCCGGGTTCAAACACCGGTCCCTCCCGGAAATGTCAGAGAAGATTTTCAGTGTCTCCCACCCTCACCTCATCTCCACCCAGGGGTTAAAATCGGTACATATGAGCGCTACTACCCGGTACTGCGGCTGCATGATTGCGCCATATGTTAGCAGCGCTCAATATTGTAGGCGAATGACTCGATGACCAGGGAATTAAATGTACAGTCGGCTGAGTGGTCCATCGGACTGAAAGTAGACTATAACTAGGTACATGTACTTTTTTTTACTTTAAGCCTTTCCCTCATGTACAATAAAAACCCTCTAAACCGGACGTTCAATTTAATATAAATATTGGTTTTGGAGACAGGTGGCAGCTTAATGCAGGGTGAAAGTCATGCTGAAAGCTCCTCTAGGAGTTTTATTTGTGACGTCCACCCTGCAGTAAGCAGTCGCCAGTCTAAACGTATCTAAATTCTTCTAAACTAGAATTTCGGTTTAGCGAGGTTTTACTGTAAACGCATTTGCAAACCAGACCCCTACCAATATCTACTCCGGTTGCTTTTGACATAATACAAATCTGAATCTACAGTTTTTGTCAAAGCAAAAATATCCCTTAAATTGTTTATATTATAAAAATAAAGCTTATAAATCTTCATGTTGTCATTATTTTTTACATGAATACAGACCAGGGGAAGAGTTAACTAACGGAAAATTAGACCGATGAAACGTCAGGTAACTCTGACTCTCATCAGAATCCAAACTGTGTGACAAGTCACTTACGTTTAACCCATTCCCTCATATTGACGACTTTTGACGACTCTTTAAAAGTCACTTTGTGAAACCATTGTGATAAATAGAGCATTTGCTCCTATAGGAGCAAATGCTCTATTTATCACAATGGTTTCAAACTACAAAATTCTAAAACAAATCCTTTTCTCCAAATAATGCTCCTTTTCGGTAGATTAATTCAAAGAGGCTGTATCTAAAAATAGCCTATGAGGTAATGGGTTGAGAGAAGAAAGTCTGCTCTGGGATGACATTGTTTTCAGACGAAAATTATTTGGCGCCAAAAGAGTTAACTAACCGGATAGTAAACAGGAATAGAGCTCACAATATATCAACTCAGTGTAGTTCAGCAACAGCGAGTTCTTTCACGATTTGATTGATGGATTCAATTAAGGACAAACAAGCTTCATGAATATCTTGTTCGAAGGTTAATTCCCAAGCGACAGGGTCTTTATGAATTATTAGTTTTAGAAATGAATTTATATTGAGCTAGTCTGGTCTGAATAGATTTTAGAACAAATGTTTTTCGGCCAATGGCAATTTCACGCGCGCTAATTATTGACCTGTTCAGCATATAACCAAAGTAAAATGATTTATACGGTATTAATATAGAAGACAATTACAAACATAACCATGGTATGATTTAAGATCTGATTACTTTTACCCTTTCGCTGTTTATTATGCAGAAAATAAAGACACCATGCATATTTAAAAGCTGAATAGTATGGCATTTGTACACAGGAAATCATTGGTATTTTTTTGTTAACTGCAGAATTAGATCCATTATGAGTTTCATAAGAAAACAGAGCAGTCCCTGATCAGACGGCTCCGTCTGACCCGGTTCTTCTCTGTTTGCAAATCTTTGAACAGGCGTTTATATGAGGGGAATGGTTAATATAGTGTTGTTGAATGTTGGATTACCTTCAAATATTGTTTGTGAAAATATCAGATAAAGTCACAATACCCATTTCGTTCATCCACGGAGAGCTTTCCAAAAGTCGTAGTGTTATGCTTCATAACATTTAATTACTATAGTCCAGTCAAGGAGAACGTTATTCAATAAAACATTTTCCTTTTCCCGAGGTTCCTAACTCATGAACGATGATATTTTTTGTATCATTTTGTCATCTAGTGCTACCTGTTTCATGCAATTGGCCGTTGTTTGAAATAATGATAAGCACTGACCTTGTCAGTAACACTTCATCTAATTGCTCCTTTTTCAGTCCATGCTTTATTTATTACGGTCAGTTGTGCAACTGGTCTTAATGCTCGATATACTTATTAAACACATAACCTGCGCCGTGGGAGTGTCGGAAACCGCGTAAATGCACTAGTGCAATTGTTTAGTGAAATATTAGCAGTTTGAATCCGGCCGATAATGAATCTTAAAGAGAATTCTCTGTTTGCATGGGCATATCAGCAAGAATATTTGGAACTCATTGCCAGAGAAAGTGCAGTTTGTAAAAAAGAAATTAAAAAGTTTTAACTTAAACAGTATTAGATGTTCATACCTGATTTTAAACTATATTAATATTGACCAAATGCTATAAAATAGGCATTTTGTAATTTTTGAAAACCAACATCCTTTATTTCAAATATATTTTATTTTTCAATTGAACCATATTTACTTTCATTTTTTTCTAATTTCGGGACCCCAGTGTAAATAAGTCTTCGGATTTTTCTGGGCTTTCCTAGCATCGGCATACTCTTCCAAGTCATCGTATTGGGTCGAACTACACTACTGTAATATTTCAATATAACTGATTAAAATTGCTTCAATGTAATATTTAAAGATTTATATGGAAATCATTACAATTTTCAATTGTACCATATTTTTAAATATGTCATTTTTATGTATTGATATCTTGTAAATTGTATGCAAATTTAGATGCTAAATAAATCTATCCATCTATCTATCTATCTATTTATCTATCTATCTATCTATCTATCTACATGTATCTATCTATCTATCTATCTATCTATCTATCTATCTATCTATCTTTTTTTAAAAATTACTAATGACTGAATGTAAAACAGCATCGATTCTGATGAGGCACCAAGTAACGCGACGTCTCAGCTGGGCCTAAACTGTTAGCAAACGACAGGTACATGTACGACGCAATTAACCCTTTCCCTAATCTATATTTATTCCATAGTTCAACACCTACTGAATGTTTATGGACACAATAGGTAGAATGGAAAGTGGAACATTTGTAGCCATTTTAGAAATTAAGAAACAGATCAATCAAATCCTATTGGTAACCAGAGCAGACCCTGATAAGACACTCCCATAGAAACCGTCTGACATGGGTCTAGTCTGTTTGCAGATGCGTGAAAATGTGTTTATATGAGGGAAAGGGTTACGGAAATTTAAGACATTTATTCATGGCCAAGTGAAGTCATGATATCATCAAACTAATTACACATAGAACTCTGTATGTGTGGTAATATGTATATCTAAGTTTGAAAAAAAATTACTCGTTAATGTAATTCAGTTGTAAAATGAAAAGACAATACATATCAGTTTTGTTCTCCAGCGAATTCTGGACATTCTTGGTCGCATTCGCAAACTGATATAAATACAGCGAACTCTATACAGAGTGACCAGAGATCTAATTCCGGGTCTTAAGACAGATTGTAGCTTAACGCAGGAAGAAAGTTATGCTCCAAGGAGCTATCTGCTTTACTTTCGTCCAGCATTAAGCAACTACCTGCTTTTAAAAACGTCATAAACCAACCTATTGTTTTAACCCTTACTGTGCGGGACACGAGACACTATTGTCCTTTGCAAACAATGTAGACCCTTGTGAGAGGACCTCTATATAATTTTCATGAAAAACTTTAAAATCCCTAAATTTTCACGATAAGCTTGACCTGTTTTAAAAAAATTAAATAGTCCATTTGTAAGGGTTAAATAACACATTGTTTTTATTTATAAAGTAGTCTCATTGTTTCGGTCTTTTTGTTTTGGGGGAAACTTTATACATTGTCTGCCTTACATATATCAAGGGAGTACATGTATAAGGTAACCTATTGCGAAGTATTCTTAAATCAACTATGTGTATTCGTTCCTTGGGGTAAAATTGCAAATTCCAAGAGAGTTTCCAGATTAAACTTCTAATTAAAAATTGATTACAGTGGACTTCAAATCAGTGTGTGAGTGAGAGCTGTAGAAGGAACAACATCTATGTACGTTTACTTACATAATCAACATTTCTTTAACCCTTATTCCACAGTTACAAAATAAATTTGAAGCTGGTACAAGTTCGACTACAGCTGAATCAATTAGGCTTTTAGGAACAATTGAGCCAGTGATATGACACTTGATTTTAAGAAACTGTTAAGTGTAAAACTACATGGATTATGATGAGACGCCAAGACACTCGGTCAATAGGGTTTTTTTTTTCAATAAAGTTTCACCGGATCGGAAGTAGTCAAATTGTACTTTCTTCAAATTTGAGCAGACATTGTGTTTTTTCACAGCGGTGTCGGGCTTAACGCCAAAGGGAGAATCAAGATATTTGTGTTTTAATTATGATTTGAGCTTATAATTACATAAGTATGTCCCATCACTGGTTAAAGGTTTACAAGCTTTCGATTTGATAAACAAGATATAGCGTCTGTTTTACGGTACAGTACACCCTGTCTTAAGCGACCATTTAAAGGGGTCTTAATATGAGGCTTTAACCCAGTCCCTCCTACACTACTTTTAGACCCAACCTCTTTGAATATATCTACTAAAAAACGACATTTACTAGAGAAAGGGATTTTTATTAGAATTGTATATAGTTTTGAAAGCATTGTGATAAATAGGGCTTTTGCTCCTATAGAGGAAATACTCTATTATCACAATGGTTTCAAAACATGACTTTTGAAGACTCATCAAAATGCGCCAGTAGGAAGGGATAGGTTAAAGCAAATGGAAGCTTGGTGCAGGTCGAAGGTAATGCAGAAAGCTTCTGCTGCATTAGGCAACCATCTGCTTTTTAACACTCGTAGTATGTTAAATGAATGAATGATGGCTTAAGACAGACTACACTGTGTACGGTATACATTTTGCGTTACTAGTACTTAACACTTATGTTATACAACACATACACATACACACACACACACACACACACACACACACACACACACACACACACACGCACACACACACACACACACACACACACACACACACACACACACACACACACACACACACACAAAAACACACACACATACACACACACACACACACACACACACACACACACACAAAACACACACACACACACACACACACACACACACACACACACACACACATTCGAATGTGTATTATAACCTACAGGAGCGGTCTGGTCTGGATCTCTGTTTGCAAAGGCGTTAAATGCGTATCTATGGAATACAGGATTGAATACATGTGAGAATGCTAACCTGGTACGGACTTGCTGTAATCTCAATCAATGATGATGATCGACATTGCAAAAACCATAACCTATGTGCTTTATAATCCAAACAGTACAAATATATGTTAACGATATAAATGAATTTCAAAACTAAACACTCCAACTATACAATTATGAATACAATACTCTTTAAGCCTTGTTCATACGTCACACTCTTTAGGTGTCACCGGCGCACCTGTTATTACCTGTGTAAACAATTTGGATCCAGATGAGACGACCTGTAACTCTCAACAGGATCCAAACAGTTTGTCACTGTGTCAGTTTGTTTTGGAAGTAAAGTGGGGTTAAACAATCAATAATATAGCAGAGGACAACTCTTGCATACGATAATAGTTGTAGACGACAATATTTGGCAGCGAAAGAGTTAAAACTACTTGAAACACTTATGTTAACAGCGGGTTAATACACGTGTTTCGGGCAATAACATCTGAAGTGTCCCGCGGGACTGTTGTTGTCCCGAGCCCGAAGAGCGAGGGAATCAACAGTCCCAAGGGACACTGCAGATTTTATTGCCCGAAAAACACGTGTAGTATCGCTATTCTTGCATAAAACATTTTCCGGTGATCATTTAATTGTTCAAAAGACAACCAAAACTATATGATATTTCTTTTACGGTTCATTCGATTTATGCTGTTAAAGGGGCACTGTAAACCGATGTAGTACTCACGTCTACTATTGACGTTCAGACCCGCAAAGGTATCATTAAAACCGGTAAACAACAGCGTGTGAGCACAAGAATCGCTTTGTTAATACATGGGTAATCGGGACTACAGCCGCACGTGTCGTTTTTTTTGCAAAAATTGTAATTTAATGTTAATTGTATCTACCGGGTACTAAAAGTACCCGGTAAATACAATTTTCCAAAACCAGCATAAACGTTTCATGCAGGTTTCATCACCCAGAACGCTTTACTTTAACTTATTTATTATCCCATTATTTAAGAGAAAACCCTATCTAGATCTGATTTTGGAACGATGTTGAAGAGGTAAAACAGACACAATATTTTTAGGTATAAGATAGTGATATCTATGGGTTCAGTTTCTTTTGTAAGGGACGATGGCACCAACATTTATTGAATAAAGTGTACTTTTGGATCGATATTGACATTTTATGAGTCTACAACAAATTTATTAAATGTAATCTGTCTAAACTAACGTGTTTGTTTTTAAAACAAAAATATCGCATGTCCTTAAATATCGCATGTTCCTTTAGCCCTTAACTCCCTGAATAGTCATTGTAGGACATAATCACATCATGGATGTTAATTAGATTATCTGTTATAAAGCACACGGACACGAGACTGTTTGACCATGACAGAAACTGTAAAATCATATCATATCAATAGTATATCGTCAGGAAACCCTGATTAGACGAGTCCTATTGGAACCGTCTGATATGGGTCTGTTCTGTTTGCAAAGGCGTAGAAAGGCGTAGAAAGGCGTAGTTATTGAGTAAAGGGTTAATGGATACTGTACACTATTGATTTAAAGTTGTTTTCCTTAAATCGCAAAGTTCAATTACAAATAACTCTCATGCGTGTAACCCAATGTAATTCAAATAATTATTCCAAATTCAATTCCATGAAAGACATGTCGAATGTTTGCATTTCTAACCATTTGCATGTTCAATACTCATGTAAGAAATAACGAAATTGTGCATATCGATTAGAACATATTTTATAATGGCATATGAACATTGGACAGTTCTATTCAGTTCAGACAGACACTATAGAATCAGATATAAGCACACAGAGCAAACCTTGATCACACGGCTCCTAAAATAATATACATCCTACAAGAGCCATCTGATTGTACATGTATGAAAAAAGGGTTTAAGAATTTTATATCATAATTATCTTCTTTAAATTTGATTTCCCGTCCATTCTTCATCGACATATGCGATTGATCGTGAATCCTGATGAGACAGTGAGTTATTCGTTTTCTCATCAGGATCCAACGCATTCGTAAATGACATCAAGAACCCATCCGTGAAAGTTCGCTTTCAACATTTTGCACTCAGCTCTCTATATTCCTAGCGTAAAATGCTGCATCAGCTGAAACTGTGTCAGTAATGACACCCAGACATGTTGCAGTAAACGCTTCTGGCAAATTAACGTATTCACTGGAAAATATCAAACGCTTATATGCTGGATTTGTCCTGTGGTAAACGGGAAATGCAATCAGTGGTGCTAACTCTTACCCAGATATAGTTGGCTCTTGGTGTATTTGCAGACAGAGAAGACCGAGAAAGCTCTTGTAGGGCCGCCTGGTCAAGGTCTGCTTTTTTTGCTTTTGGACTTCTAAATATATGATTATACTGTTTCTGGCATGGCTAAAACCTGTTTTCTTTTGCCATTGTATAATTTCAGCTTAACCCTTACAGTGCGGGACCCGAATCACTAATGTCCTTTGCAAACAGTGTAAACCCAGATGAGAGGGCTCTTAGGGGAGCCCTCTCATCAGGGTCTACACTGTTTGTCATGTTACACTTTTCTTTAGAAAACATCCCTAAATATTCACTATAAGCTTGACCTATTTGAATTTTGGAAGAGTCCATTTGAAATTTCAGCGTTGTAAGGGTTAAAACTATTCATAATGTCATTATTTCTTACATGAATATTCGTCAGGTAAATCATTAACCAAACTGCCTGTGAGCGTCTAACATGTAAAAGCTTAGGAAGATCGCCGTAATAAACTGCAGCACTGGTAATGACTGGTTGACTTCAGTACAGTATGGTATCAGCAACGAGACCTAGTGTTAGTGTGTGGTTGTTTGTTTGTGAAAAGGAGAAAACAGTATAGTTCGATTTCGAGCGCTGAGCCGTGACTGCACTTTTCTATTTATAGAAGTTTCTTTCTAATTTATGGGTAACTGGATTATCGATCTAATTTCAACACAAAAGGCACCCTATCATTATTATACATTAAAAGGTAAGTACCGTAACTCAGGAGCAAATACGTGGTTTGTGACGCGTTTTACCTATATGAGTGGACTCGTCTCAAAGGTCACAGCTCACGGGTCAAAATCGAACTATAGCATGAATCTCTATGCATGTAGACTTATGTAAAATATGCAGACATGTTACAACTACAGTTAAAACAATCTTGTGCCACCACTTTATCCATTGGTGCCTTAACCCATTACTTCATAGGCTATTGTTTGATACAACCACTTTGAATAAATCTACCGTAAAGGAGCATTAACTAGAGAAAAGCATTTTGTAGTTTGAAACTATTGTGATAAATAGAGCATTTGCTCCTATAGGAACAAATGCTCTATTTATCAAAATAGTTTCACAAAGTGACTTTTACAGAGTCGTCAAAAGTCGTCAATATGAGTGAATGGGTTAAACGGGACAAAGGCAAACAGTTTAGACCCATATTAGAGTTATCCAGAAGGAATCCCCTTATCAGGCTTTGCACTGTTTGCTGAACCTATCAATGGTTTATACCAGCAAATGTTTTGGTTTCTGTGCCCGCTCAACATGGACAATTGGTGTACTCCGAAGTAATATATGGGCGTATCTTTCTTACCTTTAGCCTGCTGAGCAAATTATTTTTACAGAATCTTTCAACTACTGCATTTTCAAAATTCAAGTTATAATCAAAATGCAATCAGGGTGTCAAATAGTTTGGATCCTGATGAGATGCCGAGTTATTCGGCGTCTCATCTGGATCCAAACTGTTTGCACAGGAATTCACTCATCCGCCCATAACAGGTTAAAGGTTAATTGACATTGGAAATTATGGGTTAAACTCCCAATGCCATTCTTTAACCCTTTCCATGTTCTATATTTATTCCAAACTGCAAAACCTACTGAATATTCATGGACAAAAGTAGTTATAATGAAGTATAGGAGGTGGAACATGTATTTAAAAAGTAAAGAAAGAGATCTTTCAAAATTCCTCTAGCAAACAGAGCAGACCCTGATCTGAGTCTACTCTGTTTGCAAAGGCGTGAAAACACGTTTATATACAGGGAAGGTTTCAAACAGCTACATGTATAGCAATGGCTACGGAGAAGAACGCAACAAGCTTTTAACCTTCGTTCTTAATCATGTAGTGATACCCTGTAATTTTCATGTATGATGTTCACATTTCCAAATAAAATATGATTAAACTAAGTTGTTCAGTATCTTTGTCTTACATTACGTCGAAAATATGCTAATATTCCAGGAGCTTTCTTCATGACTTTCACCCTGCAATAAGCGGCAACCTGCCTAAAAGCATCGAAATTCTTCTCTTCTAGAATTCTGGTTTAGAGAGGTTTGACTGTACATGTGATGTTTCGAGTTTGTGTTAACTTGACCACGTCTCCTCCAAGCATTGGATGCTGCACCCGTTGTCGACTGCTACTCTTTTCACGTCTTAGATATCTTCCATTTTCTTCCAAGAAACTTAATTACAGCATTAAATAGTTTGGATCATCACAAGACGCTGAGTTATTCAAATGGATATAAATTATGTGCATAGGTAATCACAGAGGCGCTGTTGGCAGCGAAATGGTTTTAAGTACCAGGCTATGTTCGACACCCTCTGACATTGCTCTCAAATACTGCTCGCAAATTAAATAAAGTAGGGCGATCCGAATAGACAGCTTTCTTATTGATGCCCAAATGAAGACATATTTGAAAATCCCGGATGTCTGAAAGGTGCCGCCTGACATTAATGCTGACTCCCAAAGAGAAATTTGGTTTTTTATGTCAGTCAAATAGAATCCCTGTCCATAAATAGAGCAATAAAAGAAAACGGTGTTTCGCATATGCATTAAACCAGCATTAAACATATTCGATCAAACATTTGAGAATATATTGACCTGGGTCCGAGTTTATAAAACTTCTGATTTTGTGTCTGATATCAATCGCAAGATCAAGATGCTTGAGAATGATCTCAGACTCATGAAAAAAAGTTGTATAACCTCGGGACCATGTGGATCCAAACTGATTGCCAATGGGGCTAAAGCATAAATGTTAAGGAATATGCAACGGGTCAAGATATAACCGACTATTTTTCTTCATTTATGTTGCAAAAATTATGACATTTAGGTGAGAAATTTGATTTATAGTGTAAGAAATTAAATAGAGTAGAGTCTGACTTAAGCGGACATCAAAAGGAAGTCTAAGTATGGGTATGTAAGGCAAGTGATAGCATAATGCAATTCAAAAGTAATGTAAAAAGTTCCTATGGGAGCTGTCTGCATTTTTTTGTTCCCTAGTACATTAATCGACCACCTGTTTCTTAACCCATTCGCTGCCAAACTCTGTCGTCTGCTAACTTTGTCGTCTGCTACAGATTTTCATTATTTTGATTTTCTTAATTTTTGTTTCAAAAACATAGTAACAGTAACAAACTGTTTGGATCCTGATGAGACGCCGAGCTACTCGGCGTCGCATCTGAATCCAAACTGTTTGCAACGATAATCACATATCCGGCATTGGCAGCGAAAGGGTTAACACTCCTGTGAATGACCGCTTAAGACAGGATCTTCTTTAAAATTTGGTAGAAATTTTATACATTTGCTATATATATAAATGCTGCTATGTGTTGTAATGTTTGTACGTAAATATACTAGTTTAATTTGATATATAACAGTCTCACAAGTAATGATTTGTACACAGTACAGAACCAGAAAAATGCCTGTCAGAGATGCTTGGCCTGATTTTGCTCTATTGTTCAAGCTAGAAGAATATTACCGACTCTGATAGAACTTAGTCAATGTAAAAACCAGATAACGTATCTAGGAGGTGATTGGGATCTAAGCACAGGGTTGTGGACATGGTGCCATTTTCCTGTTCTATGTTTATTTCAAATTTCGATACCTACTGAACATTCATGGAAAAAATAGTTATAACGAAATACGGAAGGTGGAACATCGTAGCCAATTTACAAAGTAAAGAAACATATATTTCAAAATCCATTAGCAAACAGAGCAGACCCTGATCAGACGGCTCCAATAGGAGCCGTCGGATCTCGGTCTACTCTGATTGTAATTGCGTTAAAACACGTTTACATGAAGGAAAGGGTTTACCTTAAGTCATTGTATAAATCAGATAACGTATCTAGGAGTTGCTTGAGTTTAAACACAGAGCTGTGGATATGGTGCGTATTTAGGATATCTAAGATAATATTGTTTTATATTTCAGAGAGGGCATTCTAATGAGGGTTTGGCTGAAAAATAAGATATTTTGATAGAATCGTACGTACCTTATCTACAGTTATATAAATAGAATTGAAAGGCACTAAGTAATGGTTCTCCTGGTGCGGACAAAACTATACATTATCAAGATTATTATTTTTTTTGGTCTAATACGTCAGTTATTCAGAAGAAAGGCAAAGGGTGAATACTAGTTAAAATTTGGTTACCATTCTCTTCATATTTTGTTATAAAACGGCAAAATAAATAACCAATGAATATAAATATTTACTGAAAGGCGAACAAAGAATTAAGAAAATGAATGAATGTGAAACGTGGTCAACAAGCGGATATAGATTACAAACATCGTATGTTTATATAAGATTACATTAAATGATGTTGACCCATATACTTTCCAAGGAGTTCTTTGTCCTCGTAGTTTGTTTTCATAATCCCCGTAATCTCCATTTGAAATGGGAAAATGAATTAGAGTCCTCCTATGTAAACATATACATAAAGACATCGCTATGTCAAACTTTCAGAAAAGAAGAATACACATTTTTAGGCAGTGAGCTTCTTGATATATGGTGAAAGTCGTTTAGAAAGTTCCTCTGGTGGCTTTCGGCAGGACTTTCACCCCGGAATCATCCACCATCTACTTTTAAGACCGATAATGATACATTTGTACTTGTATTAGTGTTTGAATTAGTAAGATTTTACTGTATATAATAATGATACAATGTGGCATTCGACCGATACAATGTGACATTCGACCGATACAATGTGGCATTCGACCGATACAATGACAATAATGTTACCGTTAGTTACAATATATTCCAATGTATTTGACCCTCAAAGTACTCTTGATTGAAATCCTATCCAATCACGTCAAAACCTTGATGACTGTATCCATTAAAAGTTTCCTTCTAAAAGGAAACATATGGAGATACATACCGCAAACCAGAACTTGGCATCTTTCGAAATGGAACGTTATTTCAAACTATGATCGACGGATTCAATTAAAGATAATCAAAGTTCATGAATATCTTGTTCAAAGGTTAAGTCTCTACGCGAACGAATCGTTATGTATTGGTAGCCTTAGGAATGGAGTTCCATCGACGTTGTCCGGTCTGGATGGATTCCACACATCACTGCTCCTTTTAGTTTTTTATCGATAATCTCTGACTCTCTGTGACTGTGACTCTCTCTCTCTCTGTCTCTCTCTCTGTCTCTCTCTGTATCTGTCTCTCTCTCTGTGTGTGTCTCTGTCTCACTCTCTGTCTCTCTGTCTCTCTGTCTCTCTGTCTCTCTCTCTCTCTCTCTATCTATCTATATATCTATCTATCTATCTATCTATCTATCTATCTATCTATCTATCTATCTATCTATCTATCTATCTATCTATCTATCTATCTATCTATCTATATATATATATATATGTATATATGTATCTATCTCTCTCGTACACACACTCTAACCCCGTCTAATTCCGACGAGGATAATAAGACACATTTATTCACTGCCGAGGAATAACCACTATCGTTCATATTGTACATCAATAAAAAGCTAAATACCAGTTTCCGCAGTCTCCGTCCTACTTTGTGGCGAATATAGGGCTCGTTATTGTTCTTCTGACAAAATTAGAAAATGGACCTGATACACATAATACTGTGGTATAAATTGTCTATTATAGAGCGAAAATAGTCTAACCCTTTATCTGTCATGAGCGAATATGTGATCATATCTGCAAACAGTTTGGATCCAGGTGATACCCGAGTAGCTCGGTGTTGCATAATTCAACTATTTGTTTATGTGATTGTGTTTGGATATTTTGTCAAGCGAAGGGAAAGAAACTGCAATAACATATAGATATCCGATCCCACTGATGGTGACATTATATAATTGAACAAGAAAAGATAGTATTCAGCCTAACTTTGCATAAATTGTCGAGGGATAAAACTCATTATTTTATTTCGAACACACAGTAGTATATAAAGAACATATATTTTCACTATAACTAAAATTCAGTGGCCTAGATAAGATGCGGAAATTACAGATTTTCAAGAATACCCCGCAAACCCTGTGTTGAGACGATTATAAAGAGCTGTAACAACACAGGGTTTTGTAGAGATATGACGTTTTAAGTGTCTGAATACGCGTCTTTGTCTAATACTCTAGCAAATCCATTTAAGTGACATTTTACGTATATTTGGCACATTATTTTCAGACATTGGCACTTCAACTAATCGTGTGGTCAATTGTTTTCACGTCGTCGAAATTATTTTAAAAAGTGCTCCTACCATAGAGTTTGGTGGAGAATAAAGGAGTTATTGTTGAAAATGCTTTAATTTACGCATATTGTCCGAGCTTCTGAATTGAGTATATGTACTTTTAAAATGCCTGGGTCATGCCACATGAGAGATAATGCATTAACAAAATAATACAGGAGACGGTAAATTGCATAGAGTATATATGTAAATAGGTCCAGATAAGATGTATAACATGTTTTCAAGAATAAATTCTCCACCAAACCCTATGTTTTGACCACTCTTTAGAATCCCCCCAAAGAGACGATTCTAAAGAGTAGTCACAAGATATGGTTTGGTGAAGAAATAATTTTAGTATTTGAGTAGGCATATTTATCTATTGCTCTCTACGTAAATTTAAAAACACAAATTTGTTTCACAAGAAAGCGATACCAAGAGTAGTTATTTATCTATAATCAGTCTATTAGTATAGATCCACCAGTTTCCTTCCGAATCCGGAAGCTAATCCAATGGACGACCGTTACGAAAACATCAACTGGCCTACATAGTCCCGGTGAGAATGTCCATTTTTTGCAATACTTATTTAATTGGATATCCGTTGCTGCATAGAAAACTGAAATTCAGGAACTATTTCTAGATTAAATATTTTGATTAAAACGTGGAATATTGGATTTTATAATAGAAATTACTCTTTACATTAAAATGTGCTGCAACGAATTAACATCTGTGCATGTTTGAACTTTGATAATCAAACGCATGAAAAGAGAACGGGGTTAGTATAACGCCAAACATCAACATCATTTACATTAGGTCCCAATGTTATAACACTTTTTGCCTGAGTCTGAGTTCATTCTCAAGCTTTTGATTGGTCAGATTTGAGTTCTCAAGCTTTTGATTGGTCAGATTTGTGCCGAAGGCTCAATTCTGACCAATCAAAAACTTGAGAACGAACTCAGACTGAACTAAATGTTTTATAAGCATGGATACAGATTGGTCAGATTTTGAGCTTGCCGTACATTTGTCTATTCAAATACCTGTGAATCAATTCAGACTCAGGACCTCGGAGTCAGAACATTTAGCCCGATAGGCCAGATTTGTCATCCACATGAATTGTAACAATATATTTATTTTTTCATTCTTTTAAAAACAATCCAAATATCAAAGTGTCTAGGTTCAGATGAGAGGCCGAATTTATTTACTTTGTATTTCCATAGTGATTCGATTAATTAGTATTCATTATAGGACATGGCTTGAATGAATATTTATCAAGTAAAAGGTTATCATAGTTTGGTTTGAATATTTATTTTATGAATGTTCATGCAAGACTTTTTCCATTGGTGAATATTCATGCAAGACTTTGTCCATTGATAGATGTCCAGGCAAGACGTTGCTCATTGAAAAATGCCCAGGCAAGACGTTGTCCATTGATAGATATCCAGGCAAGACGTTGTCCATTGATAGATATCCAGGCAAGACGTTGTCCATTGATCGATGTCCAGGCAAGACGTTGTCCATTGATATATGCCCAGGCAAGATGTTGTTCATTGATAGATGCCCAGGCAAGACTTTGTTCATTGGTGAATGTTCATGCAAGACTCCGTTCATTGATGGGTGTACATAAAGACTTTGTTCATTCATGAATATTCATTCAAGACATTGTTCATTGATGGATGTTTATGCAAGACGTTGTTCATTGATGAATTTGTCCATTATAAATATAAATCAATTCAATTAATAATATACAAAATAAGCAAACCATTTATTAATCAGATTATATACATTTTAAACAAACAAGGTCGACCTTGTTCAAACAGTCCCTACTTGGTTACGTATACTGACATACTTCGTTTTAATCGTTGTATACAAATGTATGTACATTTGGGTATTTTTTCTGACTGAAATACAGCTTAATCAGCATTGCTGTCAGTTGTAGGGGGTGTTTTGAAGTATCTAAATTATAATTCGACTGCGTGCATGTGTATGATAACCCAATTTATATATAGTACAGCTGAACCCTGTCCTCCACAGACACGCATTTTTCGCATTTGCAAACAAAGTAGATCCAGATCAGATGACTGCTATTGAAGGTGTCTGGTCAGTGTCTGGTCTGCTTGCTTATGACTTAAATACGATTTAGATACAGTTTCTGTCATTATATAATTTCTTTTGTTTGTATGCAATTACAAACTTTCAGTGGATTAATATCCATGACGTCATTATTTCTTGCCTTAATAA
This sequence comes from Azorinus chamasolen, assembly GCA_963576725.1. Classification (NCBI taxonomy): domain Eukaryota; kingdom Metazoa; phylum Mollusca; class Bivalvia; order Cardiida; family Solecurtidae; genus Azorinus; species Azorinus chamasolen. The sequence continues at coordinate 40,185,018 of OY755239.1, forward strand.
TCATGGAGTGAAGGGTTTTAAAGAGATATATGCAAACAGTGTAGCCTCCGACCAGCGGATTCACCCAAATGCCTCAGTACCATTATCTTCACTTGTTTCGAAAGTCACTTCGACAAATGAGCACACACAGAAACACCTATTCAAATGAAATTGAAATTGTATCCTACGAAACATACCAGAGCAAGTTTAGTTTATAGCTTTAAATGGGTGAGTTTGTTAACGCTCCTCCCGAGATGAAAACAAAACCAATGTCTGATAAAAAAAAACTTTGGTATTGACCAAGTGCCATTACACAAGCTTTTGAGAAATCGTTGCCCATTTGTCAAACAGCTTGGATCCTGATGAGACACTGAGTAATTCGGCGAGTAATTCGTCGTCTCATCAGGAACTAAGCTGTTTGCAAAAGCGACTAAGGTCACGACTAGCGGAATAAAGGTCAAAGGTTTTCCGAATCATCGATCGCCGTATGTGTAGAAGGAAACTTTGAGAAAATTAACAAACGCAAAAATAGGGAAAATGCTAAAGTCTTCAAAACTATTTGTATTATTACAAAGTATACTATGATCACAAAACTAACTGTTTTTAAACCAAGCAGATGTTCAATTAGATGAGATTTTCATTTGATGCAAGAATAAAATTATTAAGATAATAAAATGGAAACAAACACTTGTCGAACATATAGATACGAATAAGGGTGTATTGTTCTGTTTAAATAGTTTGCTTCTTAGCCAAACCCTCTTAGCGGTTTGGCTGATCAAATTGAAAACAATGATTACAGATTAAATATGATTCCTATCTGTAACCATGGTTACAGAAAGTGCCAAAAGCAGTATTACTGTTAACCTTTTACCCCATGAATATTCATATAGTACATTATGAAAGTATGCATTTAAATATGATGCAGTTCTGATAGTATGAGATCATCTATCGAAAGCAAAAGCAGCAATGCGAAAAGAGAATATTGCAGTCTCGGTTTTATTGAGTCTGTTCATTAGAAGTTATTAAAAATTCAACTTTACTCACGCCCCCTAGCGGTATTCAATTTTCAAAATTAATAACATCGAAACAAATGATCTTGATGGACCAGAAAATATAATTACACTAACCCTTCTCTTGATGAATTTTAGAATACATTTCTCCTTCTTTACCTATGACATGTTGTATAAATTACATATATCTTCACTGTGTACAAGTAGTTCGCTGTGCAATCACTGCTGTGGAGTGCACTGGTTGCACAATCAACTTGTTAATAGTGCAGACCCTGATGAGACAGCTCCTGCAGGAACTGTCTCATCTGGGTCTTTACTATTTACAGGTAGGTATATTGACGCGAATAGCAAGCGAAGAGCTAAGAAAGTACGGGGCGACGTTTTACGGCCACCACACAAGCACTTACCACCTAATTGCATATGAACAAAGAAACCTTTGGCCATGACACAAACTGCAGAATCACATCTCTATTACTTCATAAGCAAACAGAGCTGACTCTAATCGGACAGCTCCTGCAGAAGCAGTCTGATATGGGTCTTCTCTGTTTGCAAAGGCGTAAATAATGCATCCTTATCAGAGAAAGGGTCAAAATACTTCAAAGATCAGACATCCGGTGTCGCAAAATGTTTACTCAATTAACCTTTGTCCTGCTAAGTGAATACCTATGCATACAGTTTGGATCCAGATGAGACGCCGAGTAACTCGGCGTCTCATCAGAATCCAAATTGTTTGACACTCTGATTGCATTTTGGTAGGCAAATTGAATATAGCTTGAATTTTGAGAATGTATTGGTGAAAAAGTCTGTCTAAAAGTTAAAGAGTTAGTGATTGGTTTGTAAATTATTGCTTGAATGTCTGCTTTGCATCTCTTTCCATAGATTTCATAAATATATAAACAATTATGTTCTATATGACAAATTGACAAAAAATGATAAAATAGCCGATGGGATTGCTGTAAAGCCTCTCTGCAACAGCTTCCCTAAAGACAATATAGTAAAACCTCTCTATAACGGCCACTAAATTGTGTTAATTAGTTGGTATTTAGGGCAGGTGGTTGCTTAAAGCAAGGTGAAAGTAAAACAGCACGTTCGTATAGGAGCGTTCTGTTTTACTTGCACCTTGCTTTAAGCAGCCACCTGCCTTTAACACAAACTACTTAATGTAATTTAATGGCCTTTATAGAGAGGTTGTACTGTTTATGCTGATTGTTTAACGCTTCATTGGTACATAGATATATAGATATATTTATAAAGCAAGGTGAAAATTAAACAGAACGCTCCTATAGGAGCATTCTGTTTTACTTTCACCTTGCTTTCAGCAGTCACCTGCCCTAAATACCAAATAATTAACACAATTTAGTGGCCGTTATAGAGAGGTTTTACTGTAATCTAAACAGAGCAAATCTGAACCAAGCAGCTCCTACAGGGACCTCTGATCGGTGTCTACTTTGCAAAGGCACAAAAGGCAGGTATATGAAGTGCAGGCTGAATGTAGAACGATACTAAGATATAATATGCCTACAGTATGCTACTAGTGGTCTTTAGAAAGTATAATAATACTGTACAACTCCGCTAAAGTGACCACTAATTCTTTGTCTTAAAATATGTAGCTTCAAAACCAGATGGTTACTTAATGTTACTTAATGCAGGACGAAAGTAATTTAGAAAGCTCCTAGAGTAGCTTTCTGAGTTACTGTCGTCCTGCATTAAACTACCACATGCTCGTTTAACCCATTTGCTCCAAGTAGATTATTCCATGTTTATATATTGGATTAGTCTATCTTTTATCTAAGGGATGTCTGGTCTAAATTTTCATTTTTGTTTTATATTGAATTTCCTATCAGCAAACAGTGTAGACTGGTCAGACGCCGCATTATGCGGCGTCTGATCAGAGTCTACACTATTTGCCTAATTCCCATATATGGGATGATTGGAGCAAATGGGTTAAGATCAAGATAATAGATTTTTTGGGTGGTCACTTAAGAGGGGTTTTACTGTCCTTATTTCGATTGGACGTTGTAGAGCGATGTATACGTATGTTTCTATACGACCTGTTTTCTCAACAAATCTGTACAGACATATCGTAGACAGCAAACCTGATTCTGTCTGACACTTATTGGCATCCTTAGAGAAACATTTCTGCCAGTCATAGCAAATTTACATAAACATTCGATCATTTAACCCTCAACCTGATACCAATTACGTGATCATTATTAATAAAACGGGCCGGATACAGATCAGACATTGAGTAACTAAATGTGTTAACCCTTTGCAAAGGCGTAGAAAGGCGTATTTATGGAGTGAGGGGTTGAGTGTCGTGATAGAGTATTAGTGACATCAGATCTATACCCTAACTATTCGAAACCCAACCTCCAGCCTCCACCTATTTGTAAAGCTGGAGAATTCAATTCAGTATTAGACTACTTTGAATTGGCGTGATATAAAAGCAAATAGTGAAGACCTTGATCAAACGGATCTTTAAGGAACTGTTTCAACTGGTTCTGCACTAGCTGCCTATGTTTGTCTGTCCGAGTACTTCGAGTAATTAGGGTTTTGAATGACCTATTTAAGGGGGTGTCACACTAGAGCGTATGGCACGAGTGTATGCAAGCGTATGACTAAACTGTTCATAGGCTCGCATACGCAGACATACGCTAGCAGTAGGTTAGGCATGCATCGTTTACGTTTCAGAGACGCTCCCAAACGTTGGTGTACTTCTCATACTCAGAGGCCGAACATAAGTTTTGAACATGCTCAAAAACGTTCAGCGTATACGAGCGTATGACTCATACGTTACGTGTACGCTCATCGTACGCTCGGAACACGTTGAATACGCTAGTGTCGGTAAAGGTACGTTACTTATAGGTCAAATACGCTTCATATACAGTGGCATGAAGGCGGACAGTAAAGCTATCATATGGATAGTGTATAAGCAACATAAGTGTAGCATAGGTCTGCCGAATGACTAACGTATTTAATGTATTTCTGGCTATTCATACGCTACTCATACGCTCACATGCGCTAAGCATACGTTACTCATATGCTCGCATACGCTACTTGTACGCTGATATACGCTACATAAATTGACGCTCGTATACGTTTCTAATGCGCTGCCTATACGCCAGATATACGGTACGCATACGCTATTCATGCGCTGGTAATACGTTCATCGAAGATAATGGTGGACATTTCGGGTCCATACGATCAGAATGAGAAGGTCTCATTTTCATGCTGCTGTCTTTATTTTATAATATGTTAACAGTGTTAGCTACTCGAATTCTGATTAAAATGCAACATTACATCTTGTGTCTGCTGAGCAATTGCGTGTTGGTAGAAAATGCCATAGACTTCACTGATCACTGTTCAGGCGCGTAGCTAGCGATACTCACTTATGCACGTGTGTAACATCAATTTGAAAGGTGAAAACATTATTATGGCCAAAATGGAACAAAAATGAAATTCTAAAGGGGTAGACTTTGATAAACGCTCTGTCGTGTCATGTAAACGTTAACCCTTCTCTTGCTGAATTTTGAAATACATTTCTCCTTCTTTACCCATGTCCTGCTGTATAATTACATATATCTTCACTGTGTAAAAATATTTCACTGTGCAATCACTGCTGTGGAGTGCACTGGTTGCACAATCAACTTGTAAATAGTGCAGACCCTGATGAGACAGCTCCTGCAGGCACTGTCTCATCTTGGTCTTCACTATTTACAGGTATGTATATTGACGTGAACAGCAAGCGAAGAGTTATCACATGTCCTCTTATTGACGCATTTTGACGCCTCTGTAAAAGTAATCTTATAGGAGCAAATGCTCTATTTATCACAATGGTTTAAAAAGTACACAATTCTAAATTTCACCCGAGGAGCATGCTTTCGGATCCCTATAGCCACGGTGCGTACATTACATTTGAATGCACTACGCTGCTGCTGTTTATTTATCATCCATTGCTTTTCAACAATACGGTCAGAGTATCAAACCATTTGGATGCTGATAATAAGTAAAGAAAGACCCCAAAGGTTTTCCCATCCATGGAACAAATTGCATAGTTTCGTGCACAGAAGAACATCCAGTTAGAACCACCGTAAGCCAGTAACGGAGTGGCATTTTTATACCCCATAACGCAAGGGTTCGGTCCATATGGCGAGTGTACATTCTTTCATTTTAACTTCGTTCCAATTTTATCATGTGAACTCAACTTCCCGCGACCTTTGAGTGCAAGAAAACACTAATAAAATACTCGCAATTGCTATTACATATTATAATGATGAAATGCGAAAACTCAACGGTTGGAATCATACTCTGTGTAGTTAGTTTAATTTAATTGATTAATTTGAAATAATGCGCATCTTTAACACTTAATTCATATAGGATCTTGGCAAACTGTGTAGACCCAGATCAAAAGACTCATGTGGGAGCCCTTTGATCTGGATCTGCAATGTTTGTCATAAAAATCATTTCCTTCAGTAATAAAAGTTGATTAATTTCTTTGTTTAATTAATATTTAGAAAGAGAAGAACCAATTTTAATTATTTACCAGATTATGTGTTAAACATATTACACTAGAATCATGTCCATAGTAGAAGGATGCCACCACACTACCAATATATTTATTTTGTAATTCAAAGTGTTTTACTCTGCCTTGTGACAACAAAGGACCATTATTCTGTCAGAACCTGTCACAAGTGATGATATTCTGACATTGACACCCCTTTAACCCATTCCCTCATATTGACGACTTTTGACGACTCTGTAAAAGTCACTTTGTGAAACCATTGTGATAAATAGAGCATTTGCTCCTATAGGAGCAAATGCTGTATTTATCACAATGGTTTCAAACTACAAAATTCTAAAAAAAAATCCTTTTCTCTAGTTAATGCTCCTTTTCGGTAGATTTATTCAAAGAGTTTGTATCTAAAAATAGCCTATGAGGTAATGGGTTAAGCTGAATGTTAGAATTAGTATCAGTGTCAGTCCTTCAGACAGGTGGCAGGCTACAAGTCACGCAGAAAGCTCCAAAAGGAGGCTTTCATGTGACCTTTGCCCTGCCTTAACTCTTTCGCTGCTGATGTCGCATCTGTGATTACATATGCAAACAGTTTGGACCCAGATAAGACGTCTCATCAAGGACCAAAATGTTTGTTACCGTGACTGGGTTTTTAAACAAAAATGAAGAAAAATTAAAAGAAAAAGGAAAATTGTAGCAGACGGCAAAGATTGCAGACGACAAAATTTAAGCAGCCATTTGCCTTGTTCTTTATTTAACTTTTAGTTTAGATGGATTTAAGTGTTGCTTTATGAACCTGAGGTTTTACTTTTGTTAAAGTTTGGCACATATCCAATCCAAGTAGTTGGTACTCCACGCTTTTCTACTTCATATTATGTATATGTATATGGACAAAAGGGATATCATTCTGCCAAATATGAGCTGAAATTCTTTCTTGAGAGAGCATTTGCACATAGGCACATAAGGATTGAGAATGTTTGAAGTATTCCAAATAGGCCCAGATCAGACGACCCTTGTTAGACCAGAGTCTGCTCTGTTTAATCATGGAAATATATAGATTTCATTCCACAATTTCGAACAATGCTACACATTCTGTTCGTGTGCCCTTATAAAAATGAATCTGATTAATTTTCATACTGTCAGACTTTCTAACATGAATAGTCATGTTGTAAATGGTTAACCCATATGCTCCCACGATCCCATATATGGGACGTAGGCAAACAGTGTAGACTCTGATCAGACGCCGCATAATGCGGCGTCTGATCAGAGTATACACTGTTTGCTGATAGGAATTTCAATATAAAACAAAACAAACATGAAAATTTAGACCAGACATCCCTTAGATCAAAAATGGATAAATCCAATATATAAACATGGAAGAATCCACTGGGAGCAAATGGGTTAATATGCATGCGCTTAACACTCTACCATAACATATCACGTTTCAATAGGTAATAATTGGAACGAATCACTAATGATAAAATCCGTTATGATCGTCCTATGCATCAAGCAATGCAAGGTTCCGGTTTATTTGGATAAAGTATCTGTTTTCTCAGCACATCGTATTTTATGGGGAAGTTGTAGTAAGTAAAATAACGCATATCTATAGCGACTGATGAATCAATAACGAAGTGACATATAGCAGCAGGTGTATAATGCAGGAGGAGAGGCAAAGGTGGATGGCAGCTTAATGCATGGGGAACATTATGCAGAAAGCTCATGCGGGAGTTTTCTGCATTACTTTCGTCCAGCATTAAGCAATCACCTACGGGAGCTTTTTGCATAACTCTCATCCTGGATTCAGCTACCACCTGTCTATACGACCCAAGACATTATTTATGATGGTCGCATTGGTGCGGTTTTAATCCTTCTCTTGCTGAAATTTATAATACATTTCTCCTTCTTAACCCATGTCCTTTGTATAATTACATATATTTTCACTGTGTACAAGTATTTCACTGTGTACTCACTGCTGTGGAGTGCACTTGTTGCACAATCAACGTGTAAATAGTGCAAACCCTGATGGGACAGCTCCAGGAGCTGTCTAATCTAGGTCTTCACTATGTACTGGTAGGTATATTGACGTGAATAGCAAGCGAAGGGTTAAGGTAAGATTCTTGTTGATGTGCATAAAGTATCGGTTTTCTTAGCACGGAGTATTGCGTCTGGTTGTTATAAATATACAGGGACTAGACTTCTTACATTTTCCATGGGGACTAATTATCATGAAACTAATCGTACTCATTAAGTGAACAAATATTTACTCTAAACGTCACTAATGATGAGCATAAACAATCTGTTCTCATTTGGAGTTTAACATAAACAAACTTTAAATCTCAATGGGATTAAGCATTTTGTTACTTCGAAACACCCTGAAGACAGATTGGCACCAAACTCCTTTACGCGCCATACCAAAATATACAGTCAAAACCACAAAGCGACTACAAAACTGGGTTTTAATTCAAGATCCTAAAGGTAGGTATGTGAAAGCTTAACCTTTCACTTGTTAAATATTTATGTACGACATGATGAAATCATGCATATTTAGTTGCTGAATTCTAATGATTTCATATGTACACATGTATCCATGCTTATAAAACTTTTAGTTGAGTCTGAGTTCGTTCTCAAGCTTTTGATTGGTCAGATTTGAGCCTTTGGCTCAAATCTGACCAATCAAAAGCTTGAGAACGAAGTCAGACTCAAATAAAAAGCTTTATAAGCAGGGACCCAGATGTTTCGGCTCAGGAAGAAATTGTAGAATCTGATCTGTATTATACTATAATTAAATAGAACAGACCCTGATCAGGCAGCTCCTATAGGAACATCTTATCTGGATCTACTCTGTCTGCAAATACATGAAAAGGTGTTTATAAGCTCCTGCATTACTTTCGTCCAGCATCAAGAACAAACTCTATGACTATGAAATTAATAAGTCACTGCAAAAATGGAATATGTTCGTTGAATGTATTTGATAAATGTAACCAGGGTCCATGCTTATAAAACTTTTAGTTGAGTCTGAGTTCGTTCTCAAGTTTTTGATTGGTCAGATTTGAGCCTCTGGCTCAAATCTGACCAATCAAAAGCTTGAGAACTCAAATCTGACCAATCAAACGCTTGAGAACGAACTCAGACTCAACTAAAAAGCTTTATAAGCATGGACCCTGATGTTGGAGAAAAAAAAGAAAACTCTTATCCGGATCTACACTGTTTGACACTTGGTCTATGATTTCTCAAATATGAGTGACTCGGCGTCTTATCTTGATCTAAATTGTTTGTAAAACGCGACTGAGTTTAGAGGGATAAAGGTTTACTGGTTTATCAAAACATGAAAGTTATATAAATAAAGATACGTCATCAGAGTCAAATTACATTTCGATAACAACCTAATAACTTGCACTCCATATTGGTATCAGGATGATCAAGCCTACATAACAGCGGCAATATTGGTATCAGGATGATCAAGTATACATAACAGCGGCAAATAACGTTTTTTGAAACATTTATAGAACTGATTGGCAGCACAAACTGAAACGCTGTATGAACTTTCAGTTTTTCTATTTCGAGAAAACAAGCATTGTTGATAACTTTTTTCCTTAAACATGTTCTTCACGCATTTGTAAAAAGAGTAGTCGCAGATCAGACAGCTTCTATAGGAGTATTACACTGCTGCTCGTCTTAACCCTTTCCTTCATACAAACGAATAGTAACGCCTTCGCAAACAGAGTAGATTTGAAGCCGTCTGAACTGGGTCTGCTCTGTTTGCTTATAAGATTATACAGATCTGATATTATAGTTTATACCAGTACTAAATTATCTTACATGTATGTGGTACATATGCCATTATAAAATTTCAGCTAATACATTTCCATGATGTCATTTTTTTCAAATGGATATTCAACATGGAAGGGGTTAACCCTTTTCCATATAAACGTGTTTTCACGCATCTACAAACAGAGTAGACCTCCTATAGGAATCGTCTGATCCGGGTCTGCTATGTTTTCTAGCTTAATTTGAAAGAAATGTTTCTTTACTCTCTACAATGGACACAATGTTTCACTTTCCATGTTTCATTTTAACTGCTTTGTCCATGAATATTCAGTAGGTATTAAAATTTGGAATAAAGATAGAAGAGGGAAAGGATTAAACGCCGATAATGATACAACTGTACTTATTTGGGTGTTCGGATTAGCGACGTTTTACTGTATATTTTTGCAGTAGTGTTTCGTGTAGTAGCCATACCTTCCGGTTATATTAACCATTCCCTCGTAGGCTATTTTTATATCCAACCACTTTGAATAAATCTACCGAAAAGGAGCATTAACTAGAGAAAAGGAATCTTTTAGAATTGTGTAGTTTTGAAACCATTGCGATAAATAGAGCATTTGCTCCTACAGGAGCAAATGCTCCTTTTGTCTCAATGGTTTCACAAAGTGATTTTTACAGAGTCGTCAAAAGTCGTCAATATAAGGGAATGGGATAAACCATGTGATAAGGTATAGCTTAAAGGTGTAGTACCACCTCGCTATTCTGAATACTCAAATAAATATCATCTTTAACCCTTACAACGCTGAATTTTCAAATGGACGATTCCAAAATTCCAACAGGTCAATCTTATTGTGAATATTTAGGGAGCTTTCTTAAAAAAGTGCAACATGACAAACGGTGCAGACCCTGATGAGAGAGTTCCTCTAGGAGTCCTCTCCATCTATATCTACACTGTTTGCAAAATACATTAGTGACTTTGTGTTCCGCGCTGTAAGGGTTAAGCCATATAGCAGCTTCATGCAGTAGGAGCTTTCTGCATGACCTACATCTTGCATTTAAACTTCACAAATATGCTTTTTCTACGCTTTTGCAAACAGAGTCGATCCAGATCAGACGGCTCCTGTAGGAGGGTCTATTCTTTTTGTTTATGACATAATACAGATCTGAGTCCACACTTGCTGCCTTTGTTAAATATTCCTAAGATCATACGTTATTAGAAAATACAGCTACATGTAATTAATAGACATGGTGGCATGACGTCTTACATAAATATTCATGGCGTTATAGGTTAAGTAGCCACCTGTAGGGCCTATAACAATATCTCATATCGTCTTTCCTGCTGGATTAGTGATGTATAGTAAAACCTCTTTAGATTCTTTTAGGCAGGTGACTGCTTAATGCAGGATGAAAGTAATGCAGAAAGCTCCTAGAGGAGCTTTCTGTATGACTTTCACCCTGCATTAAGCTGTCACCTGTCTCCAAGACCGATTGTCCGTCCGCTTTAGAGATGTTTTAATGTATATCTGTATTTGCACTGTAAAATAGGGCTACATGTCTCCAAAAATACCATCTGCACGCAAACGTCATGGGATTTATAGCTTTACGATATTTTCTACATGTATTGCTTGTAACCCTTAACATTCTGTAAAAAAAATGTCTGCTCAAATTTGGATTTGAGGCACATTTGACTGCTTCAGATTTCATCTAGCTTTTGAGAAACTATCGACTGAGTGTCAGACAGCTTGGATCCTGATGAGACGCCGAGTTACTCGGCGTCCCACCTGGATCAAAGCTATTTGCAAATGCCTGCCGGGCGGGAATTAACGGGATAATGTTAACCCTTCGCTTGCTATTCACGTCAATATACCTACCTGTAAATAGTAAAGATCCAGATGAGACAGCTGCTGCAGGAGCTGTCTCATCAGGGTCTGCACTATTTACAAGTTGATTGTGCAACCAGTGCACTCCACAGCAGTGATTGCACAGCGAAATACTTGTACACAGTGAAGATATATGTAATTATACAACAGGGCATGGGTAAAGAAGGAGAAATGTATTTTAAAATTCAGCAAGAGAAGGGTTACTATTAGTTGAACGCTTAGGGAAATCTGTTTCGTAGAGTACTTGAATGGTCCATTCCTTCGCATGATCAATAAGGTATGGAAGCATATTATTTGCCGAAAATTGCGATTGTCATTCCCGTTTGGGTTCATTAACTTGTTCATTGCTATGTTTAGTGGTCTGCAAAATGAGCCATCTACAATTGTTCTTTAATGTTCGACTTTTCGTTTGAAAATACGTAAACAAAGCAACACACGGATTGGATCCTGACGAGACGACGATTTCTTCTACATTCCGTGTACATGTATATAAATCTAAACAGAATACAATGGTAATCATGAGCGCGAAAGAGTTGAAACCATAAATATGTTTGAATTTGAAAACACTTGTATAATTCTGAGGCATTTAGAGTTTTGATTAATTACTAGACTCTAAAGTGTTAGAATGTACTAACAATTTGATTCGATTATCCGAACAGGAATAAATATCCTAATTGGTATTGAATGTGCGGTTAAAGTAATGCAGAAAGTTCATCTTTGACTTTCAAACTATGTTAACTGTTTCGCTGCCATAGTTTGTCGTCTGCAGTTATCGACGTCTATTTCCAATTTGTTTTTTTAAATTACCTTATTTGCATACTCATGAATATTAATTAGAACATTAAAAATAGTAGAAAAGGTGTAGAAATAACGTAAACCTTTCATTTTTATCCTACATATATCAGAAAACAACTTCAAATACAGTTTAACATGATGACGAAACCCCCCAAAAAACAAAATATCCAATCTGAGGACCAAAGCATTAACTTTAAGTACATTTTTCACCGTTTCCATAGCAACACCCCAGTTTTCGTAATGATGACCCGTACCTGCACACTCGTCAATATCACAGCCAGTCTTTGTACTAAACCTATAAAATTGATACCAAATTGGGGATAAGACACTGTGCTTTTATTTCCAGCCTGTTTTTTTAATTACCTTATTTGCATACTCATGAATATTAATGAGAACATTAAACATAGTAAAAAAATATAGAAATAACGTAAATAATGTAAGCTATTCACGTTTTATCCTACAAATATCAGAAAACAACTTCAAATGCAGTTTAACATGATGACGAAATACTCAGAAAACACAATATCAAATTTGAGGAATAAAAAATTAACTCTAAGTAACGTTTTAACTGTTTCCATAGTAACCATTCATTTCTCTCTGTTCACACATATTTTGTTAGTCGACACCTACCTGCAAAAACCTTCCATATCACAGAAAGTGTTAGTGCTAACTGTATAAAACTGGTACCGAATTAAAGCTAAGACCTTGTGCTTTTGTTTAAAGGTTATACTTAGGAATTACCTTATTTGCATACACATGAATATTAATGAGAATAATTAAAACATAGTTAAAAAAATACAGAAATAACGTAAACCTCTCAATTTTTATCCTACCAATATCAGAAAACAACTTCAAATGCAGTTTAACATGATGACGAAATACTCAGAAAACACAATATCAAATTTGAGGAATAAAAAATTAACTCTAAGTAACGTTTTAACTGTTTCCATAGTAACCATTCATTTCACTCTGTTCACACATATTTTGTTAGTCGACACCTACCTGCAAAAACCTTCCATATCACAGAAAGTGTTTGTGCTAACTGTATAAAACTGGTACCGAATTAAAGCTAAGACCTTGTGCTTTTGTTTAAAGGTATACTTAGGAATTACCTTATTTGCATACACATGAATATTAATGAGAATAATTAAAACATAGTTAAAAAAATACAGAAATAACGTAAACCTCTCAATTTTTATCCTACCAATATCAGAAAACAACTTCAAATGTAATTTAAATTGATGACAAAATACTCAGAAAGCACAGTAACTAAATTGATAACCAAACAATGAAATGTAAGTAACAATGTAACTGTTTCCATGGTAACCGATCCTTTCACAAATTTTGGAAAATTAACCGAACGTTGAATTTAGCATAAATATCGGTCTTGGCGACAGATGGCAGCTTAATGTACAGAAAGCTTTATGCATGACTATTCCATGCATTAAGCAGCCACCTGCCTAAAAGTATCTAAATTCTTCTCTACTAGAACTCCGGTTTAGAAGGGTTTTACTTTATTTACTTTTCTCCCATTTTCTTTCAAAAACAATTACCACAGTCACCAACTGTTTGGATCCTGATGAGATGCCGAGTCCCTTAAACTGTTCACAAGTAATCACATATGCGAAATTGACATGGAAAGAGTTTAACAGTCACGTGGCTAAAAGCTTTCAGTTCGTATGTACCAAAAGTTCAAAAAAGCGTTGTTTTACTGTACCTTGATCTTTACTTTAACTGTGTCGTCTTTGACGTTTTCGACAAGAAATTATTTATGTACAGTAAAACCTCTCTATTACGGCCACTAAATTACATCAAGTATTTCGTGTTAAAGGCAGGTTGCTGCTTAAAGCAATGTGAAAGTAAAACAGAACGCTCCTAAAGGAGCGTTCTGTTTAACGTTCATTTTGCTTTAAGCAGTCACCTGCCCTAAATACCAACTAATCAACACAATTTAGTGGCCGTTATTGAGAGGTTTTACGGTATGTTTAAACAATAACAAACAGTATGTATCCTGATGAGTGACCGATTTCCTCGGCGTCTCATCTGGATCCAAACTGTTTGCCAATGCTATCACGATTCTGGCATTGGCAGAGAAAGCGCTAACCATGGGAATGCTAAGATCGAATACATGTTTTTGTTTGTTTGTTTGTGTTGATTAATGTTATTTAATGTGTTTGGATAGTTTTGATCCAGATGTAAGTTTACGTATCATCAGGATCCAAACTGTTTAAAAATCTTCTTGCTACATTGTTTAAATTAAAATTAAGTTTTTACATTAAAAGTATGAAATCGAAATTTTGATATGAAATACAGAGCTACAGATAAAGGTGCGTAGTCAAATACTAAAAACGTCATTTCTCCACCAAATCCTTTGTCGTGACCACTCTTTAGAATCGTCTCGAAGAGACGATTCTAAAGAGTGGTCACAACACAGGGTTTGGTGGAGAAATAAAGAAGTTATTCTTGAAATTGTTTTAATTTACGCATCTTATCTGGACCTCTGCGAAATACTCAGCATATTAAAAGTTCATTGCTCCGTTTTGAATTGACAGTGATCCCTATGTTATTTGAAAAAAAACTGGCAGTGTTATTACAGGGCCAAAGGTTCATTGGCTTTCAACTCTTAATCTGCTGTAAACAAAATAATGCCAGCTCAAATTTGGATCTGTTGCAATTTGGACTACTTCCGATTCGATCAAGTTTTGAGAAACCTTTGACTGAGTGTAAAACATGTTAGATCCTGATGAGACGATGAGGTACTTGGTGTCTCAGCTGGATCCAAGCTGTATGGATGGAAATCAGGTCGAGGATAGAGAGAGAAGGTTTTATTCTTTCGCTGCCAAATATTTTTAAATGGACTTTTCCAACATTCAAACAGACCAAACTAACCATGAATACTCAGGGTTTTTTTAAAAACGAGAAGCAAGACAAACAGTGCATGCTCTGAAGAGAGGTCTCCCCTAGGGTCCCTCTCATCTGGGTCTACACTGTCTGCAAAGGACGTTAGTGACTCATTTCACTCACTGAAAGGATTAACCAAACTTTCATTCCCAAAATTCCAATTTTCTCTAAAGGAATTAAATGCGGAAAAAATGTAGTTCATATTGGAAGCATGTAACGTGTGTCACTAACATGTAATTTACAGTAAAGCCCATCTAAACCGGAAGTTAAATTTAGTATAAATATCGGCCTTAGAGACAGGTGGCAGCTAAATGCAGGATGATGGTCCTACAGGAGCTTTCTGCATGACTTTCACCCTGCATTAAGCATTCACTTGCCTAAACAAAACAAAATATCTAAATTCTTCTCTTCTAGAATTCCGGTTTAGACTCGTTCTACTGTATACCGCCTTCACGGCTTTAGACTTTATCCTGCAGAGGAAATAGTCGACAAGCTCGGAATATGGGCTGTTTCGTATTTTATTCGTATTTTTGAGAAACTATTTATCAATATTATTCGTATTTTATTCGTATTTTTGAGAAACTATTTATCAAGTGTCAAAACGCTTGAATCTTGATGAGAGGTTGAGTTACTAAATGCCTCTCCTGGTTCCATACTGTTTACAAATGGGGGTCATGTCACTGCTAGCAAGAGAATGGTTAATATCAAACGCTGCATCAAACATACGCTCCGGTTGTCAAAATGCTTGGATCTTGATAAGACGCCGAGGTTTTCATCTGGTGTGATATAGCGATAGTATTATAACGACACCATAACTTCGGTTGTGATCTTTATTTCTCAAACCTAGAGATAATTTTGAGAGCTGGCAGCATTCTCTCCGATTTCTCAACCCAGACTCAAGCCAGCTCCCCCTTTTAGCTAGCATTTAGCTCTCTATTTATACATGTTTAGTGAACCAGGAAAACCTATCCATATACATAACTAACCTGCAATTACCACCAGTCAATATGCAGATAAATGATTACTTCCTTAATCAAATATTATCCCTTAACCTACTGCCAATCTCCATATTTACAAGACAATATTACACTGGATTCAAAGTGTTTGCAAGGATACCCATGGAATCGCAGTAGCAAGTAAAAGCGATATTTTATTCATATTCTAAATATTGTTTTAAAAAATCAGGTACAGGTCTAAAAAAAGATCGCACTACCACAGCTAAAGACTATTGCTACTACTTGGAGAGCCGAAATGATTGTACATTCTACTATGCAGCGATTCACGGTTACAATTCTGCATTTTCAGAGTGGATTAGCACATCAGTATTTACCTATAAAGTCCAGTTAGTAAGAAAGGCTTAAATTTGCTAGATGAACTTTAAGGTCAAACGGTACAGTCCCTGGTCAGATGGATCCTCTAAGGAGGGCTCATCTTGGGTCATTCTGATCTGAGTCTACGCTGTTTGCAAATGTTAGTACAATCGTTTCCCGCATTCAGAGCTTTATAGGTAACTTTGTATAACAGAACGTTTCGTACGCTCTAACAGATGACGATCACAACTTCCGTTTGCAATGGTCGTATGTTAGAACATACGATACTATTAGTCGTTCGATCTTTTGTGCAACGCGCCCCAGGACTGAAACCTTTTTTACCTATTGAATAGCACCGGATGTGAAGCCGGGCTGTCCAGAGGCTCGTCACTAGACAAATCGTATAGCAAGCGCTGCTGTATCTGCATAGACGTAGTTATCGTTCAGTCAAATCATACTCTGATTATTCTGAGCATTCAAACATCAAAGCTTCTTACACCACTGGTCTGTAAATCTAAAAACAAATGCCACCATATCTATATATTAAGATTAGACTTGCATAGTAGTAGATAGTGTAAATCCTTACCAACGGACTCCTTCTGATATAGTTCTGCACTATTTAGCTTCGTAATTATATATTCTTATCGAGATTGTCGTAATCTTTATTTCCCCCAATACATGTACATCAAACAGGTTTTGAAATTTAGAATAATTACACAACAAATATGAACGAAGACATGAACGATGATAACAATTACGATGATGACAGGAAACGATACTGGTAATTGCTTACATGGTAGATTTGTTAGTTACTTGGTTGGATGCCACAATTTGTTAACTAAAATGATATACAGTTGTTGCTGTTATATTCATCGAACGAGCTTTTGCGTATACCACATGGTTTTACTTTTTATAAGTATGGGATACTTTGTTCAATGAGCTATGAAATATAATGTATATGCTCGTATTATTATTTAAAGAATGGCTGTGTGTACAATTGCTTAATTCTGATATTCAACAAAAACAGCAGATATTTAACATAAACAAGCTTAATGCAAGACAAACGTTATGAGGAAAGCTCCTTTACTGCGTTGCATTTAGCAGCCACCTGCTTAAATTACAGACACCTATGTTAATGAATTATATGGTCACATCAACAAGACTTGACTGCATTAGATGGTTTAACGTAATATTTTAAGGACAAAAACAGACAGATTATTATATATAGCCTTTGTAATGAAATAAATTCTTATTGTTTATTAGGAACCTTTCTTCTGAAGTGTCCGTTGGACGAGTAACGATATCCCAAAACAGTAAACACTTTTCATGGCGTCAACTGAATAAATAAACACGGGGTGTATAAGAACATTACTGCGGTTGCTTAATGCAGAACAGAAGTAATGCAGACGAAAGCTCCAAGTGGAGCTTTCTACATAACCTCCGTTCTGCAATAAGCTACGTTTCTAAATATACAGTATTAGATATAGTTTTTGTGGTCGTTGTGCGGTGGTTTTTCTGTAGTTAGAACTTGCCTTACAATCAATTGCCCGTTATAGAATTCACTCAGACCAGACTAGCTCAATATAAATTCATTTCTAAAACTAATAATTCATAGAGACCCTGTCGCTTGGGAATTAACCTTAGAACAAGATATTCATGAAGTTGGTTTGTCTTTAATTGAATCCATCAATCAAATCTTGAAAACAAACGGGCTGTTGGTGGACAAGATGAATTGCGGACTAGCGTTCAGGCAGTTCTAAGTTCAGTTTGAAATTTTGAAAGCTATCCATTTGTAGTGATTGATTCGAATTGCATCGTATTGAATCAAAGTGTGTGTGTGTGTACGTGTTATCTTTCGGATATTTTACAATTAACCCCTAACCCTTTATCTGAATATTCATATAAGAAACGATGACATCATGAATATTAATCAGATTAGATTTTTAATATGGCATATTAACACATGCTCTTTTTGTGAAAGTAGAATCTATAGAATCAGATCTGTATCATTCCGTAAGCAAACAGAGCAGACCCTGATCAGACGGCTCCTATAGGAGCCGTCTGATATGGGTCTACTCTGTTTGCAACGGCGTAGAAAGGTGTATTTATGGAGTAAATGGTTAATCACAGACATCGGCGTTGTAGTTGGGCATCCGAGGTGTAAAAAGTCGCTTATTTTTCGAGGTCCATGGCATTTTTTAGTAGAAATGTTTGAATACCATATTTGTGTTGCCAGATAGTAATCATTTGTGGTTCTGGTCCATGCCACTGCCAAAACCCTCTTTGAAGGTCAGAAACTAGGTCAAAGGTCAAATGAGTGCAAAAAATGTAATAAAATCTCTATATAGTATAAAATAACAGAAAGTTTGAAAATTTCGACACTTTTTTTGCATTTAATTTCTTAGCAATGTCTCCACAGTAAGTATAGATATATGTATGGCACATTTAAGGAATATTTTATTTTCTGAATGCTAAGACATCAAATATTATATATCCAGTGCATGCCAAATTCTACTATTTCATGCCATGGCTCGACTCATTTTCCTCAGTTGGATGCCCAACTATTGATGTTGCAAAGTTACTTGTTAAAGTATATGAAAGACACACATAAGCATACTAAAAGATTACTATTGCTACCAAAAGATATTAAATTGTATCAAATGTAATGTTTATAATAATATACACGTCAATGACAAGACTCTTCAATTTTTATCTTGATCAAAACTTCAAGTGTCGCAAACTCACAGTGGACTAGATAAGCCCAGAGCTAGTTTTTCACGTGCGTGCCTGCGTGTATGTGTGCGTGCGTGCATGCGTGTGTGCGTGCGCGTGTGTGCGTGTGTGTGCGTGCGAGCGCGCGTGTGCGTGTGTGCGTGAGTGTGTTCGTGCGTGTTTGCGTTATCGTTTGAGTTATCGTGATTGTGTGCGTGCGTGCGTGCGTTATCGTGATTGTGTGCGTGCGTGCGTGATTGTATGCGTGTATGTGTGCGTGATTGCGTGCCTGTATGCGAGCGTGCATGTATGGGCGGGCGAACAGGAGGCCGGGTGAACGGGCGGTCGTGCATGCCTGTCTGTCTGTCTGTTTGTGCCTTGGGCGTGCGTATGTACGCGCGTTTTAGTGACCGCGTGAGTTTTACGTACGTGCTTGCGTGTTTGTGTGCGTGCGCGCATGATTGCGTCTGTGTGTGTATGTGTGTGTGTCTATCTGTCCATGTGCGTATGTGTGTATGTGTGTCTATGAGTGCTATGTGTGTGTCTATGTGTTCTGAGTGTATCTGTGTGGGGATGGGTGGGTGGGGTGCGGGGGTGCGGGTGTGTGGGTTGTGTGGGTGTGTCTTTATGTGTCTGTGTGAGTGCGTATATATATGTCTGTATCTGTATGTGTGTGTATGTGGATGCCTGTGTTTGTTTGGTTTGTGTTTACTTTTGTGCGGTAAAACCTCCTTGTCAGCCAACTCTTCGACGTTTTATCGGCCATTATGTCTACTACTCAACCTCCTGTCTATGATGTGATTTTGATTTCTAAATAGCCTCGACAAAACCTGTTTGTATATGCCTGTCAAAGAGCGCTTAACATGATTTTAGTTAATATGTTACAAAGAAAGGTTCTATTACTGTATATAAAAGGATTATACGAACTGGTGTTTGAAACTGTCTGCTTGAGTCGAAGTTCATTCTCCAGTATCTGATTGGTCAGATTGTTAGCAAGCTACTTGAGATCTAATACTTTTGGAATGAAACATAGAAGTTGCATAACACAGGAGCCTGGTATATCTCTTATTTCTCACACTAACCCTATTTTGTTGAGAGTCATTAGAATCGCCCCATAGGTTTTGGTTGATATTTTTCGGTGGTTTGTTGTTTTGGCTGATCGGTTGGTTGGTCGGTCGGTCGGTCGGTCGGTTGGTTGGTTGGATGGTTGATTGGTTGGTTGGTTGGTTGGTTGGTTAAATGGTCGGTTGATTGGTTGGTTGGTTCAAGAGAATTGAGTAGCCGAACGTCATGAAAGAAGTGGATACCTTCAACTTTTCAAAAATACACTAAAATCTGTGTGACCACTTTCCGAATTCACATAGATGTATTTAAATTAAGACGGTTACTTAATGCAGGGCGAAAGTAATGCTGAAAGCTCGAGCACTAGAGTGCTGTACAAGGTGGTTTTCTGTCTAAGGGAAATAACACAGATATATTTTATACAAAAACCTCAGCGGGATTATCGTTCTTTTAAATTTTTGTGTTGTTCGTTATATTTGTTTGCTTTTGCGTGATGATTTTTCATCGGATGAATGTCATTACATATTCCAGATATACTCAGCGTTACTCCTCGTTTTTTTTACCAAGACTGAATTATAATACTGCATGCTTAACTATTCTCGTTAATTTGCAAATGATGTTAATACGGAATGAATACAGCGTTGTTATGGTCAGTGAATACGGCGTTGTAACGGTGAGTGACGGAAAATTATACATTGGATTTGGTAGTCGCTTGAGAGAAGTTTTAGTGCATTTCCTTTTATAACCGTTTACCTCATGAATATTTACATAAAACTTAATGATCTCATGAATATTCATTAACTGAATAATTTTAATGGTCATTGAACAAATGAGTTTTTGGCAATTTCAGAAACTGTAGGATCAGATCTAAAATCATTCAATAAGCAAATACAGTAAAACCTCTCTATAACGGCCACTAAACTACATCAAGTATTTTCTGTTATTGGCAGGTGACTGTTTAAAGCATCGTGAAAGTAAAACAGAACGCTCCTATAGGAGCTTTCTGTTTTACTTTCACCTTGCTTTAACCAGCCACCTGCCCTAAATACCAACTAATTAACACAATTTAGTGGCTGTTATAGAGAGGTTTTACTGTAGAGCAGACCCTGATCAGACGGCTACTACAGGAGCCGTCTGACCTGAGTATACTCAGCGTGCAAACACGTGCAAAAGGTTCAAAAGATATGATTACGCAGCGTAACATTCCTGGCCAATAACTGATAAATCCCTTAGTTACCTTTCAAGTGCATTTAGATATAATATCACTTTACCTTTTTCCTCGTGATTATTTAGTAAGAAATAATGAATGTATACATGATAATTGGATGGATTTTTATAAAAGTATCATATTTATACTATTTCATAAACAAATAAAGTAGACCCTGATAAGACGACTCCTACAGGAGCCGTCTGATCTGGGTCTACTCTTGGTGCAATGGCTTGAAAAGACATGTCCATGGGATAAAGGATGACTTCGATCAAGCTGATTGGTGCACTATTCATGATGACGTTTCACACCGTGACAGATTGTGAAGACGAGTAGGATATAATTAGTCTTTAGATACAGTAGAACCTCCCCAAGACGACCTCTTAACGAATCAGCATGGGCGTGTTGAAAAGTGGGTGCTTCCTTAACCCTAAAAGTTACTCCATGAATATTGATGTTAGAAATAATGATATCGTGAATATTAATTAGCTTATTGTTGTTATAATACCACCTGAACAAAGGAATCTTTCGCCATAGCAGAAACTGTAGAATCACATCTATATTATTTCTTAAGCAAACAGAACATATACTAATCAGACGGCTCCTATATGAGCCGTCTGATCTGGGTCTACTATGTTTGAAAAGACGTAGAAAATGCGTGTTTATGGAGTAAAGGGTTAATACAGTTCGAAATTAATTCAGATATATCCTATGGGGGGTTTCTGCATGACTATCGTCCTGCATTAAGCTATCGCCTACTTCCAGAATAAGACCTCTTTTGCTGGTAAGACTTGGAGAGGTTTTACTGTAGCATTACACTGTGGGCGAAATTTTGCTGGCGTTTGCAAAATGATTTGATCCGGGCTTTAGCGAAATTCAAATTCTAACACTGACACTGTTTCTATCGTTGCTAATGTCATATTTGCAATCAGTTTTGATCCAGATGAGACGCCGAGTAGGTCGACATCTCATCAGGATACAAACTGTTTGTTTCTGTGATTGGTGTTTTAAACAAACTAAAGAAATAAAAGAAAAAACTATAGCAGGCGACAAAGTTTGCAGACGGCAAACTATGGCAGATAAGAGTTAAACTTAAGGAGAAGGACAACGAAGAGCATTCTTGTATCCGAAGAAGTGCAGATGGCACATTCATTATGCGACACCGTGAAAAAGGTTCAACATTGGAGCATTGCGATTTAATTGACGTCTACATCACTTGTCATCTGCTAAATGTGTCGTCCGATAATGGTCATTTACTACAATTGCCGTCTGCTACAGTTTCAAATGATTTCTTTGCATTGCCCTTCTAAGATACAGTCTGTTTGTCGAAACGTTTAGATTCTGATGAGACGCTAAGTTACATTGTGCCTGAACTCAACCCACATTACTGGCCCCGAGCTTTCCTTCTTGAGTCTGAGATCTTTCTCAAGCATCTGATTGGTCAGAATATGACCAATCACATGCTTGAGAATGATCTCAGACTCACACTCTGAAGTTGTATAACCTTGTACCCAGATTTGGTTGTCAGAAATTTGCTGCTATAGCGTGTAAGGAGTTGAATATTTATGTGAGAAAGGATGGTATCTTGAATAGCAATTAGCTGCATTGATATTGTAGCAGATCTACATACGATGTGTAGAATCTGTTATCATTTCATAAGCAAACAGAGGAGATCCTACAGGAGGTACACTGTTTACAAAGGCGCAATACGTCATCTCATGAAGAAAGGATGAAATACAGTATAAATCTTAATTAAACACTTAGTAGCTTGATTTTCTGGATTCCTCTACATCATTTGTTTTTCTGGTATTTTAAGTTTTTAACATAAAGAAATAAATAATTCGTATTCAACAATGTTGGGCTTATATCGAGGGCTGGATGCAACATGCTGTAACTACAATATATTGCTGCAAACAATCACGACCTTTGCAAACAGTTTAGGTTCAGAATTTTAATATTTATAATTCAAGTTTCAGAAAATAAAGGGAACCAGTGGATGGATCAATGAACGCCTCACTCGAATTAATTGTATCAACTTCTTTACTTTGTGTGCCAACTTTAGAAGACTAGGGAAAATTCGCTGAATGCACAAAGAAGTCTATGGATTTCACAATAGGAACTGACTGCTGGGCAAATTCAATCAAATCTCACATGAATAAACCTTGTGTTGTAATTTAAAAGATTCCTTTAAATATAGGTCATTCATTACAAAAATGCTGTTTGCCATGGCAACTAAGGAAAACACCTTAGGCCGGTTTCAGAATAATTTAACAGAAATCCTCCGTTTTCGATGATATACCAAATTAAAACACCAACAATATTTTCATATGATTACAAATATGGTCACCATGGGTGCAGTTAGATTTCCATATACAGATATAAACTGTATACTTTGACCCTTTTGTTCATGAATAATCATGTGAATTGTGAAAAAAGAGATTGCATAATACGTATTAACCATTCGCTTGCTACACACATCAATATACCTACCTGTAAATAGTGAAGACCCAGATGAGACAGCTCCTGCAGGAGCTGTCTCATCAGGGTCTGCACTATTTACAAATTCATTGTGCAATCAGTGCACTCCACAGCAGTGACTGCACAGCGAAATACTTGTACACAGTGAAGATATATGTAATTATACAACAGGGCATGGGTAATGAAGGAGAAATATATTTTAAAATTCAGCAAGCGAAGGGTTAATTTGAATTCGAAGTTATATAAAAGAATGAGAACACATAACAGGAATATTTTACCAAGACAGCAACTGTAGAATCAGATCTATATTAGTTCATAAGCAAACAGAACAGATCCTGATCAGAAGGCTCATACAGGGGCCATCTTATTTGGGTTTACTCTGTTAGCAAAGGCATTAAAAGGCATCTGTACCAGGGAAAGCTTATAGACAGAACTGATCATTTGTAGGTCATGAATATATGGCAAATCTTCTCCGAAGCTGCCGTTCGGATTTCAAAGTTATGTTACACCTATAAACTCAATAAAGGTATATCTTAATTTAAAACAAATGACCACCCATTTTGGTGCTAGGTTTCTATATATATGGTATATAGTGACATTTTGATACTTTATTTTTCTCCAGAAATTGCCGCTAATTGTTCGATTTATAAATGTTGTAACGGTCTTTGGTCAGTTATGTATTAAGTTCCTTAACCCTATGTACGCTGACTTTTAAAAGTGGAATGACCGCATCCTAACCCTTACAAATCATCATAAGGTACATGTATATCTATTGGCTAAAGGGTTGTGTTAGTTTTCCATTTATGAATATCAAAGTGAGTCATTCAAAAATATATTTTCTCAAATAAAAGTTTTTGTCCGCTTCAAATATAACTTTACACAACTGTCGTTTATTTTGTCATGCTCCAAGTTACAAACGATATATAGGTTGGTCCCAGGGTCGACGGAAGTTTTCTATGTAATGTATTTTCAGAATAATCAATATTTAACACAAACGTTTCTAGAGTGATCCACTATCAGCATTGTTCAAGCTTAACATGTGCTCTATATAAAACATGACTGCCATGGCCACTACAATATTTCCACATACGGCTATATATTGAAACGTTCAAAACCGTTCTTCCCTGAACACTGCTTCTATTGTATGATTTGAATTTTGCATGCATGTGTCTTGAATATCTCTACATATTGTATTCAGACCTTTTCGACTCCTCAAACAATACCGAGATCATGGTCTGACGAGTTCACAAGATATGGCCATGGTTATAATGTTTCCCTTATGCATGTATATACCAAGGATGTGTATGCATATGTATCTTTGGAGGACAATGGACTAAATACCAACTCGTTTTATGCTCCACCTAAAACAGAAAAACCTAACCCACTTTATCCCTTTAGTTCATGTACCATTAGTCTTATATACAAATGTACGTCAATCTAGATATGGTTACATGTATACTTGAAAAGGTGTGTCAAATACGAACATCAGATTAGTACTTTGACATTGCCCATGATCCTTGGCCTATTTAACCCTTTCCCTCATATAAACGTGATTTTACGCATCTGCAAACAGAGTAGACCCAGATCAGACGGCTCCTCTAGGAGCCGTCTGATCAGGGTCTGCTCTGTTGCTAATGGAATTAGATACATCTGTTTCTATACTTCGTAAATGGCTACAATGTTCCACCTTCCACATTTCATTATAACTACTTTGTCCATGAATATTCAGTTGGTATTGACATTTGTAATAAACATAGAACAGGGAAGGGGTTAAAAGACAATTTGTCCGTGACACATTTCATATAGTGTTAGGCCTACATCTGCTTATCATGTGTGTTGCGTAGTAAGATAATGTCACTGTTACATAGAACTTGCCCTTCAAGTCAACTTAACCCTTTCCTTCATATAAACGCATTCTCACGTATTTGCAGACACAGTAGTACCAGATCAGACAGTTCCTGATCAGCGTATGTTCTGTTTACTTGTGAACTTTTATAGATACTACTTTTTAGTTTCGAAAAATCCCTTTTTTCCATTTTCCATTTTAATGACAATGTCCATGAGTATTACTATGGTGATAAAATCTTGATATGTTTTGCACTGTTAGCCGTTAGTTATATGTATCGACACTAGGTTGCTTATTCGGACTGGGAAGGTTGTGCGTTATGTATGAACATTAGGTTACTTTGACCAGGACCTTGACATTGAATACATAAGGTAACTGTGACCAGGGCCTTGACATTGTCCCATTTGAAAGAATTGCTTCTCTGTTATTGTTTTATACTTCATAGTTATTTAAGATAGTATGATGAATCTTACTTCTTAGCTACATTATATGCTTTCGTATTGCTCATACATAATCTAGTTTCTAAGTACAGCGCCCTTTAACTAAAAATAAGTGTTATATGCTTTGTTTTATCTTTCTCCTCTAGCCATTGATCTGAAACCAGCTGTGCAACATCATAGAGAATAACCTTACATCGCGTTTGAGTATTGTCAAGTTTGATGGTTGATCTATTTCACAAGAGTTATAACCCTTTATTTGAAAATCGTTTTTTCCAGACATTTTGAATCCATGTACATAGCATAGTGGTTGGTATATTTAAAGAGAACCTCAAATGATATGCGTTTGTCCATTAAAACTGAATTCAAACTAGAATGTCTATCGTTATACTTAATTGATGGTAAAGAGTGAAAATGTTGAATTTACTGCGGGAATTTGACCAATAAATTATGGAGCTTCATTTACAATATTTCCGCCTCATATTTGACTTTGACAATGGTTGATTCATCAAACTGGCCACAAATGAGCTTGATCCAGTAAGGACATTTATTTTTTCATCAATATTTTCCTGAATACCTCTTTATCTCGTGTTTATTGCACAGCATAGCCCAACTGAACTGGCCATTTATTGAATAGACGTTGGAGTCATTTAATATAGGCGGTTACTTAATGCCGAATGAAAGACCTTTCTGCATAACTTTCGTCCTGCATTAAGCTACCAGGTGATTCTACTACCCAGTATTAGACCTCTTTTTGATGGTCGTAATAAAGGGGTTTTCCTGAAGGTTCACTATCTATGAAGAAATGTTATCTCGAAATTAATAACATCGACTTAGAACATATCTTTTGCAATACTGGCTTAGCAGGAGAGAATTAAAGTATAACCTTCAGTGAGACATTTATTGCTTCTTACGTAGTGCATCATTTCGCTTTCAAGTAAACTCGACATTGACCGCATTACTAACTTTAATTTTGCGAACAGCTTGGATCCAAATAAGACGCGTCTCTCGGCGTCTCATCAGGGTCTATCTTGTTTGACACTCAGTCAGTATTGTTTCAAAAGTGTCAACGAATCACAAGTTGGTAAACCTTGCTTCATATCAGTGTTATGGGCGGACCTTTTTTCTCCGGCAGCATAACGGTTAACCCTTTCGCTGCCAATGCCGGATCTGTGATTACCTATGCAAACAGTTTGGATCCAGATGAGACGCCGAGTAACTCGGCGTCTCATCAGGATCCAAACTGTTTGTTACTATTACTATGTTTTTGAAACAAAAATGAAGGAAATCAAAAGAATGAAAATTTGTAGCAGACGACAAAGTTAGCAGACGACAGAGTTTGGCAGCGAAAGGGTTAACAGTCGTACATCTACATTTCAACATAACAGTATAGACCAAGGACCAAAATTAACCCTATCTATACTGAATATTCAAATGGACTACTCTAAAATTCAAAGAGGTCAAGCTTGCGATGAATATTTGGGGATTTTCCTAAAGAAAATTGCAACATGACAAACAGTGCAGACCCAGATGAGAGGGCCCCTATAGGCACCCTTTCATCCATCCGGGTCTACACTGTTTGCAAAGGACATTGTAAGGCTTGACTTTACTGCTTTTTCATTTAAACGTTACATGCATTGAAAGCACAAATTTATCATTATACCAAAGAATCTGTCTAGACGATCATTAATTGACTGGACAAAGGAATCTTGAAAAGCAGTTGATTGCTTAATGCAGGGGCAATGCATAAAGCTCCAACAGGACTTGCAATCCAGTCACCACCTGTCTTAAAATCCCAGAATTAGACATTTTTTATGGCCACTGTAGTGATTCAAAGGAAACGAATGGTCCTCTTTTATCACCTAGTCCTGTGAATGCAGAATATACTAAGCGGGATGACGCAACAGCATTTGACTATACAGTTTATTCCGTGTGAAAGGGTATACTTTGTCAGAGGATTTCGAATGTCAAACAGCACAGACCCTGATCAGATGGATTTTATAAGAGTCCTCTGATTTGGATCTAAACTGTTTTTCTCATTCAAATGGTTAAGCAGTATGAAGTGATATTACATAAAATGAGAAGCGTATTAATTTAACCCTATACTCCATAAATACACATTTCTACGCATTCGCAAACACATTTATTCTTAAGTAATTACTTAATATCAGGCTTAACTTATTAGAGGTATTTCACTTGCAGTATAGAGAAGATAAGAGAAATAATTTTGTCTAAACAGAATCCTTTGAGACATTCTGTTATATTTTAAACAGAAAATCCAGTTGTTGCATGAAACATCTAATTAAACCCAAAATGAATTTGATAACATGCTTAAGTCTATTACAAATTCTTAAACATTGTTTTTGATTTAAATCACCCTCCGTTATTATCAAATACATTATTTATTCTTAAAATGACAATACAGCAAACGTCTTGCAATATTTTTACAAAATAAATAATAATGTATGAAAGATTATGCTCTTGTATAATTTTTAGGTATCAGACTTAGCTAAGTAATTACTTAAGAATGTTCGTGAAACTGGGACCCGGATCAGACGGCTCCTATAGGAGCCGTCTGGTCAGGGTCTGCTCTAGTTGCTTATGGTATAATATAGACATGTTTCTACGGTTTTCTGCCATGGTCAAACATTCCTTAGCCCATGTTTTATTAAAACTAGTTAATCTAATTGAGTTCCATGACGTCATTATTTCTTACATGAATATTTATTGAGGAAAGAATTGATTTAATGACAAGGAAATAGAACAAATAACACTGGGGATGTGGACGACGAATCAATCAACCCTACGTGGCTGTTAGCCTATTGTGAATAATTAACCCTTCGCTTGCTAATCGCGTCAATATACCTACCTGTAAATAGTGAAGACCCAGATGAGACAGCTCCTGCAGGAGCTGTCTCATCAGGGTCTGCACTATTTACAAGTTGAATGTGCAACCAATGCACTCCGCAGCGCAATACTTGTGCACAGTGAAGATTTAAGTAATTATACATCAGGCATGGGTAAAGAAGGAGAAATGTATTTTAAAATTCAGCAAGAGAAGGGTTAAACATTATCCCTTAAAGAAACGTCTGTGTCTGCCTATGCAAACAGAGTAGACCCAGATCAGATGACTCATGTAGGAGAAGTCTGATCGGGGTCTGTTCTATTTGCTTGTGGTATTTCAACAGAACTGCCTTTACAGTGTCTACCAATACTCTAACACCATGTGTACATATGCCACTTTAGAAACTCTCAGACAATAAATGTTCATGATTTTATTATTTCTTACATTTTTATGGGTTTTTTATGCTTTTATTGAAATTATGCGTTCATTGTAGAAACTATCACTTTAATCCTTACTGTGTGGGATATGAGTCACTGAGTCACTGATGTCCTTTGCAAACAGTGTAGACCCAGATGATGGACTCCTGATGGAGTGTTTCGTGTTACACTTTACTTTAGAAAAACAACCCTCTAATTACGACCCTTAGTCGCTTTTGTAAACAGCTTCGATCCAGATGAAACTCCATGTAATTCGGCGGCTCACCAATATCCAAGTTGTTTGACACTTGATCGATCGTTCCTCAGAAACGTGTGTCATAGCACTTAGTATTTTCTAGATAGTCTGATCGAATCGGAAGTAGTCCATTTTGAGCAGATTTGTTTTTTTCTTAGTTTATAAGTGTTAATACCAGTCTCTGACATATACGGTCTGGAATCAATTAAAGAACACCAATAGCCATACATAACTTGAGGAATAACTTGTCGATCTAACCTCAGTTCAGTAATGTCGGTATTCCTTGTCTATCTAACCTCAGTCCAGTAATGTCGGTATTCCTTGTCTATCTAACCTCAGTTCAGTAATGTCGGTATTCCTTGTCTATCTAACCTCAGTCCAGTAATGTCGGTATTCATTGTCTATCTAACCTCAGTTCAGTAATATCGGTATTCCTTGTCTATCTAACCTCAGTCCAGTAATGTCGGTATTCCTTGTCTATCTAACCTCAGTGCAGTAATGTCGGTATTCTTTGTCTATCTAACCTCAGTCCAGTAATGTCGGTATTCCTTGTCTATCTAACCTCAATCCAGTAATGTCGGTATTCCTTGTGACAGTGACTAGCAAACCTTTCTAACGTGCATCACGGAACTGACTGTAAGAGCGTAGAAAAAATATCCTGCTCTCTTTCAGCATCCATTTTTATTGGTTGACGCCACAATACGACAGAAGTTGCAATACATAATGCGAGTGTCATGGTGACAATAATTACCAGGTAACTATCCCTTTAGGTCTCAGTATCATTGAATGAAACAAATGAACACAAAATATTTTACACAATTAATTAAACAATTTTGTAACAAAACTGACAGTAACATTTCAATCCTTTCAGAACGCGCAACGAGTCACCAGTGCAAACAGTGTAGCCATAGATGAGAGATCTCCTACATGGACACTCTTATCAGGGTCTTCATTGTTTGTCATGTCACACTTGTTTTAGAAACCAAAACCCCCTCGATATTTACGGTAAGCTTGTCCTATTTCAAATTTGGATTAGTCCATTTGAAAAGTGGGCGTTGAAATGGTTGAGTGCTAACATACATTACATATCCCCTAAAATGTATCCTTGAAATACCCATGCAAGCAAATGTGCATAATTATTGCACGATCGACAGGAATGCAATTGGATTAGTCGTGAAAGGCTTACAAATCGATGAAGAGAAAATTCAGCAAGAAATTCTTAAATTGATTTCAATGAACAATACGCAGCCAAATTTTGACATCAAACATACTGTTGAGAATAGTGAGAATAATTTACACCTAGAAGCCCTCCATCAAACTCGAATTGTCTATGTCGTATGTATCTCTATCATTTAGCAGACTCAGCAAAAATGGCTTCTGCTGAAATGTCTCTTTGCTTTAGTTCTCGTTGCTACTTTCTAAATAATACGAATATATCATTGAATTTTGGATTCTGGTTAGACGCCGAATCACTTGTGATCTGAATCTAGTCTGCTAGGGTAATCAATAAGTCGCCCACAGAATGCCTAGTATTAATGCGATTTTGGGGTGGTCTGCATATATAAAGGCTGTCACCACATGCGCACTACACTCCGGTCAAAGAGGAGTCGGTATTTATTGGTCTTCTCTGCTTATGCAGACGTCCACAAAACAACGTCGATACTCTGAGGCATATATGAATCTGCAACGGCAGAAAAACACGTGCATGTATGATTGCAAAGACATCTATTGGTTCGTAAACTAGCTTTTTAAATACGGGAAGAAGGAGCAGGGAACGCATTTAAGGCAGTACTCATTAGAACGTAAGTGAATTCTTTATTTATCTGTATGTTAACTGACATATATTTGCATGCATAACAAATATTCATTTTGTAAAGACTTGTAATAATGCGCATTGGTGAACATCGTGTAGATGTATAGATATATATTAAGAATATTAATTCATAATTTATGAGTGTTTAATTAATTCAATGTTGTCTTTTCATAGTGAAACTGTCCATTATCGTTTAAGGAAAGGGTATGATATTTTTAGAAGATTTGAAAACAAAGTCTAGTAAAAATTGGATATGTAGTTATTAGACTACTAAAAATAATTGACCAGGTGTTAAGCAGATTGGATCCTGATGACACACCGAGTTCCTTGAGATCTACCAGGCTATGCAAGCTGCTCGCAAAGCCACTAATGTCGTTGATAGTGAGATGATGATAAATTTAAGATGAAACTTATGCAGACAACTCCCTTAACCCTTAGCCTGCTGAAAAAAATGATGTCTGCTAAACCTATGATTTGCTTCTATCGATTCGATAAGAAATTGAGAAACTATTGACAATGTGTCAAACAGCTTGGATCATGATGAGACACCGAGGTACTTGGCGTCTCATCTGGATCCTAGCTGTTTGAAAATACCAGTCAGGTAGCGTTTCGCATGTTAAGGGTTAATTCCAGTCGTCGGTACTTAAAGATCCCAGTGTTTACTTATAAACCCTCTTTATACTAAATGAATATTGACCGCCATTTGCAAACAGATTGGATACAGATCAGACGTCGAGTGACTCTGTGTCTCATCTGGATCCAATCTGTTTGAGCCAGGTCACTACACTATCACTATGTACAGTCAAACCACGCTACCACTGTCATTCTAAGAAATCTTGTTTGGGGTCGCTAACCCATTTGCTCCCACAATCCCATATATGGGACGTAGGCAAACAGTGTATACTCTGATCAGACGCCGCATAATGCGGCGTCTGATCAGAGTCTACACTGTTTGCTGATAGGAAATTCAATATAAAACAAAACGAAAATGAAAATTTAGACCAGACATCCCTTAGATAAAAGATAGACTAATCCAATATATAAGCATGGAATAATCCACTGGGAGCAAATGGGTTAAAGTAGGTTATGGCTTAGTCCCTTCCCTCGTAAATATTCATGTAAGAAATAATGACAGTATGAATATTAATTATCTGATTTTAAATGGTATTGTGAACAAGGGATTCTTATTACAGTGACAGAAACTGTATACTCAGATATATAGTGTTTCAAATTCAAACAGAACATAACCCTTTTCATATACAGTAAAACCTATCTATAACGGCCAATAAATTACATCAAATAGTTTAAGTTAAAGGCAGGTGGGTGCTTAAAGCAAGATGAAAGTGAAACAGAACGCTCCTATAGGAGCGTTCTGTTTTACTTTCACCTTGCTTTAAGCACCCACCTGTCCTAAATACCAACTAATTAACACAATTTAGTGGCCGTTATAGAGAGGTTTTACTGTATCTCCAACAGCTCTGATCTGGGTCTAATTTGTTAGCAGTTGCGTAAAAACTGCGTAAATCTATCAGGTAAAAGAGCCAATGCACGACTGACGTCATTAAGCATCATTCGATAGGACTATGTACAGCGTGTGCATTACCGTCACTCTGCATTTAGCAGCCAATTAATTTTGAAAGAATTTTAACCCTTTCGCTGCCAATGCCGGATCTGTGATTACCTATGCAAACAGTTTGGATCCAGATGAGACGCCGAGTAACTCGGCGTCTCATCAGGATCCAAACTGTTTGTTACTGTTACTATGTTTTTGAAACAAAAATGAAGAAAATCAAAAGAATGAAACTTTGTACCAGACGACAAAGTTAGCAGACGACAGAGTTTGGCAGCGAAAGGGTTAACTAGTCGCAATAAATATACTGCAAACATAGTAGACTCAGTAGCCGTCTGATTAGTTTTGCTTGATTATGAGTGAAGATAGACTTCATTCTACAGTCTTCGTTACCAAAGTCTGACTAAATAATAGACTTACGAATCTATGAGATTATCAGTAAGCTGTTATTTATTCCTGATTTAAAAATTGACGCTGTTATTGGTCCTGATCAGGATCAAATGTATTTATCTAACTGTTTCCGTCAGAAATGATATTAACCCTTCTCTTGCTGAATTTTGAAATACATTTCTCCTTCTTTACCCATGCCCTGTTGTATAATTACATCTTTCTTCACTGTGTACAAGTATTTTGCTATGCAATCACTGCTGTGGAGTGCACTGGTTGCACAATCAACTTGTAAATAGTGCAGACCCTGATGAGACAGCTCCTGCAGGAGCTGTCTCATCTGGGTCTTCACTATTTACAGGTAGGTACATTGACGTGAATAGCAAGCGACGGGTTAAATTCCATATGCCTGTACATTTGTAACAGTTGTTACGTATTATTTTACTTGTCAACTGAAATCATTTATCATTTGACCATTCGGATGAGGAAAAAGAGTGTACATGTACTGGTGTTTTGAAAACAGTGTAGCTCAGATCAGATGGGTCCCAGAAGTTGACTTTTGACAATAATCTTTTACACTCTAATCATGTATACGAAATGAGATATCCCTTTCGAAATCTGAATTTCTAGATATTTTCTACGAACGAAAAGTTTGCCCAGTACAGTAACGGTTCACTCTTCCTCTGCCTTAGTTTATAGTCTGAAATAATTTTCATCTTCATTTCTATTTTCACATTTCTTCATTTTATTTAGAAATCATATAAACAGTAACACACTGTTTGGATCCTTGTGGGACGCGGAATAAATCGGCGTCCCATCAGTATGTGAAATATGTTTGCATATGTACATGTAATACAAGAAATGTCCTATTGTCATTGGTAGTGACGTCACATTTACGCGTTATGGTTTGACAAGTTACAGTTGCGTGTCTGCCCTTATTCTGCTAAAAATGTAGGATCTACTCCAAGTCTGATATTTTTCAATTTTCGTTTTCTTCCGATCCGTGAGATTTTTGACTAAATTTCAAGTCCATTAGATCCAGATGATAAGACATGTTAAACGGCGTTTCATCTGGATCCAAACTGTATGCAATTATGAACCATATCGCACCTAGCTGGTTATGGGTTAAGAGGACTGAGTGAGTGAACCAGACAGCTCTGTTGTATGACCAGACACACACTCATGCAATTGGTAATATATATGTATTTCTAAGCTAGCTATATAATTTACCGTATATTTCTAAGTGCGCTTGCTCATAGAGGTAGTACGTGTACATGTATGAACTATTGTACGTTGCACTACTACTATTACTACTACCAGACTACTACTACTACTACTACTACTAACAATAATAATAATATTGAACTTTGTACTACATTGTACTATTAATATTACTACTACTATTGTACGTTGTACGTTGAACTATTACTACTACTACTACTACTACTACTACTACTACTACAACTACTACTACTACTACTACTACTACTACTACTACTACTACTACTACTACTACTACTATTACCACCACCGCCACTACTACTAATACTACTATTACTAATACTACAACTATTTGTACTACTGCTGATTCTACTAGTTCTGCTGCTGCTGTTATATCAACTTCTACAACAGCCAATGAAAATATTTTCAAAATATTGAAGATTTGATTTATGAGATCATCTTCTGAAATGTTTGTTCTCGAACGCTAACTAGTTATCATTTAGGTGACGTATTACCGTGGGACTGTTTGCGAACATTTAGTGATTAAGAGGTTTCAGAAAATGCCACCTTGAATTTAAAAATGTCGACACACCTGTAATGCTTAACGGGTGTACCTAAAAAAAAAAAGGGTTTCATTTTTATTGCATTGATTAACTTAACCCATTCCCGCATATTGACGCCTTTTAACGTTTCTGTAAAAGACACTTTGTGAAACAATTGTGATAAATAGAGCATTTGCTCCACAGGAGCAAATGCTCTATATATCACAATGGTTTCAAAATTACACAATTTTGTAAATGTCCTTTTCTTTAGTTATCTCCTGTTTGGTAGATTTAATCAAAGAGTTTGGATCTAAAACAAACCTTTGCGGGAATTGGTTAATGTTGGAGCTAAAGAAGAGGTGCATTTTAATCTCTTTATGTTCTATGTGGTGTATCTAGGGTAAGGTTGCGGTTTTACTCTGTTGATTACCTTGATGATGGACCTATAATAAGGGTACGGTTTTACTTTATTGTTTACCGCAATGCTATAACTTAAGCAGGGATATGATCTTACTTGAATTGTTACCAAAGTGACATATATAAAGTAAGGTTGTGGGTCTAGTTCATTGTTTACCTCATTGATGTACATAAAGTAGGGATGATTTTTACTTTATTGGTTACCTCATTTATGTACCTAAAGTAGGGATGAGTTTTTACTTTATTGGTTTCCTTAATGATGTAAACAAAGAGCGGATGCAGTTTTACTTTACCTCAGTCATTTACCTAAAGAAGTGATGCGGTTTTACTTTATCGGTTACTTTAATTATTTACCTAAAGAAGTGATGAGGTTTTATTTTATCGGTTACTTGAATTATTTACCTAAAGAAGTGATGAGGTTTTACTGTATTGAATACTTTAATTATTTACCTAAAGAAGTGATGAGGTTTTATTTTATTGGATACTTTAATTATTTACCTAAAGAAGTGATGAGGTTTTACTGTATTGGATACTTTAATTATTTACCTAAAGAAGGGATGAGGTTTTACTTTATTGGTTACTTTAAGTATTTACTTAAAGAAGGGATGTGTTTTACTTTATTGGATAGTTTAAGTATTTACCTAAAGAAGGGATTTGTTTTACTTTATTGGATAGTTTAAGTATTTACCTAAAGAAGGGATGTGTTTTACTTTATTGGATACTTTAAGTATTTACTTAAAGAATGGATGTGTTTTACTTTATTGGATAGTTTAAGTATTTACCTAAAGAAGGGATGTGTTTTACTTTATTGGATACTTTAATGATGAACCTTAGGAAGGGGTTGGATTAACTTTATTGGTTACCTCAGAGGTGATCCTAAAGAAGGTGGTCGATGTAACTTCATTGGTTTCCTCAATTATATACCTTAAGTTGCGGGTTTTCTGTATTGGTTTACCTCAATGATGTACCTAAAGTTGAGTGCGGTTTTACTTTATCGCCTACCTAATTGGTGTACCTAAAGAATGGGTGTGGTTTTATCTTATTGGTTACTGCAATTATGTGTTTAAAGTATGTGTGAGGATTTATTTTATTTATTACCTCAATGATGTACCTAAAGAATGTGTGCGGTTTAACTTTATCCATATCTCAAGTAGGAGTGGAATTTTAGTTAACTGGTTACATCAATAATGTATTTAACGTAGGTGTGTAGTTTCACTTAATGGGTTGCTTAATGATGTACCTAAAGTAGGGATGCGGCTTTACTTTATTGGTTACTTCAGTGCTGTAATTTAAGTAGGGGTGTGGCTTTACCTTAGTGGTTACCTAAATGATATGTGTAAAGCAGACGTTCGTTTTTACTTTATTGGTTACCTCAATACTGTGCGTAAAGTAGGATGCGATTTTATTTTATTGGTAACCTCAATGATATATGTTAAATAGAGGCGCTGTTTTGCTTTTTTGACAACTGAATAATCTACCTTAAGTATAGGACCAAACACCTAAATTCAACGTCATACGTTCTTGGCGGTTTCCATAAGCATGGGTGCCTTTAAATACAGGTGTCTGCTTTATACATGACGAAAGCTTTCTTCCTACATTAAGTACCGTCTCCCAATACAATTCACATTTAGACATATTATTTGTGGTTTTACTGTATATTCCCGGGCGTTTGTGTCGAGAGAATCTGTTACTGTAGCAATCCATCAGCAAGTCTGAAGCTCGGGCAGACTGCTTCTTGGTGAAAAATCAATGCTGGCATGCATATATACACAGTCGGTCTGTAAGTACAGTAGATACTCGTTCATTTAACCACATACTTTATTAACACAGGAATTTGTAATAGTAGGTGGTTTGCTTAATGCGGGGCAAATGTAATACAGACGGTTCCTATAGGAGCTTTCTGCACAAGTTTTGTCCTGCATTGTGATACCACTTGTTTAATAATGATACGTCGTTTGTGGGT
The DNA here is from genome assembly GCA_963576725.1 of Azorinus chamasolen. NCBI lineage: Eukaryota > Metazoa > Mollusca > Bivalvia > Cardiida > Solecurtidae > Azorinus > Azorinus chamasolen. Next base: position 40,222,343 of record OY755239.1, read on the forward strand.
TTCTATTAGCGAGATTTCACTGTACTTGTATTATATTGAAAATGTTCCGTATATCAAGACGTGTTTACGAGACATTGCTTTTGAGACGAGACAAACAACATTGACAGGTTACGAAAAGCAAATAGGTTTTAGACGTTTTTAAGCATTTCCTAAACGCATGTGCTTCGGAAATATAATTATTTGAACATGCCTTTGGTCCGAGAGAGTCGCTAGTTTCAGATGCCGTGTAACAATGTTTTGTCATACCTTAACCCCTTCCCTCATCTAAACGTGTTTTCACGCATTTGCAAACAAAGTAGACCCAGATCATATGAGCCGTTTGATCAGGGTCTGCTCTGTTTACTAATGGAATTTGATAGGTCTGTTTTCTTAGATTCTAAAATGGCTACAATGTTTCACTTTCCACATTTCATTGTATCTATTTTGCCCATGAATATTCAGTAGGTATTGAAAATAGGACTAAATATAGAACAGGGAAAGCTTTAAGTATGAATGAGAATACGACTATTTCATCTTTAAAGTGACGCTAAAACAAAAAACAAATATTACAGCAACCACGCTTATTGTCTGCAGCACGATAAAACTACAGTAATCTCCATCTACTGCGACCTCCCGAAAGTGGTCTAACGTTGGGTCGTAGAGACATGTGGTAGCTTAATTCAGGACGAAAGTAATACAGAAAGCTCATATAATAGCTTTCTAAATTTATTTCGCCTTGTATTAAACAACCACCTGCGTTTAAAACCTCTGTTAATTTATTGAGTGGTCATTTTAGATGGGTTTTAGACCGTTTTACTATAGCCTGAAATTTCCTGACATGTCGGTTTCTAATATAAATGCTTATGTGCTTCTCCCAGAAGTATTCCCCTTTTACTTCAGGCATCTGTTTCCTGCGATACTTTATATCATTGCATTAAAAGGCAAAACACTTGACCTTTAGCTTGTCGAACAAAAACACCGCCTATTGCAGTTTCAAATATGTTGAGTTTTTTTTTCTTTTTGTAAATCGTCAAACAGTGTGGATCTTGATGAGGCGTCTGGCCCATGCTTATAATGCTTTTAGTTGAGTCTGAGTTTGTTCTCAAGCTTTTGATTGGTCACATTTGAGTTCTCAAGCTTTTGATTGGTCAGATTTGAGCCAAAGGCTCAAATCTGACTTATCAAAAACTTGAGAACGAACTCAGACTCACCTAAAAGTTTTATAAGCATGGACCCAGGTGTGGATTATTACTTTATGCAAATATAATTCAAAATATGTGAGTATGATGCTAGCTATTAAAACATATTCATTTTGAATGACAATTACATGGTAACCCATTCTGAAGTACAATAATATGGTAACCCGTTCTAAAGTAACAACACATGGTAAATGTCTGGCAATCAATTATTTTAACCCGTTCTGAAGCAAAATTGCCTGCTAACCCGTTCCATTACATGGTAACCCGTTCTGAACAAAACATTCTCTAGTTACCAATTCTTAAGTAACATTACATGGTAACCCGTTCTGAGGTTGAAGTCCGGGGTAACCGTTTTTAAGAAACAGTACATGGTAACCCGGTATGAAATAACTGTATCTGATAACCCTTTCTAATGTAACAGAACATGAAGCCCGGTTCTGAAGTAACGTTACCCGGTAGCCCGTTTTGAAGTAACATTACATGGTAACCCGTTCTGAAGTAAAATTACGTCGTAGTCCGTTCTGAAGTAAATTATTTGGTAACCCCTTCTGAAGTCAGGCCGTTTTCATTACCATTTCAACTCTAATATTTCGAAAATCCTGTGTATTTCTTAACCTTTTCAGTGTTGAAATTTTAAATTCCAAAATTCCAAAGGACAAGCTTACCATGAATATTCAGGAAATTTGGCAAAAGCGTGTACCATGACAAACGGTGAAACCCTTGATGAGAGGTCTCCTCTAGGAGTCTTCTCACTTGGGTCAACACTGTGCATAGGACATTATTGATTCATTCCCCGCACTGAAACGGTTAAACAACAAATAGACACGAATACGCTACATGCCACAGACATCACAACTTTAGTTGAAACGAGACATTCAAGACTGAAAATCAGATTATCTGGTTTCTTGTGACCAGTAAATTTGTGTTTAAGACGTGCCCCTTGGCGACGGTTACAAATTTGATTACTTTCATATAGCGCCATCTAGTTAATCCTTAGAACGCTAAGTTTTCAAATGGAATATTCCAAACAGGTCAAGCTTATGGTGAATATGAAGGGATTTTCAACAGAAAAGTGTAACATAACAAACAGTGCATACCCTGATGAGAGGGCTCCTCTAGGAGCCCTCTCATCTGGGTCTACACCGTTTGCAAATGACATTAGTGACTCGTACCCCGCATTGTAAGGGTTAATGGTGACCTGGCTGGCATTTACAGTGTACAGTATAGTCTCGCTAATGTGACCACATGTGCATAATACGGTAGAACCCCTCTATTGCGACCACTTACTGAATAAACAAGGGTGTCTTTATAAGCAGGTTGTTGCTTAATGCAGGACAAAAGTAATGCAAAAAGCTCCTCTGGGAGCTTTCATTATTACTTTTGTCCTGCATTAAGCTACCACCTGCATCTAGCACCCATAATTATACCTCTATTGGGTGGTCTCATTAGCGGGATTTTACTGCATAGGAGTTTTAAAAGCAGGTGGTTACTTAACCCATTCGCTCATATTGACGACTTTTGACGACTCTGTAAAAACCACTTTGTGAAACCATTGTGATAAATAGAGCATTTACTCCTATACAGTAAAACCTCTCTATAACGGCCTATAAATTACATCAAGTAGTTTGTGTTAAATGCAGGTGGCTCCTATAGGAGCGTTCTGTTTTGCTTTCACCTTGCTTTAAGCAGCCACCTGCCATAAATACCAATTAATTAACGCAAATCAGTGGCCGTTAAAGAGAGGTTTTACTGTATATCACAATGGTTTCAAACTACAATATTCTAAAAAATGTCTATTCTCTAGTTAATGCCCCTTTTCGGTAGATTTATTCAAAGAGGTTGTATCTAAAAATAGCCTATGAGGTAATGGGTTAATGCAATGCAAAGGTAATGCAAATAGCTCCTATAGAAGCTATTTGCATGCCCTTTGTCCTATATTAAGTTATCACCTCTTTTAAAAATCCACAGTTATACTTCTTTTGAGTGATCGCATTAGCTAAACTTAATTACAATTCGATACAGGTGAACAGTAAAAATGTCAGCCTCTTCAAAAGAATTCACAGAGAACAATCATGTTGGTTGTCCTTTGGTGAAAAAACCAAATCTTTCTTCAAATGGATTAAAACCAATTCTTATGACAAAAGTTAATATAAATAAAAGGGTGATTAGTATTGCATTTATTTTATATTATAATGATGTTTTCAAAGTGTAGCAAACAGGCAGACGAGTTGAGAATCAGAGACGTAGAGAGAAAGAAGTAAGTCAAACCTTTACAAATATGACCACCAAGAATGAATATACATGTATCAGTAAACTGATATCATCAATATTGACGATATCATATGTGGTACATGTACAGTAAAACCCCACTAATGCGACCACCTAAAAGAGGTATTCTGGGTGCTAGATACAGGTGGTAACTTAATGCAGGACAAAAGTAATGCAGAAAGCTCCTTTTTGCATTAATTTTGTCCTGCATTTAGCAACCACCTGCTTATAAAGACAGCCATGTTTGTTCATTAAGTGGTCGCATTAGAGGGATTTTACTGTACATGTGAAATGAATCATTCTGACAAATGTCTGTAAAGCGATGGCAAAACATTCCGGTGTGCAAGTGACATTATAAAAGGTAATGTAGTTAATACCTATGATGAAATTATTTCTCACATGAATATTCATGGAGTAAAGAGTTAATATTAAACCAAAAGAAAGTGATTATTCTGTTTATTATAATAACACAAAATGATAAAAGAATTGATAAAATGGCAAATAAGACAGATAGTCAAAACTGCGAAATCCCTGTAAACCATTGGCACGTAAATTTTGAATCCAAACCAGAATATTTTCAAAATTCCGAGCGCATAGAAATAGTTTGTTTTAAAACGCAACAGACACGCTTTTTGAGCAGGCAAACATTTACAGTCAAGACCTGAGAAGAAATTAGATACTTTTAGACAGGTGGCTGCTTAATGCAGGGTGAAAGTCATGCAGACAGCTCCTAGAGGAGCTTCCTGCATTACTGTCACCCTGCATTAAACTATCACCTGTCTCCAATACATATATTTATACTAAATTGAACTACATGTCCGGTTTCGAGATGTTTGACTGTAGTACTATTTGGATTACTTCCGATTTGATCAAAACATTGGGAAACTGACTGAAGGCCAAACAGATTGGGTGCCAAACAGAGTGGGTGCCAAACAGATAGGGTGCCAAACAGATAGGGTGCTAATGACAGTTGCTTGACGTCTCAACTGGACCCAAACTATTTACAAGTGCGATACAAGTCACGGAAAGCTGGATAAGGGTCAGGCAAATGGAGAAATGCTCCCTCTAAAGATGTTATCTTTTTGAAAATGATTTTCGTAAGCGGGTTCATCTATCAATATTGACGTTTCTTCTGCTGGTAAAAGTACGAACATCTTTTTCATTTTATTATTGGAATTAGACAGGGGATCGTATAACCTGCAATTGCACAGGGGAATTTCAACATTTGCAAGACGACTCTTTGCAGAGATATTGAAACATGTCTTAACCTATCCCCTCATAGGCTATTTCAGACCCAACCTCTTTGAATAAATCTACCGAAAAAGAGCATTTGCAAGAGAAAAGGGAAATGTTTAGAATTTTGTAATTTTGAAGCCATTTTGATAAATAGAGCATTAAATTTAGCTCTTTGGGGACAGATGCTACATTTATCACAGTGGTTTCAAAAAGTGACTTTTATAGAGGCGTCAAAAGGTGTCAATATCAGGGAATAGGTTAAGAAAATTTATTGTTAGTTATCAAATGTTCCTTTATCTCATACAGACACATTTCAATGCCGTTGCAAACAGAGTTGACCCTAAGCAGACGACCCCAGTAGGACCCGTCTGCTTACGGTATACTCTGCTTATGAATTATATAAATCTGATTGTTCACTTTGTAATTGTTAAACCAACATATGTTCACATACCATTACACATACTTTCAGTTAATAAGTACATGTATTCGTGAATATTCGTTAAGTAATTCTTTCCTTACATACATGAAGTAATATGATATAAGGAATATTTTGTTTTTAAATACAAATAAAACTGAAAACCACTTTTTCAAATTAGCATCAACACCGGTCTTTAAAACAGGTGTAGGCTTTATACACCGTGAACTCATACAGACAGCTGCCGCATAGCTTTTAAACAGGTGTTAGCTTTATTCAACATGAACTCATACAGAAAGCCCCCGCATAGCTTTTAAACAGGTGTTAGCTTTATACAATGTGATCTCATACAGACAGCTCCCGTATAGCTTTTAAACAGGTGTTAGCTTTATACAACATGAACTCATACAGACAGCTCCCGCATAGCTTTAAAACAGGTGTTAGCTTTATACAACATGAACTCATACAGACAGCTCCGGCATAGCTTTCTGTATGACTTCCACGCTGTTATAAGCCTTTTCCTCATATAAACGATTTTCTCGCCTTTGTAGGCTCAGAAGAGTAAACCCAGATCAGAAGGCCCCTATATAGCAAGCAATAATGGCTAACTTCTAACGACATAAGACTACACGATGGTCGCAACTGGAAGTTACGGTCGTCGTATGGTATAACTCACTATAAGCTCAATTATACGATCTTTAGTGCAAAAGGACCCAGTTTCGCTCACCTGATTCAATTTGCCATTCATTTTATCATTTATAAAATAACATTAGTCCAATTGTCGAAAACGCAGCAAACGTGTGCGCCCTTGTAGCAACGCTTTTACTAGAGGCATTACCTCAAAATGCGGTAAACGGTTTTAGAATTGTGTTGCTGTTTTTCTCAATAGCCATATAAATAAATCTAGACCCGTCTGTGGTGTCTTTACGAGTAATAAATACCTGTCTGGGGTGGATGGTAACGGAACACTCGAGTACAGTTCGTTTGATTGTCAGTGGTTTCAGAGAAGAGATTACTTTAATGTTCGATATGTAAGCTTTAAAAGTAAGCTTAGCCCCTTCCCTAGCGACCATGTGTTATTATGAGTAACAATGACTTGAACAGTTTAGTAGAAGGACTTCTAATGGACGTTCCTGCAAACGCATCTCCGTTAAATGAATAAAAAACTGTTAATAATCCCAGTAGAGGTTCACCTAAGGATCATGTCTGCCAGGTTAAATTGAAATTGATCTATCATTTGTAGACAAGACGATTGATACAAACCTTTTCAATTGCTATGGTAGACCGAGTTATACATGTACACAGAAGAAGGTTTCATCAAATTCTATTGTTGATTAAAGGGCAAATAAGTTTCAATGGTTGACGAACTGGCAGTCGGCAAACGGACATCGTACGGAGGACAGTAAGTGATCATAAAAGCTCCCCCTAAGCAATAGCTCAGAACATTAACCTTTGACACCCTTTACTCTATACATGTAAATACACATTTCTATGCATTTGCCAACATAGTAGAGCTCAGCAGGCCCATATTAACCTCCTATAGGAACCGTCTGATCAGGGTATGTTCTGTTTGCTTATGAAATAATGTAGATATGATTCTGTAACGTCTGCCATGTCCAAATATTCATGTGTTCATTAGACATTGAAACCCTTACTAACTTTAAGTGAACACCTCGTTAAATCAATCACTTGCATAATAACAAGTTATCACAACCACTAACTAAAATGATTACATTCCAGTTTCCCCCAATCTTTGGATAATGATAACAATAGTCCATGCTAAGCACCGCCTGATTCGTACTTAAAACAGTTGACTGCATATGATGTGCCGAGTAATACAGTAGAACCTCTTTATAACGGCCACTAACTTACATCAAGTATTTTGTATTAAAGGCAGGTGGCTGCTTAAAGCAAGGTGAAAGTAAAACAGAACGCTCCTATAGGAGCGTTCTGTTTTACTATCACCTTGCTTTAAGCAGCCACCTGTCCTAAATACCAACTAATTGATACAATTTAATGGCCGTTATAGGGAGGTTTTACTGTATGACGTCACACCTGTTTGACACATGGTCAATACTTCCTATAAAGCTGGAACGATTCGGAATTAAGTAAAAAGTACTCTAATATCGGAGTTTTAATCAACATACTTTTTCAGTATAAAGATTAAAATGATTACATTTGGGTTTCCCCATTCCTGTGTTAATATACAGTAACATCTCGATTATTCGAATTTTCTGTATAGAAGAATTTAGACCCTTTTAGGCAGATGGCTGCTTAATGCATGGTGAAAGTCATGCAGAAAACTCCTAGAGGAGCTTTCTGCATGACTTTCACCATGCATTAAGCTGTCACCTGTCTTAAAGATCGATAATAATACGTTATTTTAGTGTTCGAATAATCGAGGTTTTACGTAGTACTGTAGTTAGAATTATCAGGAAACGAAATCATTATTGTAGACATTATATTGCACGCCAATGTAACTATTCCTTGGAGTAGCAGAGATATTTAAACCTAATCCCTTTTCGTAATCTAATTCGTTTGCTATTTTATTACTCTAATCGGTAATTAAACTGAAAGACTGTAACAGAAATGTTTAAGTCACGCTTAAATCACGCTTAACTTTTTCCCACCATATAAACGCCTTTTCACGCCTTTACAAACAGACTAGACCCAGTTGAGACGGCTTCTATAGGAGCCGCCTGATCAGGGTATGCTGTGTTTGTTTTTAAATTTATAATATATATTACTACAGTTTCTAAATATACAAAAACGCCATGTGTACATATGCAAATATAAGAAAATATTTTATAAGTATTCATGATGTCATTTTTTCTGATACTGACAAATTTGAGTAACGTATGCCACGGTTGACGTAATAAAGTAGTGCAATTTGATAATAAAGAAGGATAGAAACAGTAATTACAAAAACGAAATGTTTTCTGGAAAGAGTTTTAATTCTTATTATTTCAGCCGTTGAAAGCATATTTCAACCAGTCACCTTGTTAACCCTTCCAACGTTAATCACAACTTGGCTCTCATTTGTAAACAGCTTGGATCTAGCATAGCATCAGGATATAAACTGTTTGACACTCGGTCAATAGTTAGAAGTAATAAGAATTATACCAGATCAGATTCTGGGCAGGCATTATTCTTGTACACGGGGTAAGGGTTTAGACGAAGTTATCGACACGTAGAACTATCTATACTTTGTTTTAAGTAAAACAAATGAAGCTTAAATTTACTCCATAAATACACCTTCCTACGCCTTTGCAACAGAGAAGACCCGGATAAGACGGCTCCTATAGTATTGCTTTTGGTATAACATAGATATGATTCTGAAGTTTCTGCCAAAGCTAATATTTTCCCTTGTTTATGTGTAGAATACATGAATATTCATGGAGTAAATGATTAAATCAAGGTAGGACTAGATAATCCGTTTAAGGCTCTATTATTTTGGGTGTATTATATTATCAGATGGGCTTTATACAGTGTTATTTACCTGTTTAATGCAGGGCAAAAATAATGCAGAAAGCTCCTATGGGAGCTTTCTGCATTTCTTTTGCCCTCCATTAAGCAACCACCTGCTTTTAAGATTTCTATGTTCAATAAATGAATGGACGCTTAAAACATGTTCTACTGTATTTCCCTGCCAATGGTTAATATATGATGCATGTTTGCAAGCACTTTGGACTCAGATGAGATGACATTGCAAACAAAGTGGACCCAGATCAGACTGCTCTTGTAAGATGCCTGTTCTGCTTATATGGACCGTATTATACAGTTTCTAAAATAAGCAAATATGCTATTGTTCTTTGGTCATAATCAATATTCAACTAATGCATATACCTGGGGATTTTGTGCATGCATATTATTGAGGAAAGTATGCAAGAAAGCATGTCATCTATTGACATTGAAGATGTTAAACTATATTATGCGATAAATTGTACTATTAACAAAATGTAATTTGAATGAAACAACGCTTGACCGACTACATAATCAACCCTTTCAATCATGAATAATCAGAGTGGACTAGCCCACCAGTGTTTAACCCTTTCCCTGTTGTATATTCATGTAAGAAATAATGACGTCATGAATAGCAATAAGATTATTTTTATAATGGCTTATGAACACAGGATATTTTGGTTCAGACAGAAGCTAAAGAATCTGATCTGGGTCTACTCTGTTTGCAGATGCGTCAAATGTGCATACATAAGGGAAAGGGTTAACTATAGAGTCCATTTAGTATGAAATGTTTCAGCCTGCTGAAGGATTGTGAATGATAAACATTCCAGACCCTGATCAGAGGGTTCCTCAAAGGAGCTCTCTGATATGGATCTAAACAGTTTGCAGAAGTCAGTGCGTGCGTATCCCGGGTTGATAGGGTCAATAAATACTGGAATCTAAACGAACATGTAGTTCCGTTACACGAAGAACACGTAGTTACATTACATGCAAAACACGTAGTTACGTTTCATGCAAAACACGTAGTTATGTTACATGCAAAACACGTATTTACGTTACATACAGACCACGTAGTTACATTACATGCAAAACATGTAGTTACGTTACATGCAGAACACGTAGTTGCGTTTCATGCAGAACACGTAGTTACATTACATACAGAACACATAGTCACGTTACATACAGAACACATAGTCACGTTACATACAGAACATGTTGCTACGTTACATGCAGTACACATAGTTACGTTACATGCAGAACACATAGTTACAATACATACAGAACATGTAGTTACGTTACATACGAAACAAATAGTTACAATACATTCAGAACACGTAGTCACGTTACATGCAGAACACGTAGTCACGTTACATGCAGAACACGCAGTTACGTTACATACAGAACACATAGTTTCATTACATACAGAACACGTAGTTACATTACATGCAGAACATGTAGTTACGTTACACGCAGAACACCTAGTCACGTAACATGTAGAACACGTAGTTACGTTACATACAGAACACAGTTACATGACATACAGAACACGTAGTAACATTACATGCAGAACATGTAGTTACGTTACATGCAGAACACATAGTTACAATACATACAGAACACGTAGTTACGTTACATACGAAACAAATAGTTACAATACATTCAGAACACGTAGTCACGTTACATGCAGAACACGTAGTCACGTTACATGCAGAACACGCAGTTACGTTACATACAGAACACATAGTTTCATTACATACAGAACACGTAGTAACATTACATGCAGAACATGTAGTTACGTTACATGCAGAACACGTAGTTACGTTACATGCAGAACACGTAGTTACGTTACATGCAGAACATGTAGTTACGTTACATGTAGAATACACAGTCACGTTACATGCAGAACGAAAGTAACTCAGAGAGCTCTAAAATGGAATTTCTGTATAACTCTCGCCCTGCATAAATACACCATCCGTCCAAAAAGGAAACAAAATAGTCTCTGTACAATGAATTACTTACTGTACTTTTATCACAATAATACAAATTTAGTTCAAATTCAGTAATTGTATCCATTGTCCAAATCATTACATGTACTAGTTTTGATACATGTACCTAATAATAACTAATATATATTCTTCGTTTCGTCATTCTATTACTCCATTCTACATGTAGTCCTATTCTATTATATTCTATTTACTACCAACAAGCAAGCATTCTTTTTGTCAACTGGATGTTGTCTGTGACATTAGCTTTCTTCCAGATACATTACCTACATTTATGCGCTCTATCTCAACAACTAGCCAAATGGCTTTACCAATGCAATGAGTTAATCCCAGAGAACGAGATTAACCAATTAGTGCCTAGTGCCCCTAAAATTACATAATATTATATAAACAGTGTAGCTCTAGATCTGAACACACTTAAAGGAATACTCTGGAAAGGGTCAGCAGTGCTTGCTGACCCCTTCGGTGCCAATGGCTTATACATGTACAGTGCTCCCTCCCTACAACGGCCCTCTCAATAACGATTCCCTCCTTACAACAACGCGTGTCACTGTTTCCGAAACAACAAGGATCCAGAAACAACTTTTTTCCATCGTATTTTCTTTATGTCTCCATCAAACCCTATGTTGTGTCTACTCTTTAGAATCGTCACTTTGTGACGATTCTAAAGAGTGGTCACAACATAGGGTTTGATAGAGGCATAACGGTTTTAGTTCTCGAAATACACCTTATTATGGGGATCTGCAAACAAGCTAATTGTGTTTGATTTTCCCTCCCTATAACAACTCCCTCTGAACAACACATACAATCTTCGTATCCCAAAGGGTGTCGTTGTAGAGAGGGAGCACTGTACCAATAAATATTGTGTGTGCTGTGTCTCCTTAACACATTACCTCATAGGCTATTTTTAGATACAACCTCTTTGAATAAATCTACCGTGCCCCTAAAATTACATAATATTATATAAACAGTGTAGCTCTAGATCTGAACACGCTTAAAGGAATACTCTGGAAAGGGTCAGCAGTGCTTGCTGACCCCTTCGGTGCCAATGGCTTATACATGTACAGTGCTCCCTCCCTACAACGGCCCTCTCAATAACGATTCCCTCCTTACAACAACGTTTGTCACTGTTTCCGAAACAACAAGGATCCAGAAACAACTTTTTCCATCGTATTTTCTTTATGTCTCCATCAAACCCTATGTCGTGTCTACTCTTTAGAATCGTCACTTTGTGACGATTCTAAAGAGTGGTCACAACATAGGGTTTGATAGAGGCATAACGGTTTTAGTTCTCGAAATACACCTTATCTGGGGATCTGCAAACAAGCTAATTGTGTTTGATTTTCCCTCCCTATAACAACTCCCTCTGAACAACACATACAATCTTCGTATCCCAAAGGGTGTCGTTGTAGAGAGGGAGCACTGTACCAATAAATATTGTGTGTGCTGTGTCTCCTTAACACATTACCTCATAGGCTATTTTTAGATACAACCTCTTTGAATAAATCTACCGAAAAGAAGCATTAACTACAAAAAGGGATTTTTTTAGAGTTTTGTAGTTTAAAACCATTGTGATAAATAGAGCATTTGCTCCTATAGGAGCAAATGCTCTATTTATCACAATGGTTTCATAAAGTGACTTTTACAGTGTCGTCAAAAGTCGTCAATATGAGGGAATGGGTTAACATGAATACATGGATGGTGTCCAAAATAAGATCTAGACGGGTTTTCTATCTAATGGGTTAACGTTTGCATACAATATGATATTTTAGTCGGCCATCTACTAAATCCGGGAAGTTAGACTGGTTCTAAATCCAGAGAAACAATCAGACTGAATGTATGGACATGAGAGCTTCTTGAGAAATATTGATTCTAAACGATCGCATGCCCAATGATAATCCATATGGTTTAAGTTGAAATTAGAATGTTCAGGTTGTTTGCATCGTTTCTTTAACGAATATACAGTAAACCCCCTCTAAACAGGGGGTTTTAGTAGAGAAGAATTTAGATACTTCTAGGCAGGTGGCTGATTAATGCAGGGTGAAAGTCATGCAGAATCTCCTAGAGGACTTGCATTAAGCTGCCACCTGTCTCCAAAACTGATTTGTATACTATATTAAACGTCCGTTTTAGAAATGTTTTCCTGTAGTGCAAGAAAGTCTCCCTTAAGTGGTCATTTACAACACAGTAAATACATTAAATGTTTTAGTCAAGAGGAATTAAAATCGTTTAAGCAGGTGGATGCTTAATGCAGGATGAAAGTCAAGCAGAAAGCTCCTATTGGAGCTTTCTGCTTGAATTTCAACCTGCATTAAGCTGTCACATGTGGTACAGAACAGTATTTATACTAATTTGAAGGTCTGGTTCAGAGGCGTTATACTGTACGTCTACTTATGAATCATAAAGCCACGTGGTGGCTTGCTGCAGGAAGTTATACAGGACGTTCAACAAGGGCATTCCGCATTTCTGCAATCCTACATTAAGCAACCGCCTGTTTTTAAGGACATACATATTTATTCCTGAAGTTGCCTCTTTAGAGAAGTTGCACCGTATTTTAGAATTTCCTGTAAGACCATGTTTAACCCATCCTTACATGAAAAGGTGAGTGACACCGCCAGTAAGAAAATGTCAACATGTCTGAGATATCGTAGGCCACAGATGCTGTCCTGATTCATCAGTATCAGTACGTCTAGACATTTTGGTGAGAAACCATATTGTTCCTTATCGTCAGGAAATATAATTTTACTTAGCTACTAAATTGAAGCAGTAATTGTCTAAAGAATGTTTTTCACCCAAAAAGATAACGTTTAACCCTTACCTCGCCCTGAAGAAAAACATAATCAATTTTGACTTCTTCCGACTCGATCAAGATTTTGAGAAACTATGACCAAGTGTCAAACTGCTTGGGCATCGAGGAAATACCACGTGATCTCATTTGGATCCTAGCTGTTTATAATGTGAATTACAGTAAAACCTCTCTATAGCGGCCACAAAATTGTGTTAATTAGTTAGTATTTAGAGCAGGTGGTAGCTTAAAGCATGGTGAAAGTAAAACAGAACGCTCCTATGGGAGCGTTCTGTTTTACTCTCACCTTGCTTTAAGCAGCCACCTGCCTTTAACACAAAATACTTGATGTAATTAAGTGGCCGGTATAGAGAGGTTTTACTGTAATTTCAAAGGATCACATACCTTCAGAATGTATGTACTTGACAACGGCATGTGTAAAGAGTTTGTGTGGCGGCCGTAATAAGTCGTCCCGTGCGTCATTCTCAGTGTTGTTATATTTTCTGGTCCTTTGGGATAATAATTACAATGTTTTTAGTGGTGAAGATTGTATGCCGCTTAAACCCATTTCCTTGTATTGACGCCGTCTGACACCTCTGTAAAGGCCACTTTTTGAAACCATTGTGATAAATAGAGCATTTGCTTCATAGGAGAAAATGCTCTATTTATCACAATGGTTTCAAAACTACACAATTCTAAAATCATTCCTTTTCTCTAGTAAATAAACCCCAAAAGGAGTACAATGTACTACTCTGGGTCTTCTAGGCAGCCGTTAAATAAAGGAAGTTTTCTAAATTTCTTTCGTAACACATTAATTACTCCATAAATACGCTTTTCTACGCCTTTGCAAATAGAGTAGACCCAGATCAGAATGTTCCTATAGGAGCCGACTGATCAGGGTATGCTCTGTTTGCTTATGAAACAATATAGACCAGATTGTACACCAGTTTCTAAAATTACAAAAAGAGTTCCCATGTTCATTTGCATTTATAAAACTGATCTAATTAATATTCATGACGTCATTATCCCTTACATTAATATGCATGTAGTAAAGGGTTCAGCAATCAGCTGTTGATAAAGACACCTATGTTTGTTCACAAAGTGGTCGCTTTTGAGGAATGTTTCACTATAACCCAATTAACCCTTTCCCCTCATAGAACCGTGTTTTCACGCAGTTGCAATCAGAGTAGACCCAGATCAGGGTCTGCTCTGTTTGCTAATAGAATTTGAAAGATCGGCATTTGCTTCATAGGAACAAATGCTCTATTTATCAAAATGGTTTAAAAACTACACAATTCTGAAAATTTCTTTTTCTCTAGTTAAAATTCTTTACTTCTAAAATGGCTTCACTATTCCACTTCCATATTTCATTATAACTATGTTGTCCATGAATATTCAGTAGGTATTGAAATTTGAAATAAACATAGATCAGGGAAAGGGTTAAACACGACGTTCAAATTAGTATCAATGTAAACGTGTAATATAGATGGCAGCTTAAATGCAGGATGAAAGTCACACAGAAAGCTCACAAACGGACGTTCTGCGTGACCATCCTGCCTTAAGCAGACATCTGCCTACAATTACCTAAATTCGTATCTGCTAAAAATCCGGTTTAGAGGGGTTTTACTGTTCCTTCATATGTCGTTAATATCTGATGTTTGCAAACATTTTGTGTATTTAGTATTCCATTGAGGTTCATAATAAATGAAAAAGTAAAGAAACTTTGAAGATGATTAATGTGCTTTTATTGAGCGTGACCCTAGAGATGAGTTTATATTCTGATGAGACGTTGAGTAACTCGCAATCTTATCAGAATCCAAACTAGTTGACAATCTACGTAAGTCTGAGAAAAATATAATAAAACTCTACTCTGACATTAACCCTTCTCTTGCTGAATTTCAAAATACATTTCTCCTTCTTTACCCATGCCCTGTTGTATAATTACATATACATTTGTATCTTCACTATGTACACGTATTTCGCTGTGCAATCACTGCTGTGGAGTGCACTGGTTGCACAGTCAACTTGTAAATAGTGCAGACCCTGATGAGACAGCTCCTGCAGGAGCTGTCTCATCTGGGTCTTCACTATTTACAGGTAGGTATATTGACATGAATAGCAAGCGAAGGGTTAAGTGTCAGAGTGGATGACATTGTGTGCAGACGGCCATTATTTGATGCTAAAAGACTGGACATAGGCAGTCGAAATTAAGATAAGCTATTACTATAGGCTATTAGGTCAAAACATCTGAAATGCATTGGCCGCTAAATGATGACGTAAAACCATTTACGGTAATTAACAGAGATTACTTTGAAATTAATGAAACATTGACGTAATGGAAGGATCAAGAATATTTTAATGAAAGGAAACGGTTTTTATGGAGACAATATAAACAGAATACCATCTCAATGATGTATATAAAAACATTTCCATATAATTATGGCAGTGGTCTGGTATTTACTATTTCTATAGCCCTAGAGTTTCTAAACATTTTGCTGAAAATAAATTGATGTTCGGTGTAATAAAGTCTCGCTAATACGACCGCTTAACCCATTCCCGCAAAGGCTATTTTAGACCCAGTCTCTTTGAATAAATCTACCTTAAAACGCACATTTACTAGAGAAAAGGTGAATTTAAAATATTGTAGTTCTGAAACCAATGTGATGAAGAGAGCATTTGCTCCTTGAACACAGGACATTTTTGGCTTAGGCAGAAGCTGTAGAATCAGATCTATATTACACCATAAGCAAACAGAGCAGACCCTTATCAGACGGCTCCTATAGGAGCCGTCTGATCTGGGTCTTCTCTGTTTGCAGATGCGCGAAAATGCGATTACATATGAGAGAGGGTTAAGCTCCGCCTGCTTTTACAGTCTCGTATATTAATAAAAGCATTTCATCCTGCATTAAGCTCCGCCTGCTTTTACAGTTGCCTATGTTAAAAATTCAATTCGCTTTAAATAGCGATATTCTACTGTATAATAAATGTTATATGCGTGTCTGTGAGACATTTATATTGTCAATCCTCAAAACAGGGTTTGAAGGAGTTTTTGTTGATGTTGTGTTATTTTTTCCTGAGGTCTATTGATTGTAAATTCCACTGAACCAGACATCAGTCGAAATTATGTAATATCCGGCATTTACCCCCTCATCTGAAAAATAAGTCGAAAAGGTAATGGAAAGTAGATACAGTAAAATAACATTATGTCTCAAACGGCCATCAAATAGAGGTTTAATTGTGGGTCGGTAATGCCTGTGATAACTTAATGCAGGATAAAGTAATAAAGAAAGCTCATGTAGGAGCTTTCTGTATTACTTTTGCCCTGCATTAAACAACCACATGCTTTTTAAGATTCCTATGTTTAACTCTTTCGGCGCCAATGTCGCTTGTTGGCACCATTGAAAACAGTGCAGTCCCAGGTCAGATGCCGCCTTGAAAAGTCGGCATCTGACCTGGGACTTCACTGTTTTCTGTATTATTTTAGCCCAAGCATACAGGTTTTTTAAAAACAAATGTTTTACTAATATACCTTTATTATTTAATTTGGAATTATATTTAATATGAAATTATTATTGCAGACGACACTTTTAGATTTGGCGCCAAAAGAGTAGATAAATGGCTGGCCGCCTAGGACAGGTTCTGCTGTATAGTGTATACTTATAATGATATTAACCATTATCTCACTGGGGTAAATTACACTAAAACATATCTATAACGGCCACTAAATTGTGTTAATTAGTTGGTATTCAGGGCAGATGGCTGCTTAAAGCAAGGTGAAAGTCAAACAGAACGCTATAGGAGCGTTATGTTTAACTTTCACCTTGCTTTAAGCAGCCACCTGTCTTTAACACAAAATACCTGATGTAATTTAGTGGCCGTTATAGAGAGGTTTTACTGTATTATCTGCTCAAATTATTTGTTTATCTGAAACAATTTTGACTCCCTCCGATTCGATGAATCGTTTGAGAAACATTTGACCGAGTGCCAAACATTATGGATCCTGATAAGACGCCAAGTTACTCGGCATCTCATCTGGATCCAAACTGTTTACAAATGGGATTATGACCACGGATAGGGGATAAGGGTTAATCACCTCTCTTCAGAATTTTTAATATTATCTATATTCGTCATAGATAGTTCGAGCCGATACTAATATGTGAATAAATACATTTTTCTCTCATTTTTTTTGATCAATTTAGCTTTGATTTAGCGTGACACTAATAATTGTACCGGCTTATTAACCCTTTCACCGCCGAAGTCGCATAAATGCACCACGACAAATAGTGCAGTCTCAGATCAGACGCCACCTTCTCAAGGTGGCGTCTGATCAGGGACTTCACTTTTTGTCTCATCCTCTATTTCTATATATGTGCTTTATTCTTTTGAAATTTGCATTTATTTATCTCATTTTCTTATTGTATCGAATGATTTAACAAACTTTGTATTGCAGACGACAATTAGAAATTTGGCCCCGAAAGGGTTAACCCTCATCCCGCTATTCGCGACCTGATTCCCAGTTACAAACAGTTTCGCTCCAGAGTACCTTGGCGTCTCATCAGGATACAATCTGTTTGACACTCGGTCAATAGTTTCATAAAAGCTTAACCAATTCCCTCATATTGACGCCTTTTGACGCCCCTTTTGACGCCCCTGCAAAAGTCACTTTATGGAACCATTGTGATAAATAGAGCATTTGCTCTATAGCAAATGCTCTATTATCACAATGGTTTCAAAACTACATGTACAAAATTCTAAAATGTTCATTTTCTCTAGTAAATGGTCCTTTTTGGTAGATTTATTCAAAGAGTCTGGGTCTAAAATAGCCTATGATGGAATGGGTTAAATATAACGGAAGTAGTCAAAATCGCACAGGATCCAGATTTGAGCAGATTTTATTTTTTCACAGTTGATAAGGGTTAATCCTAATATAAGGTCACCATGGATTTTCTGTCCACTGGTTTTCAAAGCTGAATAAACCACTTCAATACTGCTTTTTATTTGTCCTTTCCCTTTTGAATGTTAATGTCAGAAATAATGGCGTGATGAATATGTCAGATGGATTTTATAATGGCATGTGTACTAACGAATTTCGGTATTGGTACACACTGTAGAGTTCGATATGTCTAATTTCATCAGCAAACAGAGCAGGCCCCGAGGTTATAAAATTCTTTGCCTCAGTCTTAGATCATTCTTAAGCATCTGATTGGTTGATTCTGAGCTTGTGCAGAATCTGACCAATCAGATGCTTAAGAACGATCTCAGACTCAGACTCAGAAGTTTTATAATGCATTTGGCCCAGGCCCTGACCAGAGGGACGGCTCCTCTTGGAGCCATCTTACCTGGATGTACTCTGTAAGTGAAACTAATGTATACCCATATCAAATGGATCCTGTAGAAGCAGTTGATCATGGTCTACACTATATGCCTATTTGACTTACCGACTATATATAATTATTACCTGCTACCCAGCAGTGACAAAATAATGGCTGCTCAACACTGGATTCAGTGCAGGTTTGACTTCTTTCAATAGGATCAATCATAACATAAGTATTGACCAAGTGACACAATATTTTGAGAAACTATTGACAACATAGTAAACAGATTTGATCCTGATGAGACGCCGAATTACTCTCATCCCAAGACATGTCGCGGATAGCGAGATTGTAGTTAAGTGTAATCTAATTCTTTGTTCAGCATTGACCAACTTTGTTAACTGAATACAAAGGTTATAGAACAGAATTAGGTGGCATTTCCATCTTCGAAATGATAATACATGTACAGTAAACCCTCTCTAAACCGAACGTTCAAATCAGTTTTAATGTCAGTATTTAAGACACGTGACAGCTTAATGCAGGGTGAAAGTCATACAGAAAGCTCCCAAAGTAGCTTTCTGTATGACTTTCACTCTGCATTAAGCAGCCATCTGTCTAAACTCACCTAAATGCGTCTTCATTAAAAAAAGGTTTTTAGAGGTTTTTTACTGTAGTCCGTTCTTGATATTAATTACCTGTCATGATATCTATTGTCATCCGCCCTGTTGAAAAGATAACGACAGAGGCTTATTCAACTTTATCCGGTCAGAAGGTGCAAATATTTTTATCTAGAAATATCACAACTAATCTAATTACCATTAAACAGAGCTTTTATTCCATTATCTAAAAAGAAAACGGTGGTAATGTATTCTACAGACGTTGCTACAATTTCTTCGTTTGAGGACGCATTCCTTGCCATGTAATGCGGTCAAATTCATGTGAAAAGCACAAAACCATCCAACCATATCCCGCTTACCGCGACCAGACTCGCATTTGAAAACAGCTTCTCTCCTATGAGACGTCGAGTAGGTCGACGTCTCATCAGGATTCAAGATGGTTTATACTCGGCCAAAAATCTGTTAACCCTTCTCTTGCTGAATTTTAAAATACATTTCTCCTTCTTTACCCATGCCCTGTTGTAGAATTACATATATCTTCACTGTGTACAAGTATTTCGCTGTGCAATCACTGCTGTGGAGTGCACTGGTATTCAACTTGTAAATAGTGCAGACCCTGATGAGGCAGCTCCTGTAGGAGCTGTCTCATCTGGGTCTTCACTATTTACAGGTAGGTATGTTGACGTAAATAGCAAACGAAGGGTTAAAACCATCTTCGAACCGGATGTCCCTGGCCACATGCTTGTCTATACGAAAGTACGTATGCATGTTCAAAAAGTGTTTTCAAATACTGGTCACGGCGTTGTTAGGATTTTTATTTGACACAAACGATTCATATATGTAGGGAATGTGTCTAGTGTTTGGTATGCCTCGCTAGGTTACATGTCCCCAATTGAAATTGATTACAATCCAAAAGTTTATCATTTCACGAGTATGATCAAAGAGACAATAATAGTTCACATTTGTGCGTACAGACGTAGATTATCGAAATCAAACAAACTTGTAGTTCGTGCAATACCTTAATTTTATTCTCATCCATCCAGGTCCAAATTTCTTAATTTCTTCAGACTCTAGGACTCGAAATTATACCAGTCATAGCTTTAGACCCATTAGTTCTGATAAAGATACTTACAAATACTCATTATATAATCGAACCATCATACAGTGGAACCTACTGCCAGAGATGGCTCACATAGCACCATCTGTTCAGGTATTCAAGTCCATAGTGACTATCCCTGCAGTAATGAATTTGTGCTAGGACTGAATCATTTTTGTTTGTTTTATGCATATCACTGTAAACAGTTTTCACTATATCCTCATTCACATTATCATCATTAACCCTTCGCTTGCTATTCACGTCAATATACCTACCTGTAAATAGTGAAGACCCAGATGAGACAGCTCCTGCAGGAGCTGTCTCATCAGGGTCTGCACTATTTACAAGTTGATTGTGCAACCAGTGCACTCCACAGCAGTGATTGCACAACGAAATACTTGCACACAGTGAATATATATGTAATTATACAACAGGACATGGGTAAAGAAGGAGAAATGTATTTCAAAATTCAGCAAGAGAAGGGTTAATGATGGAGTGAAGTAACTGAAAGAAGAAGAGAACCTCTCTAAAGCGACCAATTGATGAATAAACATGTTATTTTCATAAGTAAGTGGTTGATTAATATAAGACGAGATGAGCTTTCTGAATTACTTTCGTCCTGCATTATGCTACCATGTGCCTTTACGGGGAATAGTTTGATATGTTTAAGTGATTTTATTGTACTTATGGCCCCCAGGTTATAACATCTTTTGCTTGAGTCTAAGATCAATCTCAAGCATCTGATTGGTCAGATTCTGAGCTTGCTCAGAATCTGACCAATCAGATATATGAGAATGATCTCAGACTTAGACTCCGAAGTTTTATGACATTGGACCATGATGCACGTGTCTTATTCAAAGAAACAGAAAAAAAGTCAAAAGTAGTAAAAATGTAATTAAAATAGCTTAGTAGTAATTTCTCGAAGGTTTGTGCGCATTTGAAGTAAGCTATTATGTACTAAATCAGAATTTTAGCAGACACGCTTTTTTGTCAAACTGATAAAATTCAATGCTGTCTATTTTATATTCTGCATTACCGGCGTATCAAACTTACGATCGAGATTTGCATAAAGATTTCAAACCATGTTTCAGAATACTGGCTCTTCTGTCTACAACCCTTCGTCTATCTATAGTAGAATCACTCTATAAGGATCACTGCGTGAATACGCATGAAAGACCTTAACCATTTACTCCATGAATATTCATGTTAAAAATAATGGCACTGTGAATATTAATTCATTGAATGTTTACAACGACACTTTGAATAATGAAGTTTGTTTCTACACTGACAGAAACTGTAGAATCAGATCTACATGTATCAAAAGCAAACAGAGCAGACCCTGATCAGACGGCTCCTACAGGAGCCGTCTGATCTGGATCTACACTGTTTGCAAAGGCTTGTAGTTATATAGAAAAGGATAAAGTGTATGCTTAATGCTACATGAAGGTAATCAAGAAAGTTCCTACAGGAGCATTCTGCAAAACATTCCCCCGTTAAACCATTTCCTGATAGAGAAGCCCTAGATCCGGGTCATTACATCTGGCCAGGGTCTGCACGGTTTCCGTACGCAATGTCATGGTCAAACAGTCCGTAGTTCATAATACCGTTAAAACATTTAGCTTATACATAGTCTTACATTCAATATTTCTTCCATGAATGCTCATCAAGTAATCGGTTAAACTATCATCCGCCTATAAACCCAAGACCTAGACTATTAATAAAGTGGCCATTGTAAAGGGGTTTCGACTGTAGTATTGCAATTCGTCATATATCAAGACTTACAGTCAACCCCTTCGCCTGCAAATCTCGATCTGACACGCATGTACAAAACAGCTTGGATCCTGGTGAGAGGCCGAATAGCTCGGCATTTCATCAGAATCCAAGCGTTTTGACACTTGTCAATAGTTTATCTAAAGCTTGATCAAATCGAAAGTCAGCAAAAAATGATAGCAGACATTTTTTGAACAGGATAAGAAGCTGTTCAGGAAAATCCATACTATTAGACTGTATTTATGCGTACATACCCTGTCGGTTATTATGCATTGTATAATGAATCTCTTTTCCTATAGATCTAGACATAAATCACTTAACTCCATAAATATTCATAACAGACACCGCCTATAATAACATTAATCAGCTAATCATTTTATATGTGTAACATGTATACATATCACAAATGCATACATATCTGTATCATATAGTATAGAATCGGATTTAAATTTTAAGTTATTCTATAATTCTCTTTGAAATTTCACCACTTCCAGCAGACAGCTGCATTCAGTTCTTATATGTACCCTTTACGAATAAAACATATCACATCACATATATCACATCCTGTAGGAGCCGTCTGATCTGGGTCTACTGTGTTTGCAAATACATGAAAAAGCGTTTGTACAGTACGTGGGTCTATTCTGTTTGAAAATGCGCCAATAGGCATCTCTATTGAATAAAAGGTTACCACCATGCTTTTGATAACGTCACAACATGTGTGCATTTCTGTATAAGGCAACGGTGAGTGTTCACATGACTCATACTTGTTGCTTCAATGCGTCGGTCGAATGATGAGTTTGAGGCAAGAAACAAATTGTTTTTACTTTTTCAGAATAGATTACTCTTTTCCTTTCAAAGCCAGTTTGTTTCATTGCAACGCATGTTCTCAACCCTTTGGATACGGGAAACATGCGTGCTGGAACAGTATAGACTCATAACATAGGGCCTCTAAAGTAACCCCACTGTTCAGGATCTGCTCTGTTCGTCATTAAACATTCTCTCGCAATGTATAACCTTTCATATTAAATGGACACAACCATTAAGCATTGATGGATTGTTTCACTTTGAAAATGTAGCATTCAACGGGTTAAGAAATAAAGAGCATTTTGTCTACAAACAACTCTAAGAGATTTAGCTTCTGATTTATGTTTTAATCCTTCTTCAGCTATCGGCGACCTGACTCACATTTGCAACCAACCTGGATCCAGATGAGACACCGAGTAACTCGGCCACTCATCAGGATCCAAGCTGTTTGACACTCGGTTAATAGTTTCTCAAAAGCTTATTCGAATCGGACATGGTCCCCATTTATCATATTAATAAGGGGTTAACATACTCCCCATATACATGTACATATACAGTGAAACCCCGCTTAGGCGACCACTTAATAAACAGCCACTGATGTCATCTAAAGCAGGTGGTTGCTTAATGCAGGACGAAAGTTATGCAGAAAGCTCCTATAGGAGCTTTCTGCATAACTTTCGTCCTGCATTAAGCCACCACCTGCCTCTGCCACCCAGAATTATGCCCCTATTTGGTGGTCGCATTAGCGGGGTTTTACTATACATTTCTCCTATCGCGTTTACAACTCTTTCCCTGTTGAATAATCATGTAAGAGCATATTAGTTCAATGTTATTTCAAGGTTATCATCTATAATGGCATACAAACACAGCACATTTTGGAATCAGAACTACATTATTAGTTATACAGTTCTTTCCCAGGGTACATGACGATTTATTCCCGGCTGAGGAAAATCATGTTGCCCGAGCCGTTAGGCGAGGGTTACATGATTTTACCAGCCGGGAATAAATCGTCATGTACCCTGGGAAAGAACTGTATAACGAATTTATTATACTGCAAAGTTTTACGGTTCGGATAATTTATATAAATCCATTTTTGCATGTTGAATCACTAAACACGCTAATTCCCCTAAAAGCGCCCCAATTCATTTATTTCTACCCGAAGGTATCCGAAGTGTGGTGTACTGTATTTCATCGGCGTTCGTGTTATTATAGATGGCTGGACGACATAATAACTCCTCTAAAAACTGTTTTATTGGTCATTTCAAACAATGGTGTTTTTTAATTCATTTCTGCATTGTTTTCTTTACGTATCAATAGTTGTCTATTATGAATTTTGCTATTGTTTAGCCGAGTCGAGAAGTCGGTCTTTTGGTTTCTGACCATAATATGTGGGGCCTGTCATGGGGAATTTCTATGTACCCTGTCAGCTCATGTACACGGCTAGTTAACCAATCAAAAGTGAGGATTTTACTTTGCAGTATAATAATGTATATCATACCATAAGCACACCGAGCTGGTCCTGACCAGACAGTTTCTATAGGACCATACTGATCTGGGTCTACTCTATATGCAAAGGCGTAAAATGTTGTTTATATGAACGCTGAACTTTCAGAGTTGAATAAAACAAGCAGTGATCAACATTAATTTCATTAATCACGAAAGGCTTAAACTTGCTAGAGGATTTTGAATGACCCTCTGACCTGGGTCTACACCATTTGCAAAAGACAATGCATGCCCGTCCCGCATTCAAAGTAGATGTTTTGTACGACGATTCCACCAGCTGAAAGTTATAGAATAATAGTGTATCCATGAAATATTAGTTTGCCATATCCATGAACGCCCAACAAAATGAAATCGTGATGGGGTAGCGGTGCTTGTATGGGTTCCCTGTTTCACTTGGCAAACTAATTCTAACACTAGTCTCATATGCTGAGAGCTAAGCAAGGGTTCTCGGGTACCAGTTTAATGTATGCGATAAATTTTTCATGTTATATTGCATGGGTCGAAGTACAACAACACTGTGTTACTACATGTAATAAAACAAATAATGCACTATTGTTGGCGAGAATAACGTTTCAAAACAGCATTGGGTCTAGAACTCGACATCTCATCAGGGTCCAACATGTTTGATATTCGGTTGACAGTTTCACGAAAGTTTAAAGCTATACAGTGAAACCCCTATAAACCGGACATTAACTTTAGTATAAATATCGATCTTGGAGACAGGTGGCAGCTTAATGCAGGGTGGAAGTCACGCAGAAAGCTCCTCTAGGAGCTTTCTGCATGACTTTCACCCTGCATTAAGCAGCCACCTGCCTAAAGTATATAAATTCATATTTACTAGAATTCCGGTTTAGAGGTTTTTTTTATTATACTCCATTAATACGCATTCTAACACCTTTACATACAGGGTATACCCAGATCAGTTGACTTCTACAGGATTTGTCTGATCATAATCTACTCTGCTTGTTTATGGAATTATATACACACCTGATTCTACCTCCTCGTATTGAGCTAATTCTACATGCATTATTTATTGCATCAATGCGAATTCGAAGAGAGTTAAAGAACTAACTAAAGATGTCAATTCGTGCAGATATCTTTATTACATCAGCTGTAGGATAGGCTTTAGCCCTTTGAATGCAAACAGTAGAGACTCTGTTATGAGGACTGTTAGAGGATTTATGAGCAGAGTCTGCACTGGTTGTTATTCTACCTGCACTAACAAGTTTAACCATTTCACCGCCGCAGTCGCATGAATGCACCACGACAAATAGTGCAGTCCCAGATCAGACTCCGCCTTTTCAAGGCGGCGTCTGATCAGGGACTTCACTATTTGTCTCAATTTCTATGTCTATATATGTGCTTTAATCCTTTGAAATTTGCATTTATTTATCTCATTTCCTTATTTTACTGAATGATTTAACAAACTTGGATTGCAGACGACAATTAGAAATTTGGCGCCGAAAGGATTAATCCTTACGTACGAACTGGACTCTATCGCTGTACACTGATGGGTTATTCCACTCCGAACTTTCAGCTTTGAAAGGGTTGAAGAAAGTATTGTTCAACATAAGACTGGACATATCTAGCCCAATACAGTATCAAGCTGATCAAAATAATTGTTGTAACAAATTGTCGGCCACTTCAGATTAAACACATAGTATCTTCAACTTCACTTCAAAACTACAATGAAAGTAGCAAACAGTTTGGTCAACAACGTCGTCTAAATTGTTTGCAAAAGTAAATCCCGGAATCACACGGAACGGGGCTAGCGGTTGAAATTATCTAGCATCGTTATTACATGTACCATAATTATGTTCCTATCCGAAACAAATCGCAGAAGGGATTGTCTAACCTTTAATCACATTCCTGCAATCTAGTGTATAGTTTTATAGCATATTGGGAGGGGGGCATTCTGGGAGTGAACATATATGATTAAACTTTTTTCCCCATCACTCTTTACGTAAGAAAGACTTTTTGAATATCAATATCTGAATTGTTTCATAGTTGCATATAAACAAGGAAATGTTTTGCCCTCGCAAAAACTGTAGAATCAGATCTATATTATTCCATGAACAAACAGAGCAGTTCCTGGGAATACTGTTTGCCAAGCCGTAAAAAAATGCGTATACAGTAAAAACCTCTCTATAACGACCACTAAATTGTGTTAATTAGTTGGTATTGTGGGCAGGTGGTTGCTTAAAGCAAGGTGAAAGTAAAGTATAGGAGCGTTCTGTTTTACTTTCACATTGCTTTAAGCATCCAACTGCCTTTAACACAAAATGCTTTATGTAATTTAGTGGTCGTTATTGAGAGGTTTTACTGTACAGTAAAAGTCCTCTAAACCGGAAGTCTAGTAGAACAGAATGTAGATACTTTTTCATGCTGAGAGCTTATAGAGGAGTTTTCTGTATCACTATCATCCTGCATTAAGTTGCTATCTGTCTCCAAGACCGATTTTTATACTGATTTGAACGTCCGGTTTAGAGAGGTTTTATTGTATATAGAGTAAAGGGTTAACCCTTTCCTAGATCTACATCTAAAGCTATGTTTAGTTACTGTACATGTTAGGATGAGGGTTTTGTGTTGTTTGATCAATGTTTAACTGATTGACGTCGCAATGAGTTCAAATACAGTTAAAATCTATCCAAATACAGTAACACCTCTCTATAACGGCCACTAAATCGTGTTAATTAGTAGGTATTTAGGGCAGGTGGCAGCTTAAAGCAAGGTGAAAGTAAAACAGAACGCTCCTATAGGAGCGTTCTGTTTTATTTTCACCTTGCTTTATGCAGCCACCTGCCTTTAACACAAAATACTTGATGAAATTTAGTGGCTGTTATAGAGAGGTTTTACTGTAGGTCTTAGTGTGGGTCTCACAGGCAGGACAGGGCTTATACCTTTACCTCATGTATAATATTGATTGTATGAACATCAATCGACTGGAATTTTTTATGATGTCATTTTGAACATGGGGCTTTTTAACAATTGCTCAAACTGTAGAATCAGAGCATAAGCAAACATTGGAGACCCTGATCAAACGACTTCAACATGTTCTACCTGGCCTGGTTCAACTCTATTTGGAATAGAGTAGAATATTTAAAAGAATAGAATATGTAAATATATAGAATAGAATATATAGAGAGAGTTAATATGAGTATATATGGAATCAGAGCACAGTAATATCTATGTTTTTTTCATTAACCATTTACTCCACTTATCCGCTTTAATGTATTTGCAAAATGCGTAGACACAGACCAGACAGTTCCTGTAGACTGCTTTGTTTGTTTATGGGATGATATAAATCAGATTCTATAGTGTCTACCGACATTCACCTATGCCGCTATACAGTGTATCAGGTAAATAACACTAATGCCATCATTTCTTGTATGATTGTTCGTGTAGTAAATATTAAATAGTCATTAGCTTTTGAACATATAAAGACGCGAAGTGAGTGCACTGTCATTTGCAAACAGTAAAGACCCAGCTCAGGTTGCTTCTATAGGAGCCATCTGGCCAGGACCTACACCGTTTGACACTCAAAATACTCTCTCAAAGTACATTTCATATTGTATGGACTCTACCAATAAACAATGAAGGACTATTCCACGTTCTTAACTCACCGTTCAAAGGGTTAAAAAGATATGTTTTATTCATACAGTATCCTTTATGGCGACGCTCTACGGTACGGTTTAGACTGATTTCTGGAAGGTAACTTAGAGCAGTGCGTTGCAGTGCGTTGTAATGTAACATGTGTTGTCACTATCCATTAGTGTGTGTGTGTGTGGGGGGGGGGTCTAGACCTTGCAGTTGGAATGTTTCTTGGAAAACATCGATATGTGCAGGCGAGGGTATGAAATTTGTCTGGAAATTGTAAACAGAACTTCTCAAAGTCAAACGACCACTAAGCAAATGTACATTTACACTATGTAGTTATGGTAAATGAAATGTGTTAATACTTGTTTAATATTCTCCCAGCAGTACTATACACAAACAAGAATTCATGTATACACATGATATGGCGCATACTGCTAATCAAATCGTCATTGAAGTAGAAACTAATTGTAAGCCAGGCGTTATTGCCAAATTACTTTCAACATTGTTTTCAGCAATGTAATCGTGAACTCCGTATATGCTTCTTTTAACCCATTTGCTCCCAGTAGATTCGTCCATGCTTATATATTGGATTGGTCTATCTTTTATCTAAGGAGATGTCTGGTCTAAATTTTCATTTTTGTTTTGTTTTATATTGAATTTCCTATCAGCAAACAGTGTAGACTCTGATCAGAAACCGCATTATGCGGCGTCTGATCAGAGTCTACACTGTTTGCATACGTCCCATATATGGGATCGTGGGAGCAAATGGGTTAATACATTTGCAATATGAGTAGACCCAGATCAGATGACTCCTATAGGAGCCGTCTGGTCAGGGTCTGCTCTGTTTCTAACTGTATATGGCCAATATGTCCGTGTCCATATGTCAAACTAAAATCACTGTCAATAAATAGTCGTGATATCATTATATCTTACATAAATGTGTAGGCCTTAAATAAGGAAGAACGAAATACGTGTATGGCTTTTCAACTTATCAGTAGTGGTTAAGGACATTTAGGATAGTCAACATACCCGTTAATTGGCAGTATGTTCATTAATTCCAGTTCTAGATGTTCTCATGCTGAACGCGTCTTGTCTGGCTTTTGCAAACAGCTTGTATCCAGATGAGACGCCGAGCTACTCGGAACTGCTTGACATCGGGTCAATAGTTTTTCAAAGGACTGAACGAATCGAAAGTCAGCGATAAATTCCAGTAAATCATAGACTTAGCAGATATTATTTTTTCAGCATGAGAAAGGCTAATGACGTGATTTCTATCACATTCGTTTTGAATTAAGGGAGTCCATCCTTCAGAAAGTCTCCGTAAATAATAGACATAAGAGTAAATATTTTCGTTATTTTATGTCATAAGGATTATCATAATATTCAAATGTTTTAAATACAATACTGAATCACATCGCTAATTCGACCACTCCTAGTAATACTTATCGAGATGTAAAACTGATGGTAGCTTTAGTGCAGGTAGAAAGTCATGTGCAGAGGTCATGCAGACATCGCGACTGTCGCTCTGTATTCAGCAACAGCCTGCCTAAAAGGTTCTCCATTCCTCTTAACACATTCCCTCCTATTTTCGCATTCTAGCGTCTCTGTAAAAGTCACATTTTGAAACAATTCTGCTAAAAAGAGCATTTGCTCCATAGGAGCAAATGCTCTATTTATCACAATGGTTTCAAAACTACACAAGTCTACAATTCTCTTTTTTAGCTCGTCTCTTTCGAAGAAATCACGAGCTATTGTCGTAACCCCGGCGTCCGCGTCGTTCTCGTCGTCGTTGTCGTCGCCGTCTGAAATCTTAACATTGACCATAACTTCTTCAATTTTTCATTTACATCCTTCATTTTTGGTATGCATTTTCATCTTGACAAGGCCTATCCACTCATACCAAAATGATAACAGACGAGCGTTCGCACCCTCTTGCGGTGCTTTTGTCTATAGTTAATGCTCCTTTTCGGTAGATTTGTTCAAAGAGGTTGGGTCTAAAACTAGTCTATTGGAGGTAAAGGTTAACTAAAAGTTCGGATTAGAGAATTTTACTGTATTCATTTAGTGCTTCCTTCAAAGAAGCCAATAAAACCAGATGAACAGTTTAATTTTGCTAGTGCATTTTCAATGACAAACATTACAGACTCTTGTCAGAGGGATCCCATAGGAGCTTTGTGAGCTTTAGGAGCTCTCTGATATGGGCCAACACTGTTTGCAAAGTACACCACATGTGTGTCCTACCTTCAAATGACTAATATGCTGCATTGTTTCATATACGGTAAAACCCCTGTAAACCTGACGCACCTCTGTAAACAATTTACCGAGTATCAATCAGCTTGGACCAAGATGAGCAGCCGAGTTACTCCGCGTCTCATATGGATTTTAACTGTTTCAAATGTAAACCATTTGGGCTAACCTTGATCCACCTGTAAGTATATAATCTGCGAAAACCCTGATCTGCTGTGCAGTTAACTTTGGTACAAGCTGTTCAATAAATTATTGACCGAGTTACTCTGTGCCTCATCTGTATCCAGTCTGGTTGCTAATACCAGACTGGTCGTGCTTAGCATGATAAGGGTCAACATCATAAGGCAAGATGAATATGTCACAAACAGCTCCCAGAGCTCTGCATTATTTCCGTTCTACATCAACGTGTTTCTATGCGCTTTTTAATGCGCTTAATTAACCCTTTTCCTCCTACTGGCTCCTTTTGACACCTCTGTAAACGCCACTCTTTGAAACAACTGTGATAAATAGATTATTTATACCAATGGTTTCAAAATTACACAATTTTCAAGTAGTCCTTTTCTCAAGGCATGTACAATCTTAAAACGTTACCTGGTGGGAAGGTATGTAATAAATAATGATGATTGATATAAATCAGCTGAGCATTTTGCAATGGCATATGGACACATGGTTTTTTACTATGACAAAAACAAAAGAATCAAATCAATGTCATTACATCAGAAAAAGAGCCGACCCTGGCCAAACAGCTCTTGTAGAAGCCGTCTGATCTGGGTGTTCTTTGTTTGTATAGGCGTGAAAAGATGTCTATATCCCCTAAATGGTTAATGCAAGACGCAATCAATACTGAAAGATCCCTTTTTGTATAACCTTTAACTACCGTCTGATCAGGGTCTGTTCTGCTTGCTTATGATATGGGTCCATGCTTATAAAACTTTTAGTTGAGTCTCAAGTTCGTTCTCAAGTTTTTGATTGGTCAGATTTGAGCCTTTGGCTCAAATCTGACCAATCAAAAGCTTGAGAACTCATATCTGACCAATCAAAAGCTTGAGAACGAACTCAGACTCATCTAAATAGCTTTATAAGCATGGATCCTGGTATAGATTTAATATTACAGTTCAAAACTCCATATTTCTTATGTCTTTAGATATTAAGTCAGTTAATATCCATGATGTCATTATCTCTTGCATGAATATTCATGGAGTAAAGGGTTAATGATCACCAAAGACAAGGCTAAAACTGGGTCGTAGAAGCAGTTGGTAGTTTCATGTAGGACGACTTCTGACAGGTGGCCCATCCCGGTCTATACAAGCGTCTACTGTCGACTGCCAATCTAAATGATATCCAGATAACAGATCACCAGTCCGCTTTATATCAATTGATTTGATGTTGTTAAATTAAACCTACAAATGGTAAAATACATGTTGTCCTTGACCATTTCAACAACGAAGTTTCAGAGTCCGTAAGTGTTTAACTATAGAGTTCACTCTGTATGAACCCTTTTACCGCTGAAAACTATAGTCCATCAATGTTTACCAGAGAGTCCGCTAAGTACGAAAGGAGACCTCTGGTCTTTCTCTACATTCTTTGCAAATGGCAGTATAATACTGTTACTAAGTAAACAAGCCTGTCCAACCTTTACTCGAATGTGCGCACGTGACATGCAACTTCGATCTGAAATACAGTAAACCCGTCTAAACCGGAATTCTAGTAGATATACTTTTAGGCAGGCGGCTGCCTAATGTGGGATGAAAACCATTTACCCTGCGTTAAGGTACCACTTGTCTCCAATACCGATAATTATACCAAATTTAACGTCCGGTTTAGAGGGGATTTACTGTTAACCCTTCGCTTGCTATTCACGTCAATATACCTACCTGTAAATTTATAGTGAAGACCCAAATGAGACAGCTCCTGCAGGAGCTGTCTCATCAGGGTCTGCACTATTTACAAGTTTATCGTGCAACCAGTGCACTCCACAGCAGTGATTGCACAGTGAAACACTTGTACACAGTGAAGCTATATGTAATTATCCAACAGGACATGGGTAAAGAAGGAGAAATGTATTTTAAAATTCAGCAAGCGAAGGGTTAAAACAAAACTGAAATTCAAGTTTATATTCTACCGTTATATTGTCGATAGATTGCTCGGCGAGTGGTATTTCGCGTTTATCAGAGGTTTGCAGAAACTAAGATCATTAACGACGAATCGATTGTCAAGTATTATGTCCTAATGATGCTATCTCTGGAGTGAAAGTATACATTTACTGTACCAATGTAACCACTTATATGACATCGTAAGGCAAGATGAATATATCACAAACCGCTCCCAGAGCTCTGCATTATTTCCGTTCTACATCAACGTGTTTCTATGTGCTTTTTAATATTCGCTTAATTAACACATTCCATCCTACTGACTCCTTTTGACACCTCTGTAAACGCCACTTTTTGAAACAACTGTGATAAACAGAGCACTTGCTCCATAGGAGCAAATGCTTTATTTATACCAATTGTTTCAAAATTACACAATTGTAAAATATTCCTCAAGTACATGCTCCTATTCGGTAGATTTATTCAAAGAGGTTGGGGCTAAATATAGTCTAGGGAGGAACGGGTTAAACGTTACAAACATGTAAATTGTCTACATTCAGCATATACATTTATTACGCGATTTATGCATGGATAGTAAGCCACAACTGTCTTGGAAATGATTCTGAATATCACAACATATGTAATAGTTGAACAATAAACTGGAAACATTTCGAAACTTCAAAGGAACAACTAGCTGATATAAACTGCAATATGTCGTAACAATTTATTCAGACCCGTGGGAATACGAGAATATGGGCATTTGTATATATAATCAGGAAGAAATAAAGATCTTTGTATAGAATCTATGCCCTCATTTCTTCCATTTCCATTGATAAGTATAAGCAAAATAAAACCCAGCTTAACATTTAGCCTGCTATGGGCGGATGAGTGAATACCTATGCAAACAGTTTGGATCCTGATGAGACGCCGATTACTCGGCGTCTCATCAGGATCCAAACTGTTTGACATCCTGATTGCATTTTGGTGGACAAATTGATTTTAATTTGAATTTTGAAAATGTAGTTTGTGAAAAAGTATGCAAAAATAATTTGCCCAGCAGGCTAAAGGTTAAACTGCATCAGAAGGAACCATTTTGATCAGAGTATACATCATTGGCTACCACATCAGCCATGTTAAGTTCCTCAAATGATACAATATTTACAAAACGAGTGGAGTCGTGGGATTGGGTGTCCGAACAATTAGGGTAGTACAGAGGTCCAGATAAGATGCGTAAACTTGAGCATTTTCAAACATAGCTCTTTGATTTCTCCCACCAAACCCCAGACCCTGACCACAGTGTTTCACAGTACTGTAAATACAGTAAAACCTCTCTATAACGGCCACTAAATTCCATCAAGTATTTTGTGTAAAGGCAGGTGGTTGCTTAGAGCAAAGTGAAAGTAAGACAGAACGCTCCTATATGAGCGTTCTGTTTTACTTTCACCTTGCTTTAAGCAGCCACTTGCCCTAAATAACAACCAATTAACATAATTTAGTGGCCGTTATAGAGAGGTATTACTGTATAGAGTTTAGTGGAGAAATGACCATTTTAGTAATGGGTACGCACCTTTATCTGTAGCTCTGGTAATAAGTGCATGTTGCTGATAACTATATTGAAATTGACAGTTTATCAGGTAATACAACTCCTTTGTGCTGGGGACGACAAACCAACAGTTCAAGCGTCATCGGTAATATGATTAAAATACTGTTATAACGACGTAAACCCCTTGTATGCATACACATCAAGCACTTTCCCCTCAACAACAGTGTCCCGTTTTGCGAAAAATCGTACAACTAAACATTCCGAATTGACTACAGATACGTTATTCACATTACTGAAATTGTCATATCGAGAGCCTGGTGCAAAACTATTGTAACTCCTTCACTTTGTGAAGGAGTTACAATAGTTTTGCACCAAGCCCTCGATATATTCTAGCATGTGAAAGGTTAGATTAACTTCCTAAGACAGAACTTACCGTAGACCCTAACATACAACGATCAAGTCAAGTCAATGTATAATTTATTAACCCATTACATCATAGGCTATTTTTAGACCCAAGCTCTTTGAACAAATATACCGAAAGGGAGCATTAACTAGAGAAAATGAACATTTTAGAACTTTGTAGTTTGAAACCGTTGTGATAAATAGAGCATTTGCTCCTATAGGAGCAAATGCTCTATTTATCACAATGGTTTCACAAAGTGACTTTTACAGAGTCGTCAAAAGCCGTCAATATGAGGGAATGGGTTAATAAAGTCGAGTATACAGGCAAATAAATAGTACTTGACCTGATTTGACTCGACTTGGTCGTCGTATGTTAGTCTTACCAGTTACAATCGTTGTACATTAGAACGTACGAAAACTTGTACGATCTTTCGTAAAACGGGCACCAGGACAACAGTTTTGAGTGTTACCAGCATGCCCATAAAATAACTATGCAATGTTGAATAAGTTCACTGGTTTTATATGTATTATAATGGAATTGTTTTGCATTTGCGTGAGTCAGTGCAGTATAAAACAAAATCAATCTCAGGATATTCACCAGTTTTATTTTTTTTATTCTTTGAACAGATATCTTCGAAGACATTCACCACAAATTGTTTTGCAAATTTGTTCATCGTATTAGACAAAATAGTGAATGCTCATTAGTTCTTTCTTTGATGAATGTGACGTGTTCTTTTCGATGCAAGAAAATCGCATCCTTCATTGTATCATATTGCGGCCTCAAGACACATGTGCAAGATGTTTTGAAACAGTGATCACCCTATGGTATTTAACGCACAACGCGTACGTGTACGTAAAGCAGGCATTTAGCAAAGAAACTGGTAAATAATATGTTTACAATCAGTGCGCGCCTCTTCGTTCAAAATGCTTTATACACCAACTATAAATTGTCTGAGAGTAATGTTGATTATTACACTGTGTTCCTGCTCTATGTTTCCTAATACGCTTTTCGTTCGGAGGTGTACGGTGATACCTGTATTTAATTAAACCATTTGAGCGTTTGTAATATCTCAATATATTGCTGTGAAACCAGAGCTCAAGATAAGATGCGTAAATTCAAACATTTTCAAGAAAAGCTTCTTTATTTCTCCACCAAACTACTACCACCACCACCGCAATCATCATCACCACCGCCGCCGCCACCACACGCATTGTGTTGCTATTATTAACACTGGTATATCTCCGGAACCACCTGGATAACAGTATGCCCCAACCAATAAGTTCAAGGTCATATGCAAGCCAATTAGAAGCATGATAGTTTGGTCGTTTATTTGAAAGATTCAAGTAAAGGGGGGGGGGGGGAGCACTTACTGTGTCACCAATCAGTATCTAACCTATTATTTTCAGTGGAAAATCAATGAGTGCAAATGTACTCGTTCTATCAGTATTGTGTGAGTGATATATTGAAAATAACCCCAGACAGTTTACGAGAAATCCAATTTCATTTAACCACACAAGAAAAAGCACAGACCACGTCAGTGTAAATTTAAGCTGCACCATGGAAGAATAACCAGACCTTTGCGAATCGTGAATGACCTAACTACCCTAAATATTAGGACAGACAAACATAAGCAAACAGTAAAGGTCTAGATCAAACAACTTATAACAGATCCATTTGACAAGGGTCTACCCTATTTGCTGCTACAGTAGAACCTGTCTTAAGAGACCTTATATTGATTGGACAAAAGGCAGGTGGTTGCTTAATGCAGGACAAAAGTAACTTTTACCAGCATTAAGCAATTTTAATGGTCGCTTAAGACCGGTTCTACAGTATGTCAGTCTAATTAATATTTTTCACAAAATGGTGCCTAATTGAATTATTCAGCTATGGTGGGGGTTTCTGAATGCGTAGGGAAATTAGGGGAAATAGTCCGAATATTAACGGTTACTAGGTTACCCAGATTAGATGCTATATAATAGAAAATGAGGTAGCAAATATAACAGCAATTTAAACAAAGAATAGAGCAGATCTCGTAAACATCATTGTTGACATATATGTAAGGATACTTCCTCTTACAAAGCTCTAATTCTACATTTGGTTAAACCCTTCCTTCATGAATATTTATATAAGAATTCACCACTTCGTGAATATTGTTATAATAACAACTGCACAAAGAAACATTTTTGATCATTACAGAATACAGATGCTGTAGAATCTGATCTATGTTATTTCATAAGGACACAAAGCAGACACTAATCAGGGTCCATGCTTATAAAACTTTTAGTTGAGTCTGAGTTCGTTCTCAAGTTTTTGATTGGTCAGATTTGAGCCTTTGGCTCAAATCTGACCAATCAAAAGCTTGAGAACTCAAATCTGACCAATCAAAAGCTTGAGAACGAACTCAGACTCAACTAAAAAGTTCTATAAGCATGGACCCAGACGGCTCCTACAAAGCCGTCTTATTTGAGTCTACCATGTTTGCAAAGGCGTGAAAATTTGTCTGTGTGGAATTCGTAGAAGAAATCTTGTGTCACATTATAATGAGTCAAGACGCCTGGCTTCCATATGCATTCTTTCGAGTATACGAAAAGGCAATGCCCGGCAACTGTGTTAGTCAATCGAGTTACTTGTTCTTTCACCCAGGAGACCCGGGTTGGATTTCCACTAGCGGCAGAAATATTTATTGTTAAGATTTGTTGCGAGCAAGTATCGTAACACATACGGTATATTGAGTTGTTTGTTGTTGGGTTTTTTTGCTGCTACTTATGATCATCCTGGCATTCATCAGCATCCATACAATACTGTCTGATAATGTGAGTTTGTTTTCAAACGAGCAAGAAACTACAACAATGAAATTGTTCAAGCTATTTGACTGTTTAGGTGAATTATGGTCACCTCACAAACAGGTTATATCCAGATATAACTTCCCACCAAGATCCAAATTATTTGATACTGTGATACAGTAAAATCCCTCTAAACCGGACCGAATTTAGTATAAGTGTCGGTCTTGGGGGCAGTTATTAGCTTAACACAGGGTGAAAGTCGTGCATTAAGTAGCCACCTGCCTACAAGTATATACATTATTTTCTACCAGAATTCCATTTGAGATGGAGTTTACTGTATTGCCTCTAGCAGATGAAATATTTTACAAAGCGCAAGTATGTGGCATCCCGAATGTATATATAAATCTACAATGTATAGTAAAACCCCTCTACATCAACATTTTGGCATATATTGTCTAAATTTTGTCTAAACATATTCATTGGTGTTTAAGATATCAGCATTTAAACGAAAGCATCCAAAACTCCGTTTTAACTTGATATAGGCATGGGCTATGCAATGTACGCATAACATGTTAAAACAGATTTTAGGTGCATTCATTAAAATACTCACATCTTTAAAACCAATGCATATTTTTACGAGACATTTGGCAGATATATGCACAAATAACATATCTACAAAAGTGAATATTTACATTTTTAAAGTGTCCGATTACATTGGATAAAATACACATTTGATCCAGGGTTCCATTCTTTTTGGGACACCCTGTATTTAGAAACAGGTGGTGGCTCAGTGCAAGACAAAAATTATACAGAACGCATCGTCAAGTGCTTTCTGCATAACCGTCACCCTGCAATAAGCTGTCATTTGCCTGTAACCCTTTACTCCATGAATATTCATGTAATTAATATATGTATGATTATTAAGTTAATTTGTATAGTGACATGTTAACAAGAAATGTTTTAGCACTGGCAAAAATACAGAACCAGATCTATCAAATTCCATAAGCAAACTGAGCAGAGACTGAAGTGCCATCTGATTCGTGTCTACTCTGTTTGCAAAGAGAGGCTTAACCCATTCCCTCATATTGACGACTTTTGACGACTCTGTAAAAGTCACTTCGTGAAACCATTGTGAAAAATAGAGCATTTGCTCCTATAGGAGCAAATGCACTATTTATCACATGGTTTCAAACTACAAAATTCTAAACTTTTCCTTTTCTCTAATTATTGCTCATTTTCGGTAGATTAATTCAAAGAGTTTGTATCTAAAAATAGCCTATGAGGTAATGGGTTAATACTTCTTTTGAGTGTCGCTTTATATAGCTTTTACTGTTATATCTTCATTTACCCAGCGTTTCCTTTATCATTGACCATTTACTCCATGAATATTCATGTAAGAAATTATGACATCATGGATATTAATTAGATTCGTTTTCATAATGGCATATTAACATATGATTTTTTTGCAAAGGTAGAATCTATAGAATCAGATCTATATTATTCCATAAGTAAACAGAACAGACCCTGGTCAGACAGCTTATATAGGAACCGTCTGATCTGGGTCTACTCTGTTTGCAAATGCGTACAAATGCATATTTATGGAGGAAAGGGTTAACAAACTTTAACAGCACTTATTAATAAACATAATCGTTGTCCTATAGCATTCATTGTAAGCACATATGATTTAATTTCAAATTTTCGGTAATACAGATATCACTAGATAGATTCCCTAGTTTATGGCTAATACACATGATCTATTTTCAAAATGTATATTTTCAAATTTTCGGGGATGCAAAGATATGCTCTTCAAATATTGTTTCGTTAGTATTGTTTAATCTGAAAAAATACGTATTTTTTTCTATTCTTCTTCATAAGACAGAAACGAGGTTATTTTTCGTGACAGTGTATTATAAAATTGAGCATAGTTCGGGTGTCCGTCGTCAGAAAGTCATGCCTATTTGCAGAATGTTTATCAAAAGGATGCATGTACGAGTACAGTGCAGTTTTAAGGAAGGTCGGTAGTCAGTTGAAAATGGCTCTAGGGGAGGTAGGCCTGTTTCAGTTGTGACGGAAAAGAACGCTGCTGTCGTGTCATTAATTAATGAATATTCAAGATATGCAGTGCAAGAGATAGTACAAATAATTTGCATCCACTCGTCAAGTATTTTAGGATAATACAGAAACAACTCTGGCTTCGGAAGGCCTGAACACGCTTGGTCCCCCCATTTGCTTACTAATGAGCAGAAACAATTAATGGTTAGACTGGAATCACAAATAATCGGAATGTATGATAAATGCGTACGTTGTTTAGAAGAATAAATACAGTGATGCAATCTGGATATACCATTTTGAAATAGAGTTTAAGTCTAGAATTAAGATTTAGATTGCTTCTGAGGGTGAAATACCTATGGAATAATTTAGACAATAGCATGCGTACTAAAGACATATTTCTTTACTTAAAGTGACCCTAACCACAGTATCACCAAAGTCACTTTTTCACATTTTTTACGGCAATAGACGATTAGATATTATCCAAACTAGAATTAGAAATAACTTCAGCTAACTAAATTACGACCTGCTCAGGTGTAATTTCATAAACGATCCAGTCTGTACAATGTACATGTGGATATCCGTGTGAAAATGCTTTACATAAATTTCAAGATTGTCCAAACTATGTACATATGCGGGAGATTTTATTCAGTGATATTATACCTATAACAACTGTCAATTTAGATATTTTACTTTTTTGAAATCCAAACTGTTCTCCTGATTGCTATAAAGTTCTTTTTGATACAGTTCATCGGAACATCCGAGCCTCCAACCGATTTTAGATTGTAGAATTTAATCTAAGCACTTTCCTTTCTTCCTCTCTTTCTTTACTCTCTTTGCTGATGCCTACATGGCAGTTTGTTTTCAAATTGTTATGTTATTTATACTGTAATTACTGGTTTTGTTATGTTTATCTCTATTATTGTCATGTCACTGTTTTGTTAATGTCTGGGGAGCGGGCATTAGATAATGTTGCAAATACGTGTAGCCCAATCCCCTGCATGTATATTGTATGCAATAAATATGTTTAAAAATTCCTATAATTGTTGGCTGATGTAATGTTACATGGTGAAAAAGATGTGCCTCGAATTGGACTCGAATTCAGGGCCTCTGGCTTACCATGCCAACACTCTACCGACTGAGCTACCAAGCCACACAGTAAAGCCTATCGACGTATTTCACCACAATCCGGCTACACCCCCCCCCTTTTATAATGGCATTTGAACAACTTGGGTTATGATAGAAACTGTAGAATCAGATCTGTATTATCTCATAAGCAAACAGAGAAAACCTTGATCAAACAGTTCCTATAGGAGCTATCTGGTCTGGGAATACTCTGTCTGCAAATGATTAACTCATTCCCTCATTGTCACGCCTTTTGACCCCTCTGCTTAAAACGATAGTAAATGGAAGTTAAATCAACATTAAAAATAAGAGTGCTGATAGTTTAACTTTAAGCCTACAAGAGTACATACAAATGGTACAAACTCACTCACTCACATACAAATTGTTTTTATACATATTTTCACCATCAACATTTCCTAACATTACGCTATAATCAGTTTGGCTGCCAGAATGTTTTCATGTGTGTCAAATTGTACTTGGCGTCACTTCTTGGTCCAGTGAGTTTGCAACGGTAATACAGTAAAACCTCTCTATAACGGCCACTAAATTGTGTTAATTAGTTGGTATTTAGGGCAGGTGGCTACTTAAAGCAATGTGAAAGTAAAACAGAGCGCTCCTATAGGAGCGTTCTGTTTTACTTTCACATTGCTTTAAGCAGCCACCTACCTTTAACACAAAATACTTGATGTAATTTAGTGGCCGTTATAGAGCGGTTTTACTGTAATCTATCTGTCAGCAGCAGACTCAAGGTTGATATCAGAATCGACAAGGCTATGTCTAAAACTTTGCCATGCTTAATTGTAACACATTTGATTACCATGTCAACGTAAAATTTCAGTTTTCCTGAATAACGCTCGTGTAATAATTGAATAAAAACCGTTACTCGACAGCAGTATCATTAATGACGATTCTCATTTCGCCAGCTACTGATTCCCTGGTTTCCATGCTGAATTGAAATTCCATGGGGACTTCCGAAACATGTAGCTGCATTACGAAATTGTGGTCCTATAATTTGTATGCTGAATTTATAGAATTTCAAACAGCATGTGGACTGTTGCAGAGAAAAAAAAATGTGTTTTGATATTTCTAGATTAAACCTTATCTCCTGTGTGCAGGCTGACTCGCATTTGCACACAACATAGATCCAAATGAGACGCAGAGTAGCCCGGACTGTCATCAGGATCAAGCTTGTGGTGAATATTTAGGGATTTTTCTTAAGAAAAGTATACCATGACAAACAGTGCATTCTCCGATGAGAGGGCTAATATAGAATCCCTCTCATCTGGGTCTACACTGTTTGCAAAGGACATTGGTGATTCGTGCTTGTAAGGGTTAAGCAGCCACCACAAAGGGGACATAACCCTGGGTCTTTAACACTTTACCTGAACATTATTCATGTAAAAATATTGATTTTATAGATAATAAAATCAGATCTATATAATGTCACAAGCAAACAGAGCAGATCGTGCTCAAACGGCTCATTAAAGGAACTGTCTGATCTGGGTCTAGTATGTTTACAAAGGCGTGAAAATGGCGTTTATATGTAGGAAAAGATTAAAGTAAGGTGGCAGCTTAATGCAGAGCAAATGTTCTCTGTCCTAGTGGAGCTATCTGCACTACTTTTATTCTGCAGAAGCAACCACAATTCTTCTTAAGAAAATCCATATTAACCATTTCACCGCCGTAGTCGCACAAATGCACATCGACAAATAGTGCAGTCACAGATCAGATCACTATTTGTCTCAATCTCTATTTCTATATTTGTGCTTTATTCCTTTGAAATTTGCATTTATTCATCTCATTTCCGTATTTTACAATTGAATTAACAAACTTGGATTGCAGACAACAATTCGAAATTTGGCGCCGAAAGGGTTAAGTCAGAAAGTGGCGCTTAAAGAGGTTTTACTGTATATGGCATTATTACATTTGTTTGGTGTTGTTTTTCAAAATCATTATTGATTATTGTCAGCTCAAAGAATCAGTCTGCTACATGTTGACATTTCCGCACCACTCTGTTAGTCTATTAAAGAAATTGGTCTAACTTTTACGAACATTTTGCAATCCAGATGAGACGCAAATAAATCAACGTTACACCAAGATCCAAACTGTTTGACACTCTGAAAATATATTTGGAAAAAATGAAGTACATAGAAGAAAGACTGTTGGGAAAATCTAAAGTATGAGTCATTTTCTTTTGAATAATTATTTTGCAGCATGCTAAAGGTAAAACTGATGTTACAGGAACAACATGACTTGTAACGACTGCTTGCGTGTGCGGCCATCTGCTTTCTCGTTCAATATTGTCTCTTGAAAATGTTATTTTGCATGACCGATTACATGCCAGACGCCCTATTTCCTCTAAGAATATTTGGCAAATAGTGCAGTCCAACATGAAACTGTTCCTTTCAGTTTTGATCGGGGTCTCTACACTATTTCCTACAATGGCAGTCTATTTTAAAGTTATCAAACAAAGTACATGTATCAATTTGATCTACCCAGTTTTACAAACCTGTGGAGAGGGAAGACTGGGTGTCAGAATACTTCCCCTCTCCACTGTTGTACCGATTTCCCGGTCTGGGCGTTTGGAATTTTCATATGAGGAAGCAAATTGCGGTAGACTCTTCTGTTCTTCTGTCCACGAGACAGTTTAAGTTGTTCCATGCTTGGAACTTCTTCCACTTGTTATTTACTGGACATCGTGATATGACTGAAATACTGTTAACCACGGTACAGGCTAATAAACAAATGCTTCCCAATAAGCGTTTGCAAACAGTTTGGATTCAGATGAGACGCCGAGTAACTCATCAAGATCCAAAATGTTTGACATCCTGATTGCATTATAGAAGACACATTGATTATAATTTGAATATTGAAAATGCAGTGGTGTGACCTATTTATTTTGTTTCGCTTTCAACTCTTCAGTCTATGAACATGCATGTAAGAAATAATGACACCGTGAACATTAGTTAACCTTTAGCCTGTTATGGGCGGATGGATGAAACAAAAATAGAAAACTTAATCACTTGGTTAAACGCCTATTTTTGCAAATAATGCATTCAATGGCGTTGTACATTGACAAAAATAAAATCAGAAAGAAATAAAAATCGAGAGAGGATATATAATACACAAATATACATTTAAGAAAGCATAAAAACTAATATCCATAAAACGATAAAAAAAACTGTTATAATATACTAAAATCCAGACTTTATATAAAGTACTTTATACAACTAAAACACGCGGATAGTTTCTACGACATACTAAAAAGTGAGTCAAAGTGTCTGAAGTCATGCGTTTTTAACTTTCTTTTAAAGGAATCAACATTTTCTGCTATTTTAATATCGCTAGGAAGCCCATTCCAAAGTCTGGGACCAACTGTCCCAAAACTTCTGTGTCTGAATGTCTTTCTTTTGTTGAATAACTATCCAAACTGTTTGACACCCTGATTGTATTTTGGTAGACAAATTGATTATAGCTTGATTTTTGAAAATGTAGTAGGCCAAAATTTCTGTAAAAATAATTTTCTCAGCAGGTTAAAGATTAATTGACTACAGTCAAACTTCGATTATTCGAACACTAATATACGTATTATTATCGATCTTTAAAGCAGGTGGCAGCTTAATGCATGGTGAAAGTCATGCAGAAAGCTCCCCCAGGAGCTTTCTGCATGACTTTCACCATGCATTAAGCAGCCACCTGCCTAGAAGCGTCTAAATTCTTCTATACAGAAAATTCGAATAATAATTTTGCTGTATTTGACTACTTATAACGGCATATGAACACAGAACGCTTTGGCTAAAACAGGAACTGTGTGCTCACATACATAATGTTCCATACACAAACAGTTTGCAAAGGCGTTAAAATACGTACAGTATAACCCCGCTAATGCTACCACCTAAAAGATGTATAATTCTGGGTGCTAGATGCAGGACAAAAGTAATGCAGAAAGCTCCTCTGTTGTCCTGCATTAAGCAACCACCGGCTTATAAAGACGCACATGTTTATTCATTTAGCGGTCGCATTACAGGGGTTCTGCTGTATTTATGAAGTTAAGGGTTTAGTCACTAGTGATATTAAAAACAAACCAATTCCGGAAACTTTATTTTACAATAAGTTATATCAAAGAATAAATCGAAAAGAGATAGCTGACTGGCCGAGACCAAAGGGTTTTTATATTCGTCGATGTACAGTAAAATCCCTCTAAACCGGAACTTTAGCAAACAAATACTGTCCATTTCACTCAATTCGAGGACTTCCCATGGTAAATATCCCTGATTTTCAAAGACTAACAAGGCCGAAA
Source organism: Azorinus chamasolen (assembly GCA_963576725.1). Classification (NCBI taxonomy): domain Eukaryota; kingdom Metazoa; phylum Mollusca; class Bivalvia; order Cardiida; family Solecurtidae; genus Azorinus; species Azorinus chamasolen. The sequence goes on from OY755239.1 coordinate 40,266,926, forward strand.
ACGCCGAATATAGAGGATCTTACATGAGTGTTCATTACAAATTGCTTTTATGAAACTCTTTACTATAATGAATATGACACACGCTAAAGCCTCGCCTCAACGTTTTCTCCCCTCGGCGGATAAAGGCGTCCCATCGACGGCACTAACCTAATATTCTCTATTTATCCAGTCACCAAGCTTCTCTAGTGACGTAATATAAGGGTGCAAATAAACTTAGGTTTATTAAGTTATTAGGTACATGTAGTAGAAGGTGTATTAGGTTAGCAGACGTTTCTTAGGCACAATGGTTCTGTAACCATTGACCTATTTTAATTTTCTGTAAATATGTTGACGGAATAACAGAAAATTCACCAATATAATTATACAAATAAGACAAAAGAAAAAAAGAGAACAAAATTTAGCTATTGGTGGATTCGAACCCACGCCGTATCGTACAAAAATGAACACAAGAGTTTTCGGGCTAACCTACTGCGTCATAGCGACTAAGACGATACTTCCTGCTAATTTATCCACCGCTGGGGAAATGCGTTTTTAATATGAATCAAGCTAAGAATATATAGGTTTAGGTTATTTTTGCATACTTCGATAATAAATGGGGGTTGCGTTGTTCGGGTGGGGGTGCGAAGAGTACCTTTGCTCAGTACCATCGACTTATGAGTAGGAATATCTATAAATGATAACCAAGATGGAAAAACTAACTCGGCGTGTTTAGGACAATATCAAGGTCATGTACACACTCATATCATAAATGACCCTAGTACGTTATTGCAACTCGTGAATGTTGATATAGATCTTTCGGATATTTGTTCTCTAAATCAACCGTACAAATGATTCAATATCAGTGCTAAATTTGATTTTTGCAAAGTTCAAAACAAGAAAAACGACCGTAACTCGAATTTTGTTCAGAGAGCGTCTTGAGAAAATGATCATGTCTATTTGAATTAACATATCGACATTCTCGTTTCAAATGATCTTATGTTTTGCCTCTTGTAATGTAAGTATCGAAACTAGTTTCCTTCGCAGAAGCTTATTTAAGTCTATATGGGAACTTCCGTTGATCGAAACAACACAAAATGCAAATTAATTCATGGCAACCAAGATTGTAAAGTTTTATGACAAAATAATAGACTGGATAAATCGAATAATAGGTTAGTGCCGTAGATGGGACGCCTATATATGACTCGGAGAGAAAACAGTTGAGGCTGTCCCATCTACGGCACTAACTTAGTATTCTCTATATCCTCGAAAGAAAATCGAACGTTCCACTCAACGTCATCCGTCCGCCATTTGCAATCGAAATGAACATAAACATTGTTTTAGGCCAGGAATCTTTATTTAATGATGGGTTCAAGATAAAGTCGGATACGGAGTTTCTTAAAAACGATAACACTATTGATTTAAATTTGATCTCAGTCCGGAAGAAAGGAAAACATATCGATTCAAATTGAATGACAAAACTGAGTGAAATGGATAGTACTTAAGATATTTTCAGACAGGTTGCTGATTAATGCATGAAGAAGCTTTCGGCATGATTTTGTGTCCTGCATTAGCTGCAGCCTGTCTCACAGACCAGCACTGTTACGAGTTGGAACATTATTCGTATCCGTGCTGATATGTACAGGGTTTACTGTATTATAATCCATTGTTTTTCTTAAAAAACGATTAATAAAAGTTTGTAAAACAATACTATTCAGAACTTTTGTTTGACTTAACAAAGTTTGACACAACATCAGATAACTGAGTTCATTCAATAAGCATACTTGCCGTGGGTAGTAGTCACAAATTTGATAATGTGATATGGTTAAAACCGGCATGTTCGTTTCAATTACCTCATTGACTGTAAAATGCTGATCAGCGATAATTTACGTTTCTCTGGCAATCAGCCATAACCATTTGGATGCACTGGAATTTGCCAACAGTGTAGACCCACATCAGAGGGATTCTCTAAGAGCCCTCTGTTCAGCGTCTGCACGGTTCGTCCTTCAAAATCATCTAACACGCCTTTCATACTGAGTGAACTCTATAGTCAAATATTAGTGGGCTATTCCACTTGAAAGATTTCCGTTAATACTGTTAACCCTTTCCCTGTTCTATGTTTATTACGAATTTTAATACCTACTGATTATTCATGGACAAAATAGTTAAAATGAAATATGGAAGGTGGAATTTTGTAGCCATTTTAGAGAGTAAAGACACAGATCTATCAAATTCTATTAGCAAACAGAGTAGACCCTGATCAGACGGCTCCACTAGGAGCCGTCTGATCTGGGTATACTCTATTTGCGAATCCGTGAAAACACGTTTATATGAGGGAAAGGGTTAATCATGCTGACCACAATTTGGTCCCCTCTATTGTTTATCCATTATAAAACATGTCCTAAGAACAAGATGTAACCATTGTCAAGTGTATTTGATCCTGATAGTACATCGAGGTACTCGTCATCTGACGTAAGCAGTATGCAAAGGTGGCCTTGCACAGAGTTTCCGGTAAACTGCTGACAATACGAAATTCTAACATCGATTATTGTGTGCTTATTTTCGAATAATATTATAGTGAAGAGTGCTGTACCGCCTGTAATTGCACCGGGAAACTATCACTCTGTAGTGTATATACTGATTTTATAGTAGAGTGGTGGGCGTTCTTGACGTTTGCAAGAAATGTATTTATTCCATTTATTCCGATATTATTTAAACCTTTCCCTGTTGAATATGCATGCATGCAAGCAATAATGACCTCATTAATATTTATTAGTTGCACTTTTATAACGGTATACGTACATACGTACGTGTGATTGGTATTGGTAGAAAGTATAGTTAGATCTAGTATAAGTTCAGAAGCAACCAGAGCAGACTCTGTTCTGGATCTACTGTCTGCAAAGGCGTAAATATGCGTTTATATTAAGGAACCACCATCTACAGTAAAACATTTCTATAACGACCACTAAATTACATCAAGTATATATTTTGTGTTAAAGGCAGATGGATGCTTAAATCAAGGTGAAAGTAAAACAGAACGCTCCTATAGGAGCGTTCTGTTTTACTTTCACCTTGCTTTAAGCAACCACCTGCCTAAAATACCTACTAATTAACACAATTTAGTGGTCGTTATAGAGACGTTTTACTATATATTTAAATATGGATCCATCCACTTTCAACACAATAAACAAACCATTTACATGTACTGGTATAAGCCATAGATGCCGATGGGTTCAGTAAACAGTACAGACCCTGTCCAGAGGACCCTTTGGGAGCTCTCTTATATGAGTCTACACGATTTGCCTATGTCCTTTTTCGGAGGCACTAAAACCGATGGATTTATCCTTGTGCTGCAAAGCGATCTTATTTTGTGTTTCCAAACAACTCAGCTCCTCACTGCGTTTCATCAGAATCACAGCTGTTAGATAGTCAGTCAAGAATGAATCGGAAATATACAGTAATCTTAACAATAGAGTTTATGTTGACATTAGTTTACATCATGACAATGGTTAACCCAAAGCCTGCTAAAAAAATGAGATCTGCTTCAGGTCCGATCTGTTGCCGTTGTAACTTACTTCTGATTCGTTCAAGCTTTGAGATACTATTGACAGCGTGTCAAACAGCTTGGATCCTGGTGAGACCCCGGATTATTCGACATCTCAACTGGATCCAAGTTGTTTGCAAAAGTCTGTTAGGTCGAACTTACCAGGCTAAGAATTAACACTTTCTAATTTCACGAATACGGTCATATTCTATTTAATGGTTTGTAGATTATTGGTTTATTTTGGGGTTTTCACCCCCCCCCCCCACCCCCGCACACACACACACACACGCACACACACACACACACACACACACACACACACACACACACACAAACACACCACCACAACCACCACCACCACCACCACCACCACCACACACGCGCGCACCAGCCTTGATGTACTTAGAGAAGGTAATTTTTCATCGACCATTTGTACAATAGTAATGGGACAGTTTCTGTACTACATGTGTATGATTTCGTAAAATGTCTTTTCTGCATCAAATCATTTATTTCCACATCAGATCACTTTTTTCTGAATAAGTGTACATTCACTTGGACGCTTGTTGAACCGCAAATTTCACGCCACCCATTTTTCACACGTGTGAAATTTGCGGCCCCATTTTTCACATAATTTGTGAAAATTGCGTTTTGCTCCTATACCCCACTTCAAAGCCTGACGCATTTTTCACGTATGTGAAAAATGCGTCGAGAAGATGTGCTCAAATATTCACTTCAAAACACGCGACGCATTTTTCACTCTTGAGAATATATTGAAGTTGACCAATTTCTTTGGTCATTTCGGTTACAGATCAAGGTCGCAGGAATCGAAATGCCAGATTTGTAGTACAACTCAGAAGTTGATTTGGATGCTTGCTCAACATACTTATTTGATTAAAATATAATTATGGGTCACGTGGGTAAAACGTATTTGGAGTTCCTTGTTAATCCTTTAGTGTCCACATATTTGATATGCATTTGATGTCCCCGTGTTGCGGCACATATTGTCGCTGCTGTACATATTGCCGGCGTTAATATGTCCCGAAGTTTTCGGCACATATTAATGCTGAACTGCGCAAATTGTCGCCGGCGACAATATGTGACGAAGGTTATGGTGCTTTTGAGGGTATTTTTGGCGACAATATGTCAAACGACTTTAACGACGAACAAGTTGACGACAGAGAACATACATATGGATGAAACAACAGGCAAACAGCCGGACGGATATGTCATCCTGTCAAAGCAGTTGACACAATACACAGCTTTTGATTATCATTGGCGCTATTACACTGTTGTGTCGTAAACCACCGAATACTATAATTTTGAATTCCCGACAAACGAGTCGAACGACAATATGACAATGTCGTAACCCTTGAGCACATATTGTCGCCGATGCCGACAACTTCGGTACATACTGTACAATAGCTGGTGAATATACGTTACCTCACAGCGTCTGATCGTGGTTGGACCCATCGGGCCAACTTTGCGCTGACGTCTTGTGGGATCTGGGTAAAATCTTGAAATATTATAGACCCTATGCTAACCTTTAAGTAAAACTTTCATTCTACCAGTAACCATATGTATCTATCTTTAAAGATGTATGTAGCTTTTACTAGATTGTTTTTAATGTGCTTGTATATATGTTACTGTCGAGGGCCTCATGGAAGATTGATTTTATCAAATGAGTTCTCTCGTTAAATAAAGTCTTTATTATTATTATTATTATTATTATTATACTGTCGCCGGCGACAATATGTGCCACTTGTTTCGGCATATATTGTTGCTGGCGACGATATATACACCGTCGACAACATGTGCTGCAACACCCGGGATATCGAATATCTGGGATATTTTGTCCCGATTGGCTGCTTGTCTGTCGCTCTGGTCATAAATCTAGAACCGTTTGCATAGTGGGTGTGTACATTTCTTAAGACCTTTTTACAGTACGTAGCGTACATCATGCGTATATCTATCGTGCGTTAATCGTATATCATGTGTATATCTTTCGTGCGAATATGTTATATATCTCACGGTTAATATAATGGGTACTATTTCCAATTTTTGGGATATTTGATTAATACTTTATGTAATATATGTATTACATGTATCTAATGAAAGAAAGAGTTGTTCTTTACTTAAGGTAATGATAATGCAAGGAATCATTCATAGCGTATCGTATAGTGTACGTATATGTATAGTACGTAAATAGTATATCATACGTGATAATGTCGTATATTGTGACAACAAATATGCTCACATATGTTGTATCGGACTTGACACGCCATCTTTCGGCAATAATTTGAGAGCGGAGGAAAAATTCTTTCTCCGACTCTGCACTATGTTTCCAGATCACAACTTTGTTTTAAAAGAGATCAACGCAGAAATGTAAACCGAAAGTAGAAGTTTATTTTAGAATGTTCAGCAATTTAGGAAAACCATTGAAGAAAAATGCCCGCATTGATTGTTCTGAAAATCCTTATATCCTTTCGACTCATGTAGCGTAATAAAACGTATTGGCGATGTTGGCGTTCCATAACGTGGATCTATATGAAGCAAATTGTTTGAATAGTTAGGGTTATAATGACTCTATGCCAGTCTGTAAAGTGGGCCAGTATGATGGTCGTGGGTATATAAATGGGCGTTTTATCAGCTGCCAAAATTGGCTCAGACACGGGTTTTTTCGGCCCAGAAATAACGCACGGTACCTCTGCTACCTCTACTCGTGTTATGACTGTTATGGTGCACCATACATTTGCAGCATCAAACCAATCGCATTATTCATTAGATCTAATGGCAATAGACACGACGCGCAAAAACATGACACCAAAATGTTTAAAAATGGGCCAAAAATTGGCTTCGGTTTTTTTCGCACAGTGAGTCATGACCTTTTGTGACCTTCTATAAATATACGCGTACTGCCTATCCGGTTTTGCTTATCTGGCACCGAAACAATAACACAAGCAACGTTGTTTAAAGTTGTCACCCTCACGTATTGCCAGTTAACTGGCTTTAGTCTGGCAGTACAATGAGAGTTTACTGAAAGTAATTTGACACATTACTGAGAGTGAACTGACAGTAACCTGACAATCCAATGATGGAAAATATCATACTTATTACATTGTTTTTTTTTATTATCATTTTTAATAATAATGATAATAATGATAATAATAATAATAATAATAATAATAATTTATTTCGCCACATCACAGCATTTCAAAAAATACCATCTTCATTCATTCATTAGTAAGACATATTACTAAAAGCTATTCTACCGTAGACTGTCAGTTTATTCTAATTTAACCTTGTTCTCATTTCAGTATACTCTCAGTTTATTCTCAGTGCTCTGTCATATTTTATATATGTATATTTACAAAACATTCTTATCATCTACGTCGGTTTTAATTTCGGTAAATGGATAATTCCTTAAATCATAATTTCTGTTACCATATACTAAAGTACAGTCGACACTTATTAGCTTGAACTCTTTGTGAACATCAATATAAGTTCGACTTTAAAGAACTCTGAGATAAATGATCTTTCTACACACAATACACGGGTACCGCATTACTTTTTAAGATTTCTTTTTGGTCAAATACACATGCTTCATTTGCATTGTTGAAAATGAAAACAGAATCCCAAGCAGTTTATATACAGACCAGACGCCGAGTCGCTCTGTATCTGGTCTGGATCAGAATTGCTTGCAATTCAAATAACAGCTCAATTTGCAGTGACTTTCACGGATTTCGGCATTAGCAGAAGTTCGACTTACCCAAGTTCGAGATAATGAGGGTCGACTCAGGGGACATTACTGTCATAAATATAATTCAGGGACAAAGTTACCCTATCCGATACTAATTCAATGTCCTGATGTCTGTTTAAGATCTCTCGTATCAACAATAGCCAAACCATCAATTGACATATCTGTGAAAAATGCGTTGGTATTAGTAGGTCTTCAGAAAATGGGGTTAAAGTGGTACCGAATTTTTCACAGCAGGGTTTTGTGAAAAATGGGGCCCCATTTTTCAAATATGTGAAAAATGGGGCCGCAAATTTCACGCGTGTGAAAAATGCGTCAACCCATTTTTCACACGTGTGAAAAATGGGTTGCGTGAAATTTGCGGTTCAACAGACGCTTCTGCTCGTGATTTAGCCCTTTTTCAACCAAATACCCTGTGACTTGCATTTACAGACATCTTTGGTTCAGACGTAAGGCCGATTAGATCAGCGACTCGTCAAGAGTCCAACCTGCTTCACATTCGGTAAATAGTTTCTCAAAAACTTAAACGAAGTAGAATCACGTAAACTTGAAACAGATCGGAGTTTTAACACAATTTTACAGCAAGATTAGAGTTGACACTTTATATGATGAGTGCATTGCATTAGCTAGTATAATATTGCGGAGATGGCTGCAATTTTATCTTAAATAACCCCGCCAATTAGCTGATTAAGTATACATGTATTCATGTATTCTAGATTTCGTTATTATACGTTCACTTCTTAAGAGGGCATTTTGATTTACCCTTGTCCGTCTGTCCGTATGTCCGCCCTCCAGTCAGTCAGTCCGTCCGTTCGCCCATTTGTCAGTCACTCCGTTTGTTCGCCAGCCCGCCCGCCCGCCATAGTGCCAGTGTTACGCATAATTACAAAACGTATTTGACATACAGTAATGACACTTGATAGACATGTTTGCTAGCATGATGTTTTGAAGCGTATTCGTGCAGTTTATGGTAGAGCGATAGTTCTTAATTTAGTGTAAATTTATGATTTCAGTTGGTATCGTAATTTATGCAGTCCTGGTGGAGGTATTGTCATTGCATTGTGACAAAAGCGAAATATAGGGAGATCCGCGGTCCGTGAAGTTTGCGCGACATTCCACTTTTCGACCTTCGATAGAAATTGTCGAAAAGAAATGTCGAAATTAGATATTCGACATTTAACAGCTCTAAAATGTCAAAACATGTCGAATTTCAACGTTTAAAATTACAGCTTTTTCCAAAATGTCGAAAAAGTGTAGAATTTTGACGTTCGACACTACCGCTTTTTCAATAATGTCGCAATAGTGTCGAATTTTGATGTTCGACACTACAACTTTCTCCATAATTTCGAAAAAGTGTGGAATTTCTACGTACGACAATACAGCTTTTCTTAAACACATACATAATGTGATATAAATGTCGAATTTTTAATTCGACATTTTGTCATAGATGAGGAAATGTAGATATATTGTCGAAATTCGACTTTCGACATTTGTTTCAAGTCAGGGAAATGTCTAAAAAGCGTCGAAATATGACATAATACAATTTGCCGAGCCTGGAAAATGTCGAAATGTTGTCGAAATTAGACATTGGACATTTCTACCAAGTCAGGAAAATGTCGAAATATTGTCGAATTTCGACATTCAACAATTTTCCGAATAGTGAAAATGTCGAAATATTCTTGAATATCGACTTTCGACATTTCTATCAAGTCAGGACAATGTCGAAAAAGTGTGGAATTTCGACAATCGACAATATACCGGGCCGGGAAAATGTCAAAATATTGTCGAATTTCGACATTCGACATTTATATCAAGTCGGAAAAATGTCGAAATATTGTCCAATTTCGACATTCGACATTCAAGTCGGGAAAATTGAATAAGATATGAACCATAAAAGACTAAAGGATATGACATGATTGAATACGACTTTTTCTATTTCATATCTGTATTGTACAGAAGAATATCTGACTAGACCTCTTGAAGATTTTAAATTGCAAACAAATTAAGTCAGCAGAATAACTATTTTGATGAATATGTTTTCACAAAATGCATCCCATTGAAAATAAATCTAAATTTCCAGAAAAACGAATTATCTATACTTCAGGCCTTAATATAAGATGGTGAAAAGTTACATGAACTATGTTATAACATGCATCGTTATAATACCGCCGATCTGCATGATGACTTGAACATCATTTTAAAGCATTTCTTATCAAATAACTACGTGCTTTTATGCACAGGTATTCTATATATAAGGCCTAAAGGAGGCAATATAAGCTTACATAACTTTTATAACATATCACATGAAATAGGACAGATAACGTAAAACATCAAACTATGTCTAAATCTAAACAAATACATTTTAGATCTAGATCTAAATAAAATACCTTAGGGGTGTGATTGGATAAATAAATGGGTAACAGATCCCGAAGAACTAGAACATATAACAACACTGAAAATGAAGTACGGGTAGACTTTTTACGGCCATGCATAAACAGAAATTACGTTAGCAACGTTGCAGCTTGTATGTGTCTACAATGTTAGCAGTGAAATATAAAATTGGCACAGGCTGTGTAGATCCGTGAATGAGGTCTGAGAGCACTTCGATCTGGTGTGTTCTGTTTACTCGTGTCAAATGCACCTTATTTTGCGTAAATTAAAAAACCTTCGCTATATCAATAGTTAACGGGGTTGATCTGAGTACAAGGTGGTCAGTCTGGGTACAAATTTGTCAGATTTGTACAAAATCCAACATTTTGTCGGGGTACAAAAAGAGAGCTTTGAGCTGTACGGAAGGGCTGACAACCAAGAAATTGGATGGTCCTGAGAATGGGGATGTACGCATGTTAGTTTCAACTCCCCCATTTCTTCCACGAACTCCATGTCATCTGTGGAGTCCTGGTGTTATCTAACTCCTCCTCCAGCTGTTCCAGCTTGACCATAATCATCTGCAGCTTCATGGAGTGTTCAGCGGCAAAGATTGCAAATAGCTTGTCCTCACACACCCCACAGATCTGATAACTCTGAGGTTGTGCCTTGACGGGGCACTGGTCTGGCTGCTTTTCCGAGTCCATGACGGCGCAGCAATGGATGCATTGTATGTGGCACTTGGAGACACATACAGAACACATTTCTTGGAAGAGTCTTGCCATAGTTTAACTGCGGACGGAGTGAAACACGGCGTACGCCGCTTCGTTCTTTTATAGCGTTGAGAGGGTTGATGCTTTTTCGACATTTTCCCTGACTTCGTAGAAATTCGACATTTTCCGGCCCGGCAGATCGTCAGATGTTAAAATTTTACATTTGTTCGACATTTTCCCGACCATACAGAAATATAGAATGTCGAAATTGGACAATATTTTGACATTTTCCCGGCCCGACAAATCGTCGAATGTCAAAATTCCACACTTGTTCGACATTTTCCCGACTTGATAGAAATGTCGAATGTCAAAATTCGACAATATTTCGAATTTTTTCTGGTTGTACAAAATGTCGAATTTCGACACTTTTTAGACATTTCCTCAGCTACGAAAAAATGTCAAAAGTCGAAATTCGACATTTGTTCGACATTATGTATGTGTTTAAGAAAGGTTAAATGTCGAACGTCGAATTTTGACATTTTTCAACATTATGAAAAGAGGGACAATGTCGAACCTCGAATTACAACAAATTTTCGACATTATGGAAAAAGGGACTATGTTGAAAAACGACACTTTTTCGACATTATGGAAAAAAGATATAGTGTCGAACGTCGAAATTCGACACTTTTTCGATATTATGGAAAAATCTGTAATGTCGAACGTCGAAATTCGATATTTTTCGACATTTTTTTTATCCTTTTTGCCTATCAGCTTTTTAGTTTCCCTCATTATGGCAGTTTTAGGCCTCTGGTCTAGATCAGCACCTTTGATACAGTTTTTAGTTTTGTTTTATGTTTAAATTAATTCAAACTTTTCGCTACATAAATGTGCTTCTTTAAGCTGGTCTTAAACCTGTGCTTTAATTGTTTCGCTTGTATGTGTTTTAGCTTTGTACTTAAAACCCATGCATGTCTGTGACCCTGTTCTAATTTTATTTTGTTTTGTTTTTTGTTTATACATACATGCACTTATGTTTGTCGGAATAAAAATCCTGCATGGCGTATGTAACTTTGTTATATACTATCCGACGTGAAATAAAACTTGTTTATGTCTATGTCTATTTAGAGTTGTTAACTCTTTTGGCGCCAAATTTAAAAGTGTCGTCTGCAATAATAATTTCATATTAGATATAATTCTAAATTAAATAATAAAGGTATATTAGTAAAACATTTGTTTTTAAAAACCTGTATGTTTGGGCTAAAAAATACAGAAAACAGTGCAGTCCCAGGTCAGATGCCGCCTTTTCAAGGCGGCATCTGACATGGGACTACACTGTTTTCAATGGTGCCAACAGGCGACATTGGCGCCGAAAGAGTTGAAAATGTCGAATGTTGAATTTCGACATTTTTTCACAATTTCTGTCGAAGGTCGAAAATCGTATGTCGCACAAACTTCACGGACCTGAATATCCGTGTTATTTCTATTACCGGTGTTCCTATACACAGTATTAAAATGTTTACATTAAAGTATGCTTGTAGCATAACCCGACCGATGACGTCAAGGGAGCTAAGCGAGTATACTATGTGACCACGTGACAAAGTGACAATGTGATGTTATATTGATATCATATATCGAGCCTCTCGTATTAGAAACAACAATAAGTATGTACTGTAGAATTCTCCATATCATCGTTACATTGTACTTTACAGATACGCTTTTAACCCCTTACTCCATGAATATTCATGTGCAAGTAAATGACATCAATGATACTAATTTGTTGATGTTTTTTTATTATTGCAAATGAATACATGAGCACACATATTCAATAAGCAAACAGAGCAAACACTGATCTTGGTCTCCTCTGATTCCAAAGACGACAAATGGCGTATATACATGTATTGAGTAAATCACTAAATGGACATTTCCTTGTGACATAAAGTAGGACCATTTATTTATTAAACATACAAGTTTGAAAGCAGTTGGATGCTGAATGCAGGGCAAAAGTAATGTAGTAATGCTTTACTTTCTACCTGCATTAAGGTAAACTCTGTCTGTACGGCTCAGGTATAGACCTCTTTTAATGGTCGCTTAATATACGATATTAGTCCTGTAGATAAGTTATCATTCATCAGATCTCGCCATTGACAACTGACACGGGCCAGCCGGGAAAGAACATTTATTGTGACAAATTATGATGAATCAGAGGTCCAGATAAGATGCGTGAATTAAAACATATTTAAGCATAACTCCTTTATTTCTCCACCAAACCCTATACTGTGGCTACCCTTAAGAATCGTCTCTTCGAGACGATTCTAAAAAGTGGCCAACAGTATAGGGTTTAGTGGAGAAATGAGTATTTTAGTATTTGAGTACGCACCTTTATCGTTAGTTCTGGACCATATATCAGTATACTGACAATGCTCAGGAGATGTGGAACATACATCAGTATACTGACAATGCTGTAGAGAGGTGGTGCATAATGACCTATCAAACTCATATTCCCTCAGCCAAGCCCTGTCTTGCTGCAATTCATTGCAATACCCTCAGAAAGGCGGCGTGAACCCTTTACTCCATAGATACACTTTTTAACGCCATTGCAAACCGTGTAGACCCGGATTAGACGGCTCCTAGAGGAGCCGTGTGATTAGAGTCTGCTCTGTTTGCTTATATATGGAAACATGTGGACCTGATTCTAAAAACGAAGCTTCTTTATAACCATATATACATTATTTCTTACATGAATACCCATGGAGTAAACGGCTCATAGAGCAAATAGGACTCGGCGTAGAAATATTGAAGCAATTTTGATTACATTTTCTGCATACGCTTCTTGTCTGCATCCCTACAATGTATGTCTAGCCTATGATGTTTCTATGGAAATCAATAAGTGCACGTGTATATATTCTGTCAGTATTGTAAGTGATATTGTAATTGCTCCCTATATCCAGACATTTTACGAGAAATGCAATTTCATACAGCCATATAGAAATACTGGCGGTATGCCAGTTGTCAGACTTGCATGCACATTTTGGTGTATAGTTTTGATTGAGCCGCGACACAGGAAAGGTTGCGACATAGGAAAGGTTGCAAGAGCATCGCGACGAGTGGATACCGAGAGTTTGTATTGCGTCTAAGACGAGGCTTCGGATCAGGATATGTTTTATATTTCTGGTAGTATATTATAATGCTTAATCCTTTACACCATGAATATTCATGAAAAAAAATAATATCACGAATAGTAATTAGATTATCTGTAATTGCATATGAGCAAACCAAGGTTTGGCCATGACAGAAGCTGTAGAAATAACCTCACACGCAAATAGAGCAGACAATAATCAGACGGCTCCTATAGGGACCGTGTCTGATCTTGGTCCATTCTGTTTGTAAAGGCGTTAACAGGCGTATTTATGGAGTAAATGATTAACCCTTTAATTGAAGAATAATTATACAAGACTATTTCTCATATCATGGGTATTTATTGACAGATTGTTTATAATGGTGCATAAACATGATCTATCTGATTTGGGTCTTCACTGTTTGCAAATACAGTTCAACTCCTCTTAACCGGAATCCTATAATTTAGATTATTTTAGGAAGATGGCTGTTCAATACAGGGTGAATGTCATACAGAAAACTCCTCTTCAAGCTTTCTGCGTGACTTTCACCCTGCATTAAGCTGCCACCTGTCTCCAAGACCGACATCTATACAAAGTTTTAAAGTCCGGTTTACAGAGGCTGTACTGTATGTGAAAAAACATCCCTGTCTGGCAAATAATGTAGATTCTGATCAAACTTCAAATCACCTTGGATCCAAGCTGTTTTACACTCGTTTAATAGTTTTCTCAAAAACAGTAGTAAATATTTTAGCAAATCAGAGCCTTGTGGCGCTTGTTGGTTTTTGCTGTTGTCGCTTTCGGTGTTTTATTTTGTTTTTGTTTTTTAAACGCTTTGTTTGCAATTGGCGAATTATGATTGGCTACACAATGTGGATCGAGTATTCACCAGGATTCAAAATTTGCACTGTGTTGCTGCCGTTGAAACGATAGAGTATAGAAAAATATAATTACCGCTGAACATTGAAGTAGATGAAGAGGTTTGTCTAGAGGACAAGTACGTTTCAGCGAAGGAATAAACTCTTTCGCTGCCCAATTTTGTCGTCTGCAAACTTTGTCGTCTGCTACAAATCTTAATTTTTATTTTTCTTCATTTTTGTTTCAAAAACCATTGTTACAGTAACAAACAGTTTGGATCCTGATGAGACGCCGAGTTACTCGGCGTCTCATCTGGATCCAAACTGTTTGCATAGGTAATAACAGATGCGACAGTAACAACGAAGGAGTTCACCATTTACAATGTACCTGGTGCTTATTCATGGAAGAAACAATGTCCATGAATATCATCTAGCTGAATGTTTACAACGGCAGTAAGAACACGGGAAAGTTTGACAATGAGAGACACTGAAGAATCAGGTATATACAGAGATCCAGATAAGATGAGTAAATTAAAACATTTTCAAGAATAACTTCTTTATTTCTCAACCAAACACTATTTTATGACCACTCTTTAGAATGGTCTCGATGAGACCATTCTAAAGAGTGGTCACAACATCGGATTTCGTGGAGAAATGACGATTTGGGTACGCACGGTTATCTGTAGTTCTGGATCTATAACATTCACAATCACCCAGAGCAGGTCCTGATCAGACAGTTCCCACAGTAACTGTCTGATCTTGGTCTGCTCTGTTTATAAATGCATTAAATTGTGCTTCTATTATGTGGATGGTTATATGATATCTTAATCTGGATATAACACATACAGATACTGATGTTTCTTCTGTCATTTAACAAACATGCATTGAAATATAAATTGATCCAGATTCCGTAATCCCGGATGATCTAGTGTGGAACACATAATTATGGGCTATTTTCAAAAACTACGATTAAAAAGATACCTTTCTTTCAAACATTTGTAATCTAGGTTCTAGGCTGAGTTTTTTCTCAGATATCTCATTGGTAAGAGTTTGAGCTTGGTACAGAATCGCTCCTCAAACTCTAAACTGGACGTTCAATTTAGTATAGATATCGGTCAGGTGGCAGTTTAATGCAGGGTCAAAGTCATTCAGAAAGCTCCTAGAAAAGTTTTCTGAATGACTTTCACCCTGCATTAAGCAGCCACCTGCCTAAATGTATATAATTTCTTCTCTACTAGAATTCAGGTTTAGAGGGGTTTTGATGTACATGTATATGCTTGAGAATGATCTCAGACTCAAGATAACAGTTTATAACCCCTTGGCCTAGTTTCTCCTAGAATGGGTCATCATACAGCAAAAATAGGTTTCGTAAGTGCTTTACAACATTGTTGGTTTTGTTGGGTGGTTTTTTTGTTGTTTTTTTATCGAGAAATTTGTGAGTGCACAATGCCTTTGGTAATTGTCAAAAACACTCGTATTTGGGTAATTATCGCAAATTTGATTCCATCACGTCCAATGTCGAGTTTCCTTAATTAATAGACAAAATGATACTTGGCAGGGGAATCATCAGTGAAGATTGACAATCCTGCAGCTAGTGTTACATGAAAATCTAATTCCCTTGTTTTCTTGCCAGATTAGAATACCACAGGGAATCCTTAACAATGCAGAGAAAGCTCGATCCTGTAGTTTGTATTCTGAGTTTATAGCAGGTAACCATTCTCCTGTCGATGGCAACATATCCGTCATTTGCAAACAGCTTGGATCCAGATGAGATGCCGAGTAACTCGACGTCTCACCAGGATCCAAATTGTTTGACACTCGGTCAGAAGTTTCTCAAAATTTATGCTTGAACGAATCGCTAGTAGGTCAAACTTGCTTCAAATCAGAACTTGAACAGACATATGTCTTCGGCATGATAAGGGTTTAAAATAGCATGTGAAAATTTGCTATTTTATATTTTTCAAGTCATTCCTGTGCTTGGGTAAAATTACTTTTAATTACATGTTCTGCGTAGAAACCATTACGTTATTACATTTGTACTCTGGGTTTGTTTTTGAATTGTTGAACTGGCGTGCAAATATTATGAAAACGCAAACAGTGCAGTCTCTGGTTAGAAAAACCCTCTAATTTGGGTCTACAGTAAAATCCCTCTAATGCGATCACCTAAAAGAGGTATAATTCTGGGTGGTAGAGGCAGGTGGTAGCTTAATCCAGGACAAATGTAATGTAGAAAGCTCCTAAAGGAGCTTGTTGCATTACTTTTCTCCTGCATTAAGCAACCACCTGCTTATAACGACCGCCATGTTTATTCATTAAGTGGTCACATTAGAGGTGTTCTACTCTACTCTGTTAGGGACACTATTCAAAAATGGACGAACCATTTACCTTATACATGCGCATTTTCACGTCATTGCAAACCAAGTAGATCCAAATCAGAAACTCAGCTTGATTAATAAACAATGTAGATCTAATTCAATGTCTATTCAATGATACCATTATGTGAATTCAGCTTACTAGTAGCCATATATTCTTCATTTCTTACATGAATATTCATTAGATAAATTGGACAATGCTGTAGTGTAAACCAGCGTTTTGTAACACCTTCCATGGCCTATGCTATTTTGACTTGATTTAAGAATGACTGCCACATAGATTCCATCAATTCCTAGACTGCCAACTGCCTTACAGACCAATAATTAGACCTCTTCATTAAGGTCGCTTACGACGGGTTAGATTGTAAACCCAGTTGATACGACTCCTGCAGGAGTCGTCTAATCAGAGACTGTTCTGTTTGCTTATGTAATTATATAGATCTGATTCTACAGTCCCTGCTATGACCAAAACTGCTTGTGTTCATATGATATAAAAATAATCTTAATGACATCATTATTTCGTGCATAGATATTCATGAGGTAAAAAGGTAATGTAATGAAATAATGTGTTAGTTTTGTTTGTTGGTTTGTTTAGCTATTCATATATACCTTGCTTGCATGTATGTTTGAGAATCTTTATGTGCAATTGTAACTTTTTGTTGTGTTTCGATACTTAAATCAAATTATTTTCCAGAAGACACGGAACTGCTTTGCGCATTTAAAGAGGGTCTTTTTTCGATTTCCGGCCTTTGAATAACACAAGAGTAGGTTATATATTGCCAAAAGTCTGAAATTGGCCTGAATCTGCATCTGCGATGCAATGAGACCAACCTTGTTTTAAGACGACGGTACATCATTACACCGGGATCTGAATAAACCAATCATTAAGAATATAAGAAAACACAACAAAATCACCTCCGAGCCGAATATCCCATTCTAAGAGCACTATAATAAAAATGAATGTGCGTGTTCCAGTTATTATTGTTGATGTCAAACCGTCATAATTGAAAGATTAAATTCTGATTATTAGTCTAGACCTAGGAAATTACTTTCCTTCAAGCTATAAATCTCTTTACCAATGTCTACATACTGTAACATTGACCTTTGACGCATGGCCTTGAAATTGAATACCACGCAACGTCTCAACATTGGGAACAGGCATGCACATTTCAATAATTCTGCTTGCCATGGTTCGTTCTTAGAAATTTTCGCTATTTTTTCAAGTTCTGCCTCTTGTGACTTTTTAACCTCATCCCTCATTATAAACGCTCATTGCGACTTTGCAAACCGTACATCAAGATCAAACGATTTCTGCAGGATCCATCTGACTTCTGATTGCCACCAATACCAGTATATCATATGCACATATATCCTTGTAACATGTCATTATTTCTTATATGAATATTCAACAGGGACCGGTTTAATGTTATAAAATGCGTTAGAATTGTACCGATTGATGCACAGTAGAACACCTCTAATGCTACCACTTAATGAATAAACATGGATGTCTTTATACGCAGGTGGTTGCTTAATGCAGGACAAAAGTAATGCAGAAAGCTCCTCTGGGAGCTTTCTGCATTACTTTTGTCCTGCATTAAGCTACCACCTGCATCTAGCATCCAGAATTATACCTCTTTTAGGTGGTCGCATTAGCGGGGTTTTACTGTATTTAACGTGTTGTTCTCAACCCCCTGTCTATGACATCGGTGCGGTTTGCTGGGTGTTCTTGCGCAAGTTAAGGTACATTAAATCATCATAAGACACATGCAGTGTCATTCACAATATGGACATCAAACTGGTGAATTAATATATATTGAATAATGACAGATTTATGCCTGACTTTTAAATGTTCTATCGTAAAACTGCCTGTCTTGAGGGGAATTACTCGGTCCATATTGATGATTACAGTAGAAGCTGTCTTAAGCGACCACTAAATAGGGATCTAATTATGGGTTTGTATGGAAGGTGTTAGCTTAATATATACAAGTCAAGAGTAATGCAGATAGCTCCTATATAGGAGCTTTCTGCTTTAGTTTTGCCATGTATTAAGCAACCATCTGCTTTGCATGCATTTTAACCCTTCGCTTGCTATCCACACCAATATACCTACCTGTAAATAGTGAAGACCCAGATGAGACAGCTCCTGCAGGAGCTGTCTCATCAGGGTATGCCCTATTTACAAGTTGATTGTGCAACCGGTGCACTTCAAAGCAGTCCTTGCACAGCGAAATACTTGTACACAGTGAAGATATATGTAATTATACCACAGGGCATGGGTAAAGAAGGAGAAATGTATTTTAAAATTCAGCAAGAGAAGGGTTAATATGCCTGTGTCCAATCAAGATATGGTCGCTTAAGACATGGTCTACTGTATGTTATATACATTTTAACGTCTATCCAATCCAACATGAATCAGGATCTAACTTGTGTTCCACTCAGTTTATAAGTGTCGTCTGCAATAAAAAAAAAAGTCTTGAACAAATAATAGGAAAAGAAAACTCTTATCCCGCTGTGGAAATAAATGTTGTCCGCATAAATTTGAATCTGGTTCAATTTTGACTACTTTCGAAGCAAATTGCATTAACTCAACCATTTTTCATGCCCTAAGATAGGACAACTGAATTGTATGTACAGTAAAACCTCTCTAAACTGGACGTTAAAGTTGGTATAAATATCGGTCTTGGAGACAGCGTAATGCAGGATGAAAGTCATGCAGGAGTTTTCTTCATGACTTTCAACCTACATTAAGCAGCCACCTGCCTAAAAGCATCGAAACTCTTCTCTACTAGAATTCCGGTTTAGAGAGGTTTTACTGTATATACTATTATAAACCATCGGCGTAATACTTTACAGCAAACAACGCAGACCCTGATCAGGGGTTCCTTCCGGGGTCCTTTGACTTGAGTCTACAGTGCGGGTCCTGTTTTACTTATGGGATCGTTGAAGTAACTGCATAAACACTTCAATTGCTGTACACTATTACTGAATCGTATAATTATTCTTTCTATTCTTTCCATTTGGATACATAACCGCTTATAAATAGATACGCCCAGATATATTATTAGCCCTTACAGTAAAACCTCTCTATAACGACCTTTAAATTGCGCTAATTAGTTGGCATTAACGGCAGGTGGCTGCTTAAAGCAAGGTGGAAGTAAAACGGAACGCTCCTGTAGGAGCGTTCCGTTGTACTTTCACCTTGCTTTAAGCAGCCACCTGTCTTTAACACAAAATACTTGATGTAGTTTAGTGGCCATTATAGAGAGGTTTTACTGTACTTCATGCAAACGCTTTTTCTTGACTTTAGAAATAGAGCAGACTCAGGACTTACTCGGTTTGCCTACGAACTGATATAGATCTGATTCTATAGTTTCTGTTCCTTGATTTGAACGCTATTGTTAAAAATCAGCTAATTAATATTCATAAAGTCATTACTTCTTACAAAATAGTTTTAGGTAAAAAAGTTAAACGACGAAGGAATCACGTGTTTGACTATTTTCGAATGCAGCAGACAAACATTGATGTTTCTCTTATTAATAATTTATGCACAGAAAAGTTTCCCCTTAATTATCTGTACAGGTAATATATATTATCTAAGAAACTGCCCTCTAGTAGCGATCTCTTTCACATTCGTAGCAAACAGACTGTTATCTCTTCTCCGCAACCGCAAGTTGCAGTCAGAATAGCATTTGCAAACAACTATGATCCAGTTTAGACGCCGAGTTACTCGGCATCTCATCAGGATCCAAACCGTTTGACACTCAACCAATAGCTTCACAAACTTGGTCCAATCGGAGGTAATCATAATTACATCAGATGCAAATGTGAGCAGACATGGTATAGGTCAATGATGCCGTTAGCCATTTTGACAACATGGTGTTTTGACACTGCTACATATGTATTAATCAGTATCTTGCATTTGTATTAATCAGTATGACACTTGTACATTGTCATGTTACAATACTGGCCCGTCGCCTCAGCAATACATTATACGCACTTAGCAGTGCATGTTTATCTGTGGGTGGCATGTAAGCTTCCTACACCTTGCGCCCGTATCACTCGTATAACTCGTACGACAGAAATTACCAGTTGTAACTATCAGCTGCAGTAGTTAGTAACTACCAGTTGCGACCGTCGTATATTAGAACATACAATAATTCCGTCATACGTAGTTGGTCTTAATTACAGTGTGTGATAAGTACAACTACACGAGATACAACGAGTATCGTGAACTAAGATAGGTTTCGTTGTACGGCCTTAATAAGGACCGATCCCTGGTTCTTGATACAAGGTAGGTGACGCTTATGTCCATGTATTTGCAAATTGGTTCATATCAGTACTCAGTCTTGCTGTGTTCCATGTTTATAGTTAAATAATTTGCCAAATCATATTGCAATGGTAGGCTATTGCAGGGATGTAGACAAGAAGCGTAAATCAAATAGTATTTATATTTCTCCATCAAACCGTATATTGCTATCTCCGAGACGATTCTAACAGGTTTTGCCAGAGAAATAAGAGAGGTTGATAGATCAGGGTCCAATGTTATCAAACTTATGAGTCCGAATCTGAGATCATTCTCAAGTATCTGATTGGTCAGATGATTGAGAATGATCTCAGACTCAAGCAAAATGTTTTATACCATCGGGGCCTGGACGCATCCTAAAGCTTTGATAGATCAGTAGTCTTGCTGATATGATCAGTGAGTGACCGTAGATCTTATCTCGAGCCCCATAGTCTTAATTATGTGTTAGGGTGTTAATATACATTGTAAATTAACTGGACGAATGTTTGTACAGACAAAATATGCTTTACATGCTAAATGCTATTTAACTATCAATCAAAGAATTCCTGTGTGGTGATTAATTGTATTGCCTAAACCCTCATTCGACATTGTTTAACTCATTCAGTGCCAATGTCGCCCGTTGGCACCATTGAAAACAGTGCAGTCCCAGGTCAGATGCCGCCTTTTCACTGTTTTCTGTATTATTTTAGCCCAAGCATACATTTTTTTTAAAAACAAATGTTTGACTAATATACCTTTATTATTTAGTTTAGAATTATATTTAATATGAAATTATTATTGCAGACGACACTTTTAAATTTGGCGCCAAAAGGGTTAATGAAACCTGAATGAATGTACTTTCCCCAAGAAGTTGCAGCACAGAAATTAACTCTTATCCTGTCTAGCTATACCTGACGTGCATTTGCAAACAGCTTAGATCAAGATCAGACGCCGAGTCACCAAGCGTCACAACAGAGTCCACTGTTTGACATATGGCAGAGCAATGGATAAAGGCGCGTATCCAAATACTAAAGTCAGGCAAGTCTCCACCAAACCCTATCTCGAACTGTGACAACTCTTTAGAATCTCGATTCTAAAGAGTGGTTACAAAATAGGATTTGGTGGGAAAGTAAAAAAAATATTCTTTGAAATGTTTTAATTTACGAATCTTATCTCGGGCCATCTGACATGGTCGAAAGTTTCTTAACTACTTGGACGAATCTGAAGTAACAGGTTGAAATTTAACTAGACATCATTTTACAGCAAGATGCGTTTTAAAAAAACAAAATGGAACAATATTGTATTTTTTAATGAAACGTAGCACGTGGAAACAAGTAGTTTTAGAAGTAGTGAAAATTCGCGTGCCTTTTAATCTCATATATTGTTCTATAACAGGAAAATACGATGAGCGATGTAAATCATTTTCATTAATACTAACATGCGCTTTACGATATCAGTTGTGCACGTACACATTGATAAAATGGTACTAGCAATATTAGATCAGTGGTTATGACATATAAAACGCGCTATCTATAGACAGATTTCCTGAAATTTATTAGAAAGAAACATTTATTTCTAAGAAAGATTTCCGGGACTTTATCAAAGTTTATCTGACCAGTACATGAAATTGTTGAAAATACCGACTAGACTTTAGCCAATTCATTCATATTAACGCCTTTTGACGTCCCTGTAAAAGTCACCTTTTGAAACCATAGCGATAAATAGCGCATTTGTTCCATCGGAGCAAATGCTTGATTTATCACAATGGTTTCAAAAGTACGTAATACTACAATTTCCTTTTTTCTTGCAAATGCTCCTTTTCTGTAAATTTATTCAAGGAGGTTAGGTCTGAAATAGCCTATGACGGAACGGGTTAATGGTTAAGTCGTACAATACTAATATCATAAAGGAATTGACTTGATATATCAGCTTGCTACTTTGCGAATGGGCTGTCTCTCGTGTCTCCCATGTCAATTCTCGCATACAAATCCAACACTAACCTTTAGCTTCCTAAACGCAAGGTAACTGGCATTCGAACAAAAACCTGGGTCCAGATGAGAGGCCGGGTCACTCAACGTCTCATCAGGGTCCAAGCTATTTGGACACTCGAATAGCAGTCAAATACTTAGACTTACGAATTAGAATTGAACAAAAGCTGGTAAGAGTTAGGCAGACCTATTTTTACCACGAATATTTATGCTCGAATGTTAGGCAACAGATTGCATTATATTTACAACCGACTACATGCGTTCTGATGTCCGACTAAAGGAAGTATTTCCAATTAAATACCTGCAATACAAAGTGTAGTATCTATCTTGAAAATGCCCGTATGAGTTGGCATTCATGTCTGATATTTATTCTATTTCCTAGAAAGCGCTACGGGTAATCCATCAGTGTTGCGCTTTGATCAGGCAGTAATGTCAGCTCTATGCAAAAGATATACAGCCCCTTTAACTCTTATGCCTCTATCCTCAACCTGAATTGCATTTTCAAACAGCTTGCGTACAGATCAGATGCCGAGTGAATAAGCGTCTCAACAGGATTCAAGCTATTTGAAATCCGGTCTGTAGTTTCTCAAAAGCTTGATCGAATCAGAGTTATTCAGAACTGCACCTGACAGAAATTTGAGCAGACATTATGTTTCACAGCGGGGTGATAGTTAACCATAAGTAAAAAATGGTGTTTGCTGAAGCTCTGATATGGAACACTTTTATTTACAGTAGAACCTGTCTTAAGCCCCATCAAAGAGAGTCCTAACTATATGTCAGTAAGGCAGGTGGTAGCTTAATGCAGGTCAAAAGTAGTACAGAAAGCTTCTACAGGATATTAAGTAACCACCTGCTTTTCAACACCCCCGTGTTCAATTAATGAATGGCCGCTTAAGACAGGTTCTACTGTACATACAAAATTATGTACTTCCAAGGTTTTAATCTTTTCGGAAACAACTGAACTAGTGTCAAACAGCATGGGTATTCATAAAACATCGACTTGCTTGGCGTCGCATCTCAACATTTTCAGTGTTGAATATCCATGAAAGAAATAAGAACATCATGAATATTTATTTACTAACTTTTTATAATGCCGTATGTACAGATGATTGTTTGGTATTAGAAGAAACCATAGAGCAATTACCATTACCAAATACAGCAGACCCTGGTCTATGGAAGCCGCCTGATCTAGATTTAATGTGATTGCAAAGACGTGCAAGGGCGTTTATAAGAAAAACAATTAACCCTTTCCTCCATAAATACGCCTTTCTACGCCTTTGCAAACAGTGTAGACCCAGATCAGACGGCTCCTATTGGAGCCGTCTGATCACGGTCTGCTCTGTTTACTTATGAATTAATATAGATCTGTTTCTACACTTTCTCCTTTTGCAAAAGTTGCATGTGTTTATAAGCCATTTAAAAAAATGAATCTAGATCTAATTAATATTCATGATGTCATAATTTCTTTCATGAATATTCATGGAGTAAAGGGTTAAGACAGTGGATTCAGCAGTACATCTGTTCGTTATAATCATTACGATTAAACGGCACTGCGACATGAAAAAGGCTATGTTGTTCATATTGAACAATCGCACTCCATGACATCCGCATAAAATGCATACTTCTCTTTGTATAGGTGGTTGCTTAATGCATGAAGACAATTATGCAGTTGGTCTAGAAATTGTATTTCTTTATATGATTTCCGAGCTGCATTAAGCAGCCTTCTGCTTTAAAAGGAACACCCGTTTCCTAATGCAGTAGAATATAGAATCGGGTCTATATAATTCCGTAAGCAGACAGAGCCGGCCCTGGACAGGCGGCTGCGCCAAGAACTGTCTGTTCTGTGTCTACTCTGTTTGCAAAAGGGGTCTGTATTAGAAAACCCTTTCCTTATTTCAAAAATCTTTTCATGCCTTGTAAACAGAGTAGGCCTAGATCCTGATTAGATGACCCCTGTTGTATCTGTTTAAGCTATGCCGTTATTAAAAAAAAATCAGCTAATACGCGTGTACATGTAAATATTCATGATGTCATTATTTCTGACATGAATATTCAACAGGGAAATGGTTAACCCTTTCCTCCATAAATACGCATTTCTACGCCTTTGCAATAAGAGTAGACATAGATCAGACGGCCCCTATAGGGTCTGCTCTGTTTGCTTATGATATGATATAGATGCGATTCTACATTTTCGGCCATGCCTAATATTTCTTGTGTCCATGGATGTGCTATTACAACAAATCAAGTAAATTAATATTCATGATGTCATTATTTCTTACGTGAATATTCATAGAGGAAAGGGTCATAGGTTAACGTATTTAACCCTATATCTCCGACGACAATGTCCAAATACAGTAAAAACCCTCTAAACCGGACGTTAAATTTAGTATAAATATCGGTCTTGGAGACAGGTGGCAGCTTAATGCAGGGTGAAAGTCATACAGAAAGCTTCTCTAGGAGCTTTCTGCATGACTTTCATCCTGCATTAAGCAGTCACCTGCCTAAAAGTATCTAAATTCTTATCTACTAGAATTCCGGTTTAGATGAGTTTTACTGTATATGTTATGAAGCGATCTTACTTTCAGTTTAAGGGATGTCTGCAACATTGCTATTGTCGATGTTGACTTAGTTGTCGAAAAACCCATTCCCTCATAATGACGACTTTTGACCACTCTGAAAAAGTCACTTTGTGAAACCATTGTGATAAATAGAGCATTTGCTCCTATACAAAATTCTAAAAGTTTCCTTATCTCTAGTTAATGCTCCTTTTCGGTAGATTTATTCAAAGAGGTTGTATCTAAAAATAGCCTATGACGTAATGGGTTAAACTACAGATTCTTTTTGTTTTAGATGTTACGCTGATATGGATTCATACTGGACTTCTCCTCATGTTTTTCTCTATTTACTGCGTACAACGTTATTGTCTGGTGATAAATAATTGATGGTTTATTCAATATTTCAATTTACCCATATTGGAAAGACGTATCTATTTGATTGTTTCTTATACATATGTTTATTAAATGTCGGGTTAACCATTAATCTCATTTGCGAATAGAGCCTACCCCTACCAGATACCTTATGGTCAGGGTCTGCTATGTTTGCTGGTTAACCAATTTTTCCCACGATCCCATATATGGGACGTAGGCAAACAGTGTAGACTCTGATCAGACGCCGCATGATGCGGCGTCTGATCAGAGTCTACACTGTTTGCTGATAGGAATTTCAATATAAAACAAAACGAAATTTATGCCAGGCACCCCTTAGATAAAAAATGGACCAATCCAATATATAAACATGGAAGAATCTACTCGGCGCAAATGGGTGAATAATACAGATATGATTCTACAGTTTGTGTCATAGAACCCCTCTAATGCGACCACTTAATGAATAAACATATATGTCTTTATAAGCAGGTGGTTGCTTAATGCAGGACAAAAGTAATACAGAAATCTCATCTAGGAGCTTTCTGCATTATTTTTGTCCTACATTAAGCTACCACCTGCCTCTACAACCCTGAATTATACCTTTTTTAAATGGTCGCATTAGCGGGGTTTTACTGTACATACTAAATATACATAAGGTATTTACTCAGTTGTTTTATGTCTTACCACTGAATCCGAGTGAGAATCGAAGCCGAGCCTGTTATAGATTCTGGCTGACTCAAATGATGGCAGTACTGGGGACGAACGACACCATACGTGTACATGTATCTCAGAGAATATGGCGAAATTCTGCAATTTGTGTAGCAAATCAGACGTATGGCGGATTTACTTGATATTGAAGTGTCTGTCAAGAGAAAAGTCAGACTAATCTCGTTTGCACGGACCCGGATTGGATTTATCTAAAAATTTATAGTCGAAACAACGCGTGATAAAGAGAATCACTTTGTTCGAATAAACCTGAATCGTGATCAAACGGCATATTTATTGCACAAATACAATACCGGTATTTCAGTGAATGTGAAATCGAGGTATCACAATATTGTAGCATGTACAGTAAAACCCCTCTATAACGGCCACTGATTTGTGTTAATTAATTGGTATTTAGGGCAGGTGGAAGCTTAAAGCAAAGTGAAAGTAAAACAGAACGCTCCTATAGGAGCGTTCTGTTTCACTTTCACCTTGCTTTAAGCAGCCACCTGCATTTAACACAAAATACTTGATGTAATTTAGTGGCCGTTATAGAGAGGTTTTACTGCATTTGCTTTCAAAGTCAAAACAGACAATTAGGCCTTTCAAACCTGGATACCCTTACATAGTCAATTTCAAACAGTGTAACACCAGATCAGAAGAACTCGCAGAGGATCCCTCTAATCAGGGTATGCATAGTTTGTCATTCATAATCCTCTAGCAAATTTAGCCCCATCATACTGAGTGGACACTCTAGTTAACACTTTTGGGTGAGTCCACAGTGATAATCAAGGGTTGTCTGTTGAAAGGGTTAGCATTGTTCTTTGATGTAGGCCTACGCAAATGCCATCAGCTTTTGGCAGAGTGCATTTTATATTTTAACATTTTGAGTAAAATGTCGTCAGACAATGCCTACTTCAGTTTTCACATTTGATGGGTATTGTGTCTCCTTTCAAAAACACATTTTGAGTGTTACAAAAAATGGATTTACTTGGATGTCCATCTGAATCAAAACTGTTTAAAAGGTAACTTCACACAACTGGCTTAAGGGAAAGTCTCGTTCTAAGTGAAGAAGCCACTTTCCATCAGTATAGAGGCTTCCTTCAATGCTTATTTTCCTAATTGCAGCGTCTTCTTGTTTCTATATTAAAACTCCAGATATAAGAGAAAATACGCTCCCGGGTTAATGCATTTTAAAAAACAAAGTAAATACCTTTCCAAAGGACACAGTGGGAAAGAAGCACAGAAAAGAAAACTCTAACAATGCCAAAATGATTTCTAATGTGTGTTCGTAAAGGCAAGTTGAACCATTATGAACCTCATGCAGGCCGAAATTATTGCAGAAAAATCCATGAGAGCTACTACTGTTGTCCTGCATTAACACATTATCCCTTAGTGACGCATTTTTGCGCATCTATAAAAGCCTCTTTCCCATAGGAGCAAATGCTCTATTTATCACAATGGTTTCAAACTACAAAATTCTATTGTTTTCCTTTCCTCAAGTTAATGCTCCTTTTCGGTAGATACATGTATATTCAAAGAGGTTGGGTCTAAAAATAGCCTAGGAGAGAATGAGTTAAGCACCTGCTTGTTTTTAAAGACTTCTATGTTTACCCATAAAGTGACTGCTATAGAAGGGGTTTATTGAATTGCAGAAACACCCCTTCAAATAAGATTAGATTGGTTCAGAATTCGTATTTTTGCAAGTTTAATCTAACAAGTACATGTATGCCTGAATCTGTTGTTTAACCCATTTGCTCCCAGTGGATTCTTCCATGCTTATATATTGGATTAGTCCATTTTTTTATCTAAGGGGTGCCTGGTCAAAATTTTCAACTTCGTTTTGTTTTATATTGAAATTCCTATCAGCAAACAGTGTAGACTCTGATCAGATGCCGCATTATGCGGCGTCTGATCAGAGTCTATACTGTTTGCCTAAGTCCTAACTAGAGAGAGAGAGAGAGTGAGAAAGAGAGAGAGAGAGAGAGAGAGAGAGAGAGAGAGAGGCGAGGCACAGAGAGAAAGAGGAGGCACATATATAGACATACAAAGATAGAGGGAGAGAGAGAGAGACAGAGAGAGAGAGACAGAGAGAGAGAGAGAGACAGAGTCAGAGAAAGGCACACACACAGATAGAGAGACACACACAAAGTGCGAAGTGTGGGGCCTCTTTTATGTGGTCACTTAGTGAGGTTTTCTAGAGATATATTGTCTCTATTATATGGTCACAAAGAGAGGTTTTATTATATATAGAATTTGACATAAAGGCTTGAATAGTTCCTATGGTGTCTGTTATGTATGACAAGTGACAGCTGATGAGGATTTATGTATTTGATGTAAATAATTGCACGTTCTGCTTTTTCGTGTGTACAATAAAATCCGTCTAATAAAAAGTTCTAGTAGAGCATAATTTAGACACTTAGGAAGGTGGCTGATTAATGCAGGATGATCGTTATACAGCAAGCTGTCAGTGTGTGTGTTTGGGGGGGGGCTTTCTTTTCTGCGTGACTTTCATCCTGCAATAAGTTGTCACCTGTCTCCAAAGCCGATATTTATACTAAATTTAACGTGCGGTTTAGAGGGATAGTACTGTATTCGTCTCTCTTTCAATCTAGCTTATTCAGTTACGTCTTTGAAGCAATTGATTGTCCCATAGTAAATGTGTTCAAACATCGGCTGTTCCGCTATGTTACACAAATGTACATTAGTAGGAATATCTTACAAATGTGAGACGTTGAAAAGCTTAAAGGAGATGTCCCTACATTTGACGCGTTTCATAAACACTTAAAATATACAAAACTCATTTATTTATATGCTGAAAAGTAGTATATCGCAAAAAGCCCCATCTAATTACCGTTTATAATGACAAAACATCCATGTGTTTGATATCGCCGATCCCGGTTTTACTACCCGAAGTTTCAGTTTTATTCGGGCTGGGGTTTAGTTTCGTAACTGTTCGCCCTATTCGCGATTCTCCGACCACTTCCGAGAAAGCTATTACGTAGGGATCGGGTGATCATCGGCAAAACGCGGAAGAATTTAACGGAAAAGGCCGATAATATTGTGTTGTAGAACAAAAATTATCAGTATTGATGAAATCGGTTTATTTGTATCACATGGGGCATATTTCGATATATGTTCAAATTGGGAACCTTCATAATAATGATAGAGCATAACAAATACCAAGTTTTATGATATTATTGAAAATATGCCATCATTGTAGGGACTTCCTCTTTAAGAAATGACAGCTGGCATTTCGTTGGCAGACATTTTTAAAGGTCAAGTCAGTTGTTACATTCAATCGGAACAAAACGTTATTGCACAGATATCTTCGGTTCATAATGTTCACTGTACAGTAAACCCCTCTAAATCGGACGTCCAATTTAGTCTAAAGTTCAGTCTTGGAGACATGTGGCAGCTTAATGCAGGGTGAAAGTCGTACAAAAAGTTCCTAGAAGCTCCTAGGAGCTTTCTGCATGACGTTCATCACATGCCTTAAAGTGTCTAATTGTTTTTCTACTAGAATTCCGGTTTAGAGGGATTTTGTTTAAACCTGTTTACATCATGATTATTCACGTAACAAATAATGACTTTATGAGTATTTATTATGATGATTTTATAATGCTAGTTTGACCATGGTAGAAACTGTAGGATCCAATCTATATGTACAGTAAACCCTCTTTATAACGGCCACTAAATTACATCAAGTAGTTTTTGCCAAAGCCAGGTAGGAGCGTTCTGTTTTACTTTCACCTTGCTTTAAGCAGCCGCCTGCCCTAAATACGAACTAATTAACACAATTAAGTGGCCGTTATAGAGAGGTTTTACTGTATAATATAAGCAAACAGAGCATACGCTAGGTGGACAGCCCCTACAAAAACTGTCTGATCTGGGTATACTCTGATTGCAAACTGTCTAGCTATGGCGTAAAGGGTTAATACTCCATGAAATGGAAAGGATGCCTAGTTTGAGTCTCCTTGTAAAATTCAAATTTGTTTTCAATTTGCATTTCTATTTCTTTAGAAATGCTCCGTTTAGAATTAAACATTACGGCAATCGCATAACAGATTGTTTCTTTATTGGGTAGTTTCTCACTCATACTACTTTGTTCATAATGCCATAGAACTTCGGCTAATCACTAAATGAATATTCATACAGTCGGGCGGGCGGTCGGGCGGGATGTCGGGCGGGCGATCGGGTCGGGCGGGTGGTCGGGCGGGCGGTCGGGCGGGCGGCGTGCCGTCGTTGACAAAACATTAACATTGCTTATAACTTCTGATTTAATTAAGTTAGACCATTCATATTTGGTATGCAGATAGCTTGGGTAAAGGCCTTTCATTTAATATAAAGATACATGAAATCAGGTCAAGGTCACTTTTTCGAAAACTTTGCCGTTTTTAACAAACTTTAACATTGCTATAACTTCTGAACTACAAATGCTAGGCGATTCATCTTTGGTATACGGATAGCTTTGGCGAAGACCTTTCACTTGATACAAGGATATATGAAATCAGGTCAAGGTCAAGGTCACTATTTCCAAAACTTTGTTGTTATTAACAAAGCTTATAACTTCTGAATTACTGAAGCCAGACAAGGTCACTATTTCCAAAACTTTGCCGTTTTTAACAAAATTTTAACATTGCTTAGAACTTCTGAATTACTGAAGCTAGACCATTTGTATTTGGTATGCAGATAGCTTGGGTGAAGGCCTTTCACATAGTACAAGGATACAATGTATATAAAATCAGGTCAAGGTCACTATTTCCAAATTTTTGCCGTTTTTAACAAACTTCAACATTGCTATAAGTTCTGAACTACAAATGCTATGCAATTCATCTTTGGTATACAGATAACTTGGGTAAAGGCCTTTCACTTGATACATAAAATCAGGTCAAGGTCATTGTCATTATTTCCAAAATGTTGCCGTTTTTAACAATACTTTAACATTGCTTATAACGTCTTAATTACTTAAGCTAGACCATTCATATTTGGTATGCAGATAGCTTGGATGAAGGCCTTTCACTCAATATAAGGCTACGTGAAATCACGTCAAGATCAAGGTCACTATTTCGAAAACTTTGCCGTTTTTAACAAACTTTAACATTGCTATAAGTTCTGAACTACAAATGCTAGGCAATTCATCTTTGGTATACAAATGGTTTGGTAAAGGCCTTTCAGTTGATACAAAGTTATTTGAAATTAGGTTAAGGCCAAGGTTACTATTTTTTCTGAACTGCTGAACCTAATATGCTAGACAATTCATATATGGTATTGCTTTGGTGAAGGCCTTTCATTTGATGCAAGGATACATGAAATTGGGTCAAGGTCAATGCCACTGTTTTGAAAAAAAAACTTGACTGTTTTTGACAAACTTTAACATTTTGCTATAACTTCTGATCCACGAGGGCTAGGCAATTCACCTTTGGTATTCAGATAGCTTTGGTAAGGACCTTACGGATGACATAAAGATACCTGAAATCAGGTCAAGGTCACTGTTTTGAATCATTGGCTGTCATTAAAATGTTGTTATGACTTCTGAACTACATGGGCTAGACACTTTATATTTGGTATGCAGATAGCCTTTCAGTTGATACAAGGATGCATGAAATTGGGTCAAGGTCAACACAAAAATCCGGCTTTAATTCGGTTTCCGCATTTATTTTTTGCTTGTTATTGTCTTATTGTCTTATTATCTCCCTAACCACTGTATCAATTGCCATGGAATTGCATATACACATTAAACACCATTTATACGTTCAGTGCGCACATAGCCCAGGTCGTCCGCAAGCCCAAGGTCAAGGTCAAATGACTTGGAAATTTTACGTGCAGTTGGTTGTCACAGTTTTTTCATCGTCTTATATCTCCATAACAACTGTAGCTATTCGCATTAAATTGCATATACACATTACATATTATCTGTACTTTCATTGCACATCCAATCCGTGCTGCCCGCAAACCCAATGTCAAGGTCAAATGACTTAGGAATTACTTGGAAATTGTACGTACAGTTGGTTGTCACATTTACATGCAGTTGGTTGTTACAGTTTTTCATTGTCTTATATCTCCCTAACCAATGTGTTATTCACATGGAAATGCATATACACATTAAATACCATCTATAATTTCATTGCATACCCAACCCATGCTGTCCGCAAGCCCCTTGTCAAGGTCAAATGACTTAGGCATTTTATGTGCACTTGGTTGTCACTGTTTTTTCATTGTCTTATATCTTCCTAACCACTGTAGCTATTGCCACAGAATTACATATACACATTAAACACCATCCAAACTTTCATTGCGCATCCAGCCCGGGATGCAAGTAAGCCAAAGGTCAAGGTCAAATGACTTTTACGTGCAACTGGTTATCACATTTTTTTCATTGTCTTATATCTCACTAACCGCTACAACTGTTGGCATGGAAATTACACTTTAAACACCATCCATACTTTCATTACGCACCCAGCCCATGCTGCCCGCAAGCCCAATGTCAAGGTCATATGACTTATGAATTTGACGTGCAGCTAGGCATGCACCACCACGGGAGCATCGCTGTGTCTTACGCAATTTTCTAGTTTAAATATATATTACAAAGGAATTATGTTTAAACCCTTACTCCATGAATATTCACGTAAGAAATAATGGCACCATGAATATTAATTAGATTAATTGTTATAATAGCACTTGGACACAGGATGTTTACCATGGCTGAAAATGTAGAACAATATCTAATTATCTGTATTATATCATAAGTAAACACAGCAGATTCGGATCAGACGACTCCTACAGGAGTCTCTGATCTTGGTCTATTCTACTTGCAATTGCGTAGAAAGGCATATGTATGCAGTAAAGGATTAAATGGGCCTTATACAGATGAAATTACTACACTTTTACTCGAAGGACACAACAAAAGGTTCCGGGTCTTCAGCCTTGTGTTGTTGGAGCTCATTTATTCATTACAGACAAATAGTGCTGAAAGTCGTTCCCGAAGAAAACAAGTTACAAATGTTAGAAACAGCATTCACGCCCGGCCAGACTACTTTAATAACACCAGTCAGATGTTTTACTACAGTAAAACTTCTCCACACCGGTTACTAGCATGAAGTAAAATCATAATTCTTTAACCCATTACCTGATATTGACGACTTTTGACGACTCTGTAAAAGTCACTTTGTGAAACCATTGTGATAAATAGAGCATTTGCTCCTGTAGGAGCAAATACTCTATTTATCACAATGGTTTCAAACTACGAAATTCTAAAAGTTTCTTTTTCTCTAGTTAATGCTCCTTTTCGGTAGATTTATTCAAAGATGTTGTATCTAAAAATAGCGTATGGGGTAATGGGTTAAACCTTTACCTCATATATACGACTTTTAAATTATTTTCAAGCGCTGTAGACCCAGATCAAATGACTAATGTAGGAGGTGTCTGATCAGGGTCCTCTCTATTTTGTTATGGAATAATATAGATAGATATGAGTCTACAGTTGTTTTTGTTGTTTTGCCATTACCAGCTATTCCTCTCTTTATACGCCGTTTTAAAAAAAACACCCAATAGATATTAATGATGTCATTATCAAATAATGTGTTGAGCTTTCACCGCCAAATACATTTCCTCCGCCAAGAGTTCCATGTGCTTAACCCACTCCCTCGTGTGCTATTTGTAGACTGAAACTTTTTGAATGAATCTACTGAAAAGAAGTATCACTAGAAAAAGGACATTTCGTAGAACTGTGCAGTTTTGACACCGTTGTGATAAACACACATAGTACATCTGCTCCTGTGGAGTAAATTTTCTATTTATCACAATGGTTTCAAAAAGAGACTTTTACAGAGGCGTCAAAATGCGTCAATATGAGGGAATGTGGTAACATTTTCCCTAGTCTATGTTTATTACAAATTTCAATACCTACTGAATATTCATTAACAAAATAGTTATGATGGAAAATGGAAGGTGGAACATCGTAGCCATTTTAGAAAGTAAAGTAGCATATCTTTCAAATTCCACTAGCAAACAGAGCAGACATTGATCAGACGACTCCTATAGGATCCGTCTGATCTGGGTCTACTCTGTTTGCAGATGCGGGAAAACACATTTATATGAATGAATGGGTTATAATATTTCAACGAGATAAGTTCTTCAACTGCTCTTCAAACCCTTAACCCTTTCGCTGCCAGTGCCGGATCTGTGACTCGGCGACAAAGTTAGCAGACGACAGAGTTTGGCAGCGAAAGGGTTAAACAGTGTGTCAAATAGTTTGGATCCTAATGAGACGCTGGGTTTTTCGAGTTCTTATCTTGATCCAAACTTTTTTTCCAAATGTCTTCATGATTTCACCATTTTGACCATGGCAGAAAATTTACCATTACGCCTATTATATCACTTCACTAGCAAATAGAGCAGACCTTATCAGACAGTTCCTTCAAAAGCTGTCTAGTATCTGTTATCTGTCTACTCTACAACTTCAGAGCAGCTCGCGTCTCATCAGCATCCAAGCTGTTGGATACGTGGGCAATTGTTTATTAAACCCCCTTGCTGAATTATAAAACACATTTCTCCTTCTTTACCCATGCCCTGTTGTATAATTACATATATCTTCACTGTGTACCCGTATTTCTCTGTGCAATCACTGCTGTGGAGTGCACTGGTTGCACAATCAGCTTGTAAATAGTGCAGACCCTGATGAGACAGCTCCTGCAGGAGCTGTCTCATCTGGGTCTTCATTATTTACAGGTAGGTATATTGACGTGAATACCAAGCGAAGGGTTAAAAGCTTGGTCGACTCGGAAGTAGTCCAAATTGCACCCCATTCAATTTCGAGCAGACATTAGTTGGTGTTTACATTTTGTAATACAAATACAAACGGTTAATTATTCTATTAACAGAGCTACGGATAAAGTAGCGTACCCAAATACTAAACTCGTCACATCTACGCCAAACCCTACACTGTGACCACTCTTTAGAATCGTAATGAGTGGTCACAGTATAGGGTTTGGTGGAGAAATGAAGGAGTTATTCTTGAAAATGTTTAAACC
Organism: Azorinus chamasolen; assembly: GCA_963576725.1. Classification (NCBI taxonomy): domain Eukaryota; kingdom Metazoa; phylum Mollusca; class Bivalvia; order Cardiida; family Solecurtidae; genus Azorinus; species Azorinus chamasolen. Next base: position 40,302,553 of record OY755239.1, read on the forward strand.
TACACACCTCATATGTAGCTCTGTGGTAATATAGCAAGGGAAATGTGTAATACAGTGCTCCCTCTCTACAACGACACACTTTGGGATACGAAGATTGTATGTGTTGTTCAGAGGGGGATGTTATAGGGGGGGGGAATCAAACATAATTAGCTTGTTTGCAGATCCCCAGATAAGGTTTATTTCGAGAACTAAAACCGTTATGCCTCCATCAAACCCTATGTTGTGACCACTCTTTAGAATCGTCACAAAGTGACGATTCTAAAGAGTGGTCAAACCCTATGTTGTGACCACTCTTTAGAATCGTCACAAAGTGACGATTCTAAAGAGTGGTCACAACATAGGGTTTGATGGAGGCATAAAGAAAATACTATAGAAAAAGGTTGTTTCTGGAGCCTTGTTGTTTCGGAAACAGTGATATGCGTTGTTGTAAGGAGGGCATCGTTATTGAGAGGGTCGTTGTAGGGAGGGAGCACTGTATAATCATTCACATCCATTGTGCCGTCTGATGGAATCACTTGAATAAAACTGGGAAAGGAAACAAACATATTGGAAAGCTTGCAAGTGGCATCATACCAATCGTTGGTAACATTCAAAGGCATCAGATAATTGTTATTTGTAGTTAACATGTTTGTTTAATGTGTTCCAATTTTCAATATATCGTGATTACATATCATTGCGGCCTTAATCATATCTTAGCCCATTTATCCCCATATTATTTAAGGAAACCTCGTCCAGTTCCTATTTCGGAACCCATCTAAATTTCATTTTGAGGGTAACAGCAAACAAATTATTTGCTGATATAAGCCAATGTCATCGAAGGGTTCAGCAAACAGCTCCAGGAGCCCAACAATAAGGGTCTTACTGTTTGACTGTGTCCTTTTAAGGGGCGCTGGGCACCAGTTGTTTAATTTACTGTACAAGGTTGCCTTGCAACGTTAGCGATAGTTTATGAGTTTTCAACAAATGAGTCGATTAGTTTGTGAGTCTTCAACAAACTTAATGTAATATGTCTATAGATTGTTTTGTTAGGTCTTTTTACAATATCTCATAACCACTGAAATAATACTGTGTTTGCCATTTGGTGAAGGTTTCTCTAAGTAACCTGTATCGTATCAAAAACATCGCCTACACAATTTCATATTATTGCAACATTGCAAACACATACGTAACCAATCGGAACACCTCGGGGAACCAATCGAAGCATCGCCGAGTAGTGCCGATTGATACTTTGCCAAGATGCACTAATGGAATTTGAAAGGTCAATATGTTTACTTTCTAAAAGGGCGACAGTTTTCCACATCTCAGTTTAGTTATTTTGTCCAGGTATTGAAATTATTGAAATTTGGAATAAACATAGAACAGGGAAATGGTTAATAGTATTAGCATTTAGGTATAATGTTTTACAGCCTTTATGTTGAAGTATTTAAACAGTTTCGTGCTACATCTGAAAATAGCCTGGGTCCAGATGAGACGCCGAGTCTATCGGCGTCATAGGAACCAACTTGTCTGTCAGCTTGTCAGTCGTGTATGAAGCGGAAGTAAATCTTGCTCCATATCAGTCACTGTGGGATAAGAGGTTAACCAATTCAAGGCTGAAATTTCAAATGGACTATTCCAAGATTCAAACATGTCAAGCTTATGGTGAATGTTCAGGATTTTTTTTTAAATCTTTCCGCGCCAATGTCGCCTGTTGGCACCATTGAAAACAGTGCAGTCCCAGGTCAGATGCCGCCTTTTCAAGGCGGCATCTGACCTGGGACTTCACTGTTTTCTGTATTATTTTAGCCAAAGCATACAGTTTTTTAAAAACAAATAGTTTACTAATATATCTTTATTATTTAGTTGAGAATTATATTTAATATGAAATTATTATTGCAGACGACACTTTTGAATTTGGCGCCAAAAGAGTTAAAAGAAACGCGTACCATCATACACTTGACAACTTTACAATGTTTGTCAAGGACATAAGTGACTCATTCCCGCACTGAAAGGGTTAAGATGTTTCTGACATTTGAATGATATGCCTTTTGGGATATTAAATCTTGAATAAGACATTATACTGTGTTCTCAGAATTCCCTTGTTCATGTACACTGTTATTATCGATAAGCCTGTAACAGCTGATTCTAGTACATGTACATTTTGTATATCATAGTTATATTTTGAAACGACTGAGAATTATGGGACATTTATGTTTGCATCGAGTACATACCGTGCTCCCTCTCTACAACGACACCCTTTGGGACACGAAAATTGTATGTGTTGTTCAGAGGGAGTTGTTATAGGGAGGGGAAATCAAACATAATTAGCTTGTTTGCAGATCCCCAGATAATGTGTATTTCGATAACTAAAACCGTTATGCCTCAATCAAACCCTATGTTGTGACCACTCTTTAGAATCGTCACTTTGTGACGATTCTAAAGAGTGGTCACAATATATGGTTTGATGGAGGCATAAAGAAAATACGATTTCTGGAGCCTTGTTGTTTCGGAAACAGTGACATGCGTTGTTGTAAGGAGGGAATCGTTATTGAGAGGGCCGTTGTAGGGAGGGAGCACTGTACATGGTCAGCACAATAATTATGTTTTGCAATTAGACAAAACAACTTGACCATACAGTAGAACCTGTCTTATGCGGCCATCAAAGAGAGGTCTAATTATGGGTCTGTAAGGCATATGGTAGCTTAATGCATATCAAAAGGAGCATTAACTATAGGAGCAAATGCTCTATTTATCACAATGGTTTCAAACTACAAACTTCTAAATGTTTTCCTTTTCTCCAGTTAATGCTCCTTTTCGGTAGATTTATTTAAAGAGGTAGGATCTAAAAATAGCCTATAAGGTAACGGGTTAAGCGACTTTATATTGATTGGACATGGGAATCTTAAAATGAAGGGGGTTGCTTAATGTAGGGCAAAAGTAATGCAGAAGTCTCATGTAGAGGTTTTCTGCATCACTTTTGATATGCTTTAAGCTACCACCTGTCTAACAGACCCTTACGACATATTTTAATGGTCGCTTAAGACAGGTTGTACTGTAGTATATATCTGTATTGCAGAGAGAAATATGAAAGTTTGGTTGACGTCACTACTCTTGCTTGTGGTGTTCCTGGTGGGCAGTAGTCATCAGGACGTCACGTCTATACCAGACGCAGAAGCCGAGGATCCAACAGATACAGACAGTGAGCCACCAGATTCACCTGACTCAGAAACAGCCGACACAGAGACAGAGTCGGAAGGCGAACCTAGCAACTCAGAACCAGAGGGTGTGAAACTTTATCCCTTTTAGTTGATGAATATCCATGAAAAATCCGTCACTTACAAGTACTAATTGAACTGATTTTGTTACAAATGTAAGCTAGAAAATCCATTGCAATGGCAATCAGTAAAGCAGAGGCCTGTAAGGAATGAACCAACAAAGCAGTATGTTATCAGAGAGTTCTTGCAGTAGCTATCTGGTCTGGGTGTGTTTGCAAAGGCATAAGAATGCAGCAAAATCCGGTAAAGGATGGGATGAACATTGATTGGATATTTATTAACCCTTCGCTTGCTATTCACGTCAATATACCTACCTGTAAATAGTGAAGACCCAGATGAGACAGCTCCTGCAGGAGCTGTCTCATCAGGGTCTGCACTATTTACAAGTTGATTGTGCAACCAATGCACTCCACAACAGTGATTGCACAGCGAAATACTTGTACACAGTGAAGATATATGTAATTATGCAACAGGGCATGGGTAAAGAAGGAGAACTGTATTTTAAAATTCAGCAAGCGAAGGGTTAATTGTATTTTTACAGTCATGGCTAAGCAAGGGCATGTGTAACCAGTTCAGAAACTGATTCATATTACATGTACTCCATAAGCAAACAGAGCAGACCCTGATCAGACGGCCCACACGAACCGTCTGATTTGTGTCTATTCTGTTTGCGAAGGCGTGGACACTGAAAAGGCATTTATATGAGGGAAAGGCTACACAGAAGAGTCCGCTCTGTATGAAAGGCTTACAGTTAATAGAGGATTTAAATAACCAATACAGTAAAACCCCTCTAAACCGGAACTCTAATAGAGAATGATTTAAATACTTTCAGGCAGGTGGCTGCTTAATGCAAGGTGAAACTCGTGCAGAAAGCTCCTCTATTATGACTTATACTAAATACTAATACTTATACTAAATACTTATACTAAATTGAACGTCCGGTTCAGAGGGGATTTACTGTAATGCCAATTCTAATCTGGGGTTGCGCCTCATGCAACCCTCTGATCTGGGTCTACACTGTTTTGCAAATGCCAATTAACTGTGTTTCCTGTAGTCGGTATTGCCTATTCAGACAGAATGAAAGTCATAAATGTAATTGGATTCTTAGAATGTATACCTATAGCCGAGTGTCTCTACAGAAGGCCACTTAATAAACGAGGACAGGGTCTTTAAAAGCAGATAACTGTCCAAAACCGAATGACAATGAAACAGAAAGCTGTATTACTGCTGTCCACCATTAAGCTACCACCTGCCTTATTACTTTCGCAGATGAATATTCATGTAAGAAATAATGACCTCATGAATATTTATAGTAAGCTGAATTTTTATAATCGCATATATGTACACAGAAGATTTAAGTATTGGTAGAATCTGTAGAGTCCAATCTATTTTGATTCCATAAGCAAATATAGCAGACACTGGTCAGACTGCTCCTATAGAAGTCGTCTGATTTTGGTCTATTCTGTTTGCGAAGTCCTTAACCCTTTCCCTCATATAAACGTGTTTTCACGCATTTTGCAAACAGAGTAGACCCAGATCAGACGGCTCCTAGAGGAGCCGTCTGATCAGGGTCTACTCTGTTTGCTAATAGAATTTGATAGATCTGTTTCTTTGCTTTCTAAAATGGCTACAATGCTCCACCTTGCATATTTCTTTATAACTATTTTGTTAATGAATATTCATTAAGTATTAAAATTTGAAATAAACATAGAACAGGGAAAGGGTTAAAAGGTGTATCTATGGAGTAAAGGGATCATGACCCATATTTAGAATTCCCTTGAAATATCGGTGTAGCGAAATCCATGCAAGTATATTTGAGAAAAAAAAGTGTGCATGTGAAATGCACGTTGCATTGCACACGAGAAATAAGATCGCTATTTTTTTTATTTCAGATACCACAACACAGAAACCAAGTAATAGCGCAGACTCATGTCAGCTCGTTTCCATAGCAACGCTTCTCTCGATAGCATTGCTTAACAGAGTTATTGCGTAAAAGAATTACAGGAAATTTGAACGTGACATTCAGTCTCATTGCTTTTGTTGGTGCTAGGGTCAGTAGAGGCTGATAATGGCCGCTCCATGATATAAAGCATCATATTAATCATAAATATTCAGTCATGCAAACTTGGGAAAATAGCTAATACCGAGATCAAACTGATCATTCAGGAGCATTTTGATCAGAGTTTACAATATGTGCTACACAATTAGTTTCGTTTAACCCTATTTCAAATTATTTTACGCCTTTTAACACATTTGAAAACAGAGTAGACCAAATATCAGACGGCTGCTGTTTGGGTCGTCTGATCAGGGTCTGCTCTGTTTGCTTATGGAATCAAATCGATCTGATTCTACAGTTCCTGACATGACCAACATTTCCTATGTTCTCTTGCCATTATTAAACATAATCAAATTAATAATGATTATGTCCTTATTTCTTACATTAACACATTATCCCCTAGTTACGCATTTTTGTGCATCTATAGAAGTCACTTTATGAAACCATTGTGATAAATAGAACATTTGCTCCTATAGGAGCAAATGCTCTATTTATCACAATGGTTTCAAACTACAAAATTCTATTTTTTTCCTTTCCTCTAGTTAATGCTCCTTTTCGGTAGATACATTCAAAGAGGTTGGGTCTAAAATAGCCTAGGAGAGAATAAGTTAATATTCATGGAGCAAAGGGTAAACGTATCAAAAAGTGTTTAGAATTGATCTTCATGTTCAGCTATACAACCCGTAGGAGAGGGGAGATTGTGTGACTTTATATTTATTGTAATTATGATACCATTTTACTTTCTAGCTCTTTTGCTAACAGTGACGACCCAGATTTAGCCAGGATTGGTTAACACTTTGTCAAGATTCCGTAACATAATGCCGTGGAGATAGTATGTTGACCGTTTGCATCCTGGTCCAATCTCGTGCCCCTTGTCAAACGTGACGGCTAATTTGGGTCTGCACTTTCTTCAAAGCAATTACAGAGCGGTTCACTTGATATATACAGTAAAGCCCCTCTAAACCAGAATTATGTTAGAAAAGGATTTAGATATTCTTAGGCAGGTGGCTGCTTAGTGCAGAGTAAATGCAGAAATCTCCTCTAGGAGCTTTCTGCGTGACGTTCACCCTGTATTAAGCTGCCACCTGTCTCCAAGACCGATATTGATACTAAATTGAACGTCCAGTTTAGAGGGGTTTTACTATAGTGGTGTGTACATTCGGTGAAGGTAGCTTCAAGTAATCCCTTGTTCTAAACATAGTTTATCTTGCGCCGTTGGCACTGTGTCTGTTCAGGGTATTCACTCACTGGCATTGAACTTTTGCTTTGTTTGATCCATTAGTTTAACCCATTTGCTCCCAGTGGATTCTTCCATGTTTATATATTGGATTAGTCCATTTTTTATCTAAGGGGTCCTGGCCTAAATTTTCAATTTCGTTTTGTTTTATATTGAAATTCATATCAGCAAACAGTGAAGACTCTTATCAGACGCCGCATTATGCGGCGTCTGATCAGAGTCTACATTGATTGCCTACATCCCATATATGGGATCGTGGGAGCAAATGGTTTAATAAATGGCTTATACCCTGATCAGATACATGTGTCTATCTTCACGGCTGGTGTAGGTTTCCAAATTAACAAACACGTCTAAGTTTATCAAGGAGCGGCCTGTTTTGATTTCTTTTTTTATTCTATAATGGCGTACAAATTTTGCTTAATTTGTGTGATATCTTTGCTAATTTGTCCAAATATACCAGTTTCAAGATGCTTTGTATTAATTTGTTAGCCATTTATTTCATAGTTAAGCCCTGTAGCGCATTTGTAAACCAGGTAGACCCAGATCAGACAGATCTTGTAGGAGCTGTCTGATCAGGGTCTACTCAGTTATCGAGTTATATAGATCTGATCCTACAGTTTTATTCATAGTCAAAACATGCTTTGAAATATAATAAAATTTAGGGGGCTATCAATATTCATGAATTAATCAATACATGCATAAATGTTCATTAGGGAGATAAGAGGGTTAGTCATTGGTTGTCCCCCACGAGAAATTTTCTCATGGGAGCTCTTGGTGTCTTGTGCGCATGGTAGAGCTATCTAATCGGGATCTGCACTGTTTATCGAGTTTGGACATAGAATGACGGGAAGAATACTATGAACCCTTATATTCATCTTAACCCTTTACTCCATGGATATTCATGTTAGAAATAATGACACATGAATACAAATTCAATTAAATTGGTATACTAGCACTTGGACACACAAATAGTTGGCCATGGGAAAAATTGTATTATTTCATATGCAAACAGAGCCTCTGATCAGACGGCTCCTATAGGAGTCTCTGATCTGGATCTTCTCAGCTTGCAAATGCGTAGAAAGACGTATTTATGGAGTAAGGGGTTAGATGCTGGTGTGGGTCTACAATATTTGCAAAAACCCTTAAGACAAAGCTTTCTCATTACGTGGTTCATATGTATCTGTGTACATGTATATTAATGTCAAACCAAAGCAATATATGGAATATTTATTAAATGTACACCATGCTTGAACTCTTTACACTCTTAGTAAATGTCCTCCGCAAAAATATGAAATCTACTTCTTCGTGTATTCCCATTATTACATCCATTTCCCTTCAAATACCCAGTCACAGATTCAAACAGTGACGATCCTGTGGAGAGGCCGAGTTACTCGATGTCGCATCTGGATCCAAACTATTTGCATAGGTTATCATGGAAAATCGACATTATACACGTAGCGTGTAAAGAGTTAAGTACGGGCGTTTTGTTAATATACAGTAAAACCTCTCTATAACGGTCACTATATTGTGTTAATTAGTTGGAGTTTAGGCCACCTGCCTTTAACACAAAATACTTGATGTAATTTAGTGGCCGTTATAGAGAGGTTTTACTGTATACAGTAATATATCGATTATACGAACTCTCAAATACGTATCATTGTCGATCTTTAAGACAGGTGGAAGCTTACTGCAGAGTGAAAGTCGTGCAGAAAGGTCCTCTAGGAGCTTTCTGCACGACTTTCACCCTGCATTAACCTATTACCTCATATTGACGACTTCTGACGACTCTGTAGAAGTCACTTTGTGAAACCATTTCGATAAATAGAGCATTTGCTCCAATAGGAGCAAATGCTCTATTTATCACAATGGTTTCAAACTTCAAAATTCTAAAAAAAAATCATTTTCTTTAGTTAATGCTCCTTTTCGGTACATGTAGATTTATTCAAAGAGGTTGTATCTAAAAATAGCCTATGAGGTAATGGGTTAAGGAGCCACCTGGCTACAATTAAGGACATAAAATCTTCATTATTAACATTTCGTACTATCGCGTTTTTACTGTAGCTTCTTTATACTGATATGTTCCTTAACCTTTTACTCCATGGATATTCATGTAAGAACTAATGCCATCATGCATATTAATTAGATCAAGTGTTATAATAGCACATGTTCACGTGAATACTTGGCCGTGGCAGAAACTGTAGAAGCATGTCTATATCATAAACCAAACCGAGCAGATTCTGAACAGACAGCTCCTATAGGAGTTGTATGATATGGGTCTACTCCGTTTCTAAAGGCGAGGAAATGCGTATTTATGGAGTAAAGGGATAATTAAGTAAGTATAAAAACCATCGTATACGGATTAGGTATCTTCTTGTAATTGTTACGCTTGTGCAGGCGTGTGTTTATGTGCATGTTAATGCCTACTAGAATATCTAATACGTGTACATGTACCTATATGGCATCCTAACTGAGATATCCCAAGTAAATCTACTCTAAGTATTCGGACAGATAAACCTAGACAACTAGTGCAGACCCAGATCAAGCAGGTCCTGGTCACTCCGTTTGACCAGGGTCTATACTATTTGTTACTATGTTAGTCTACGTTAAGGTTATCGAAAAGGTGTCAACTTGAATTACATGTATGTATAATCTTAACTCTTTCGGTGCCAATGTCGCCTGTTGGCATCATTGAAAACAGTGCAGTCCCAGGTCAGATGCCGCCTTTTCAAGGCGGCATCTGACCTGGGACTTCACTGTTTTCTGTATTATTTCAGCCCAAGCATACAGGTTTTTTAAAAAATGTTTTACTAATATACCTTCATTATTTAGTTGAGAATTATATTTAATATGAAATTATTTTTGCAGACGACACTTTTGAATGTGGCGCCAAAAGAGTTAATTAAACCGATGGAGAGAAAAAATGGTGTCCAAATATATAGTATTTAGAGTAGTGGTAATTGTGTATGTATTTGACAAAGCAGTTGAACATGTAAATTAGTGTAGATATCATATTGAACATTCATATTTCAAAAGATTATACACCTTACACTAATAAACGTAGATAGGAAAGAATCAGCAACACACAGTTAACCTATTAATGCGGGAAATGAATTACTTATGTCCTTTGCAAACAGTGTAGAATCCAGGTAAGAGGGTCCCTCGTGGTGCCCTTTCATCAGGGTTTGCACTGTTTGTCATTTTCTATTTTAACTCGGTCCCTGTTGTATATTCATGTAAGAAATAATGACGTCATGAATATTAATGAGATTATTTTTTATAATGGCATATGAACACAGGACATTTTGGCTCAGGCAGAAGCTGCAGAATCAGATCTATATTACACCATAAGCAAACAAAGCAGACCCTGATCAGACGGCTCCTATAGGAGCCGTCTGATCTGGGTCTACTCTGTTTGCAGATGCGTAAAAATGCGCTTACATAAGGGAGAGGGTTAAAACATTCCCTGAATACACAAGGTTAGCTTCGTTAGTTTAATTTTGGAATGTCCATTTGAAAATTCAGCGTTGAAAGGGTTAAAAAAAAACTATGTCATGTTTAGATGTTGATAATGCATTGTTTTTGTTATCTTTATTTAAGGTTACTGTCAAGTGACTGAGAGGCTGAACAAGCTCGATGACGTCATTTCAGCAGGACACATTGTCTATGCGTATTATTTTGATGACCATGTGCCTATATAGCATATAGAAATATATAGTAAAACCTCTCTCTAACGACCACTAAATTGTGTTAATTAGTTGGTATTTAGGGAAGGTGGCTGCTTAAAGCAAGGTGAAAGTAAAACAGAACGCTCCTATAGGAGCGTTCTGTTTTACTTTCACCTTGCTTTAAGCATCCACCTGCCTTTAACACAAAATTTTGATGTAATTTAATGGTCGTTGTAGAAAGGTTTTACTGTATTGTAGTTTTTCTCGTTTAGCACTTTCTCTCCTATAGCGACTTTTGGTACCTCTGCAAACAGAGTAGACCCATATCAGACGGGTCTAGCAGGAGGCGTCTGATCAGCGTCTGCTATGTCTGTTTATTGAATAACAGAAGATTATAATTTTACAGTTTCAACCATGGCCAAAATATCCAGTGTGCACAGATCCCCCGGTGTCAGGATTAGAAACATGTTTATAAGTATTTAGAAAACAATAGACTTTTAGATTGCGACATTTGTAACTAATGAATGTGCATGTAAGAAATAATGACAGTGTTAGTATTAAATAGATTAATTTGTATCTTGGCATAATGGACAAGGGCATGTTTGAACATGGCACAAACTGTTTAATTAGAATGTTTATTTATTCATAAACAAATATACTACTCAGACAGGTCACGTATTAGCTGTATGAGCCGGATCTACTCTGTTTGCAAAGGCGAAAACGGCGTCTGTATCAAAGAAATGGTTAACGCTTTCAGTGCGGGATTCGAGTCACTAAATAAATGTCCTTTGCAAACAGTGTAGACCTAGATGAATGGGTTCCTACAGGGTGCCTCTTATCAGGGTCTGCACTGTTTGTCATGTTACACGTGTCTTTAGTCCCTGAATATTCAGTTAGTTTGACCTTTTGAATTTTGGAATAGACCAAACTGAAAGTTCAGCATTGAAAGGATTAACCATAAATTCTACGCCTTTTTAATAGTCACTTCTTGAAACCATTGTGATAAATAGAGCATTTGCTCCAAATGCTCTATTTACCACAATGGTTTCAATACTACACAACTATAACATGTTCCTTTTCTCTAGTAAATGCTCCTTTCGGTAGATTTATTCAAAGAGGTTGGGTCTAAAAATAGCCTATGAGGGAATGGGTTAAGCAATCTTGACACAGAGCTCACACTTGAAAACCCTGACTCAATGCAGTTTTCTGACAAGACGCCATATATAACGCTATTACATATTCAGGTAAATATACATGTATATAGCTATACATGTACCTGATATAAATGCCTTTTCATGCCTTTGTAAACAGAGCAGACCCAGGTCAGACAGACGCTGTAAGAGTCGCTTGATCAGGGTCTACGTTGTGTACTGGTGAAGTTATATAGATAGTTCTGAAAGTGTATTGCACTGTTAATCTTGATATCTTAAATCCTTTATAATATGCGAAATGTGTTTTTACTTGTACCATTTTCTCCCAATACTCGATGAATTTTGGTGCCGGTTAATCGTTTTTAAGCCTTTTTGATTCCCACCATGATTAGCCGCAGCTTGCATTTAACTCATTCTCTCCTAGGCTATTTTTAGACCCAACCTTTTTTTAATTAATCTACCTAAAAGGAGCATTAACTAGAGAAAAGGAAAATTTTAGAAGTTTGTAGTTTGAAACCATTGTAATAAATAAAGCATTTGCTCCTACAGTGTGAATTTTATAGAGGCACCAAAAAATGCGTCACTAGGGGGTAATGTGTTAAAGCATCTTATCAAAACACCATATCGCAGGCTTTCTCTATAACGACCTCAATATGAATGAATATACATGTAGGTGTCTTCAGGAACAGGTGACTGCTTATTGTAGAACGAAAGTAATTGTGAAAGAGTCTCTTAGTACTTCCGTCGTGTATGAAGCTTCCATTTATCTTATAGGCCCAAACAATTTTATTTCTTTGGAATGACTGCCCTAAATAGGTTTACAACTCTATACAGATGAAGATTTGTCTATGGAGCAACACCTATATTTGCGATTATTTCATATTAGTACATGTATCATCCCATAACTGTATGTACATGTATACACATATTCACCCTTTTGCAAACTGAACTGACCCAAAGCAGACAGTTCCTACATGAGCTGTCTGAACAGTGTCTGCTCTGTTTGCTTAAATAATGGTTTCTATCTGGTCCCGCGCTATTTGCTATGACATTTATGTTGTTGCATCTGCAGTTATAAACATTCAGTATATCTTTAATCTATATTCACGAATCTATACTTGCTTATGTGTATAAGTATAGGCATACTATAAAGGTATAGTCATTTACTCCATATACGCCATTGCAAACGGAGTAGACCCAGATCAGACGGCTCTGTTTGCTTATGAAATAATATAGACATGATTCTACAGTTTCTGTCATGGCTAAAAGTTCCCTATTCATGTGGCATTATAAAAATAAAATGAATAGTCATGGTGTCATTGTTTCTTATCTGAATGTTCATGGAGTAAGGGGTTATTTAGACAATATTATATGTTAAGTGGCATCAGGAGAATACAATTAACCCTTCGCTTGCTATTCACGTCAATATACCTACCTGTAAATAGTGAAGACCCAGATGAGACAGCTCCTGCAGGAGCTGTCTCATCACGGTCTGCACTATTTACAAGTGGATTGCGCAACCAGCGCACTCCACAGCAGTGATTGCACAGCGAAATACTTGTACACAGTGAAGATATATGTAATTATACAACAGGGCATGGGTAAAGAAGGAGAAATGTATTTTAAAATTCAGCAAGAGAAGGGTTAAGTGGCATCAGGAGAATACAATTAATGTGCAAGGTAGCCATTGCTCGTTTACAGATGTTAACCTTTTTCATGTTGGAAAAAAATAATGCCTGCTCAACCTACTGAACATTTTACTGACTTTATACCGGTCATTGGGAAACTGTTGACCTAGTGTCAACCAGCTTGGATCCTGACGGCATGCCGAGCTACTCGGAGTCTCATGTGGAGCCAAACTGTTTACAAATGATTGCCGGGTCGTGCCTGACATGAGGAGGATTGATATTGTTTATATGCCGTGCCCATATTTAACTAAGAGACGATAATTTTAACGTCACATCAGTGATATGACAATTTGAATTTTTCTTCAAGGGACACATAAACTAGGTCTAGATAGCAATAGTTTTAACCCTTCACTCCATGAATATTCATATTAGAAATACTGCTATCATGAACATTGATTAGATTATTTGTTGTGATAGCACATGGACACAGGAATGTTTGGCCATGACAGAAACTGTAGAATCATATCTATATTATATCATAAGCAAACAGAGCAGACCCTAATCAGACGGCTCCTGTAGGAGCCGTCTGATCTGGGTCTACTCTGTTTGCAAAGTCATTTAAGGCGTATAAATTTATGGAGTAAAGGGATAAACAAGTAGTGTTTTAATGGTATTTATATTGCCCTTAATTAATATATATGCTTTCTTTGTGCTTTATTTGTCGCAGTTGAACTCTTTGCACTCTGGCTGTTGGACTCGTTGCAACATGCGAAAACAGTGTGTATCCAAACGATATGCCGCGTAACTCGGCTTCTCGGCAGGGACCAGACTGTTGGACCCTTCATATCGGAAGCCCCCCTCCCCAGGGGCTAGTATAGTAAAATAGACGAAACAGCAAATCTGCCTCCTTTGTCCTTCACCTGAAACAGACATGTTGACGCATTTGCAAACAGAGCAGACCCAGACCAGACAGCTCCTGTAGGAGCTGTCTGATCAGGGTCTGCTCTGTTTGATTAAAGAATATATTTGATCCTGTTACATACTACTTGCAATATATTCACATAGTTTGTGTAACAATAAAAGACAATTTCAACTTAAATTCCATATCTCGAACTCGGATAACTCGAACTTCGAGATAACTCGAAGCAAAAGTTCGGTCCTTCCAATATTTACAATACAGAACTGTTCTAAAATGCATCACTACGCATACCTAAAACACATGTGACGGCTTAATGCGGGTAGAAAGTAATGCTGGAAGCTCCTACAGAAACTTTCAACATTACTTTAGACATGTATTAAGCTGTGGACTTGAGAGAAATAAGAAATCGGATGACTCGAACCTTTGTTATCTCGAAGTAATTTGTATGGTCCCTTGAAGTTCGAGGTATCGAAGTTCAGCTGTATTTCATTACTATTCATACTGGGTGTTGGCAGTTATGAATATTCATCAGGTATAGGGTTGAACGTGCTAAGAGTTCAAAGGTGTGTAACCATTGTCGAGTTAATTGTGATAGACACTCTCTGCCTTTGTACATGTGTGATGGGCATAAAGGTATACATTGTTGTTTTACTGGTAACAACATGTTACTAATAAAAATTTAACTGTATTATTGTGTAATTTATATTTCCTTTATGCCTTTGAATCATTTAACCCTTTCCTTCATATAAACGCATTTTCACGCATGTGCAAACAGAGTAGACCCAGATCAGACGGCTCCCAGAGGAGCCGTCTGATCAGAGTCTGCTATGTTTGCTAATGGCATATGATAGATTCGTTTCTTTAATATCTTAAATGGCTACAATGTTACACATTCCATATGGCATTATAACAGGAATATGCAGTGGGTATTGAAATTTGGAATAAATGTAGAACAGAGAAAGGGTTAACATATTACATCAGAGGCTATTTTAAGACCAAGTCTCTTTGAATAAATCTCCCAAAAAGAAGCATTTAGTAGAAAAAAGGAAAACTTTATAATTGTGTAGTTTATAAACCATTGTGATAAATAGTTACAAAAATCACAATGGTTTCAAAAAGTAGCGTTTACAAAAGCTTCAGAGGGCGTCAATATGAGGGATATGGCTAAACACCTATCTTTGATTAGATAAACACGTCTGAATTAAAACTTAAAGCTTATTCATTTTTTTCACAACAGAGGGGTCCAGCAAAAGAAATATGTCCTGCTGACAACCTCTGACATTGACTGGTATAATGAACAGTGCAGACCTTGAACATATGGGTCAATCAGAGACCATCTGATCTGGGTTTACACTGTTTGCTTATACCCAATAAACTAATTTATTCATCACTTCATGAAATATTAATATAGTTCATTTCTCCATAACTTTCGCGTATACCGCTTATTTTAACATCAATTCATTTAAGAGTTATACACATGATCAGTAACTAACACATATCTTATACAACGACGTTTAAACGTTTTAAATAGTTCTGGAAACGAGTCTCTAATGTGTATATCCAGATTAGAGGATTCCTATAGAGGAGCCCTCTCATCAAAACTGTTTGTCATGTTACGCTTTTCTTTATACATGTATCCCTAAATGTTCGCGGTAAGCTTGTCCTGTTTGAATTTTGGAATATATGTAGTCTATTTGAAAAACAAACAGCGTTGAACGGGTTTAGACTTTGGGAACTGATACATATGGCAATGTTAAATGCACTGCACTGTTTGAAGTTGAATATGGGCCTTCTAGGGGCAATGCAATTGAGTGTGACGTGACGGATACATGGGCATGTGCTGGGTGTAAGGTAGGAAGCTAAAACCATACCATGATCAGGTTGCCAATCAGGCACATGATACAGTAAAACCTGTACTAAGCCACCATCAAAAGATAGTCTAAATAAGGGTATGTAAGCCAGATAGTAGCTTAATGTAGGTCAAGAGTAATGCAGAAAGCTCCTATAGGAGCTTTCTGTGTTACTTTTGCCCTGCATTCAGCAACCACCTGCTTTTTAAAGTTCTTGTGTCCAATCAATAAATATAAGTTCAGTTCTACTGCAATTGTTTCATATCGCAAGGCCAATCAGAAGTTCTATGAGTGCTGTAAACAGTCTAGATCCAGATCATGTGCTACAGACAAGGTGTCCGATCATGGTCTATACAGCTTTATAATCAGTATGTATTTCATCATTCAATCTGGCAAACAACTTGTAAAATGAATAGAGCTGTAGTGACATAACTGGGTCTTCACTGTTTGCAAAAGTGGAGATCCCACAAGTGCCCTTGTCTCATATAGGCCTACTGGCTTGAAGGTAATTATTTTGATGAATTTGTTGGGTGGAGAGTAATAGCAGGACACAATAAATCTGATTAACCCATGAACTCATATAGGTATACAGCGTAGATCCATATCAAATGGTATTTGAAGGAATCCTCTGATCAGGATCTACACTGTTTTCTATACCAATCAAAAGCAAACATTTTCTCTAGCATGTATTTCCTTTGCTGGAACCTTTATATGAAATATTCCAAAATTCAGTTTAGACGGATTGATAATGTTTATGCATATATATTGGAGCTGAAGGGCTAAGGAGATACAATACATGTACATGTCGTTAATACCGGTGATAAAAAGGCAGACAGTTCCTAAAGGAGATGTCTGTATTAGTGTCGTTATGCATAAGTAAACTTAACTACTGTGTCCCCCGCACTTCATTTAAGAATAGAATAGAATATTCATTAATGGTGCAAGCTTTCATACAACCCAGGCAGATTTAGCTTAGCCATTCCGTTCGATGTCAACATAAAACAATGCAAGAGTCCAAGAGTTATACCTAAATAATATGGGAGTATATTAGTAATGCAGACATCCTCTTTGGCGACCTTTATTTCTGAACACGTTGGTCTGTCATGAAATTCTAAATATTCTGGTCAATCACATCACATCTACAGTAGCCTAATAACTCTTGAAACCTCTTGAAGGCCTAATTTGCCCATTACTCCATGAATATTCATGAAATAAATAATAAAATCATGAATGTCATTTGACTGATTTTTTATAATGGCAGTTTGAATAAGGAGACTTTTTTCAGAAACTGTAGAATCAGATCTATAGTGTTTCATGTGCAAACAGGGCAGACCCTGATCAGACGGCTCCTATAAAAGCCGTTTGGCATGGGTCTACTCTGTTTGCAAGTATGTCATAAGGCGCCTCAATAATGAAAAGTATTGAGTTTTTGGCTGCCAATGGCAAATCTGTGATCACCTATGCAAACAGTTTGGATTCAGATGAGACGTCGAGTAACTCAGCGTCTCAACAAGATCCAATCTGAGTCTGATATGTGTTGCCTTTGTTTGCAATGGCGTTTAAAGACGTATCTATACTGTAAAGGACAAACCCTTTCCCTCCAAAGCACGCCCTGCCTGACATCTGCAAGTAGCTTGGATCCAGGTGAGATGCCGAGTAACTCGGCGTCTTATCAGGATCAAAACTGCTTGCTACTCGGTCAATAGTCCCTTGTCTCTTTCCTTCTAATAAATGCCTTTTCACGACTTTCCAAACAGAATATGAACCGTCCGATCAGGGTCTGCTCAGTTTGCTTATGAAATGATAATAGATCTGACTACAGTATCTACCAGTACCAAAATACACTGCGCACATATATTTTATGTCATTATAAATATTCAGCTTATAAATATTCACGATGCCATTAGTTCTTACATGTATTCAACAGGGAAATGATTAAGATGTTAACGAATAGAAGTTCTAAATAATGTAGTACAGTAAAACCTCTCTATAACGACCACTAAATTGTGTTAATTAGTTGGTATTTTGAGTTGGCGGTTGCTTAAAGCAAGGTGAAAGTAAAACAGAACGCTCCTGTAGGAGCGTTCTGTTTTACTTTCACCTTGCTTTAAGCATCCACCTGCATTTAACACAAAATACTTGATGTAATTTAGTGGCCGTTATAGAGAGGTTTTATTCTAACTCAGAAATAGAGTAGACCTATTTTATCAGCAGGATGAAGCTCAAGCAAAATTCCTTTTCGTTACAAATGGCGTCTGCTACGACTTTCACGTGTGAGTTTTCTTGCACTTCTCTACAAAACTTCTATCAGAGTATTTTATAGTTTGGGTGATAGTGTGACACCGATCTGGTCACTCGACGTCTCATCTGGATCCAGCGTTTATCACGTGTATAAATGTCTATTACATGTACTTATGTTAACTCTGTGTTAACACGTGTATACATTCTGTTACTTGTGTTAACTCTGTGATCTAATAGAAGCCGTCTGATCAGGATCTGTCCTGTTTGCTTATATTATACTGTCGATCTGATTCAACAGTTGCTGTCTGAGCAAAAACATCCTGTGTACATATGCCATCATAAAAAATCAGCTAAATATTCATGACGTCATTATTTCTTACATGAATATTGAACAGGGAAAGGGTTAACGTTAGTGGAAGGTAAGTTAAATCTACGTGCGAGACTCTGTCAATGTCGTTTATCTCTAATGTCGTTGAGAGTCTCATTTTAGGAGAAATGCGCACAAAAATAGACAATTAAGTTACCCTAAAAGCAAAGACTATATTCCTTGTGTATATTGGTTTACTTGTCTAATAGACTTACATTTACGATGTGTAGCATGTTCGCCCACTCAATTGGATTATTACAAATGTATTTCGAATAGGAATCGATACCCCATTAATCATAGATAGTCCTATTAAAGCATTTGCAAACAAAATAGGCCCATATCAGGCGGTTTAAGGGGCCGCCTGATCAGGGTATGCTCCATTGGATCTAATTCTATAGTTTCCACTATGGTAAAATGTTTCCCTGTTCCAGATGTCGTTTTAAAACAAATCAGCCGATTAATATTCACACATTCATTTACTCCTAACCCTTTCTCTTTCACACCTTTGCAAACAGAGTAGACCTAGATCAGAGGCGCCTGTAGGAGCCGTTTGATTAGGGTCTGTTCTGTGTGCTTTTGAATTAATAATAGATCTGACTCAACAAATTCTAGATCTACCCAAATATCCTGTGTACATATGCTTTCATTGTTATCATAAAAAAATCAGCTAATAAATATTCATAATGTCATTATTTCTGACATAAATATTCAACAAGGAAATGTTTAATAAATATTCACAAACTAAAAGGATAATAACACTACTATTAAAGGAAGTGCTCCTTGTGCTGACGTACCATTTCTAACTCAACACAGATGGTTTAGTTTGATGTTTAATAATAGAATAAGTCAAAATACATGTAGATACAAATGATAGTTTACAATAGACTTTAGACTGTAATATCCGAAAATGTCCTAAATATAAATTTGCACTGGTTCTTGTTTTCACAGTCTGTCTGTAACTCTTTTCCACTTGTTCAATTCTGTTCTGGTAATTAAAACCCCGCACTTGTTGTGAGAGCTACATTAACATGACTGTCCCCTCTAATAGTTTTGTCTAGACTGCCCAAATACACCAAAAATAAGGACCAATAACAAGCCCTAATCCCGTTAGATGTCAAAGATCAAATGACATCATATTAACACCACATGGCTTTGTAATTATGCATTATTATTATTAATGTTTTTAACAATACAAGTTTGTAAGTCATGAAATTATCAAAGTTAGACTTAGTGTTACTAAAAACCCTTTAATCAAATCTAAATCTACTTATCAAGCAGAAGCTATTTTTGGATATGATTGTGAGAATAAACAGTAAATCTATGGTGTTTGTAAGAGTTATCTCCCTTGTAACATAGCATTCTCAGCAGAATATCTAAAACATTGTCAGACTGTTGCATTAAGAACTTATTGATGTGAAAAGCAGTATTTAATCATATAATTCGCTAACTTCGCGACACTCCTTGACAACAATGCGCCCTATACAGAATACACTCGCGGGCAACCACCGTGTTGAAGATGTTGTGGTGTCATTGTGTTTCAGGAGCTGCATGTCTGGGATGGTGTCTCAGGATCCGCATGTATGGGGTGGTGTCTCATGAACCACATCTCTGGGATGGTGTCTCAGAAACAACATCTCTTGGATGGTGTCCCAGGGGCCTCGTGTCATGTATGGTGGCTTGATGCTGAGTACAGTAGCCGCATGTCTGTGATGGTGTCTCAGGAGCCACGTCTCTGGCATAGTGTCTCAGGACCCGTATGTCTTTCTGGTGTCTCAAGGGCTGCATTTCGCACAAAACTTCCCTTATATCCGGGTTAGAACAACGGGTTAAGATTCCCTGAGCAGTAACACGTGTAAGAACACTTTAGAACAAAGATATGGTCATGAATACGTCACGTGTATATATGACGTCAAACCTGAGAAAAACAATATTTACATGCTATTAAAACGCCGAAAAGTACTTAAGCGGCTCATAATTCACATCTCAGGTGTCTCAGAAGTCACATCTGAGGCACGATGTCTCAGGAGCCGTATCTCAGACATGGTGTCTCAGAAGTCAAATCTCAGGTACGGTGTCTAAGAAGTCACATCTCAGGTATGGTGTCTCAGAATTAAAATCTCAGGCACGGTGTCTCAGAAGTCACATCTCAGGTGGCTCAGAAGTCACATCTCAGGTGTCTTAGAAGTCACATCTCAGACATGGTGTATCAGAAGTCAAATCTCAGGTACGGTGTCTAAGAAGTCACATCTCAGATATGGTGTCTCAGAATTCAAATCTCAGGCACGGTGTCTCAGAAGTCATATCTCATGTACGATATCTCAGAAGCCACGTCTCAGGTACGGTGTCTCAGAAGTCAGGTACGATGTCTCATAAGTCACATCTCGGGTGTCTCAGAAGCCACATCTCAGGTGGCTCATAAGTCACATCTCAGGTGTTTCAGAAGTCAGGTACGGTGTCTCATAAGTCAGGTACGGTGTCTCATAAGTCACATCTCGGGTGTCTCAGAAGTCACATCTCAGACATGGTGTATCAGAAGTCACATCTCAGGCACGGTGTCACAGAAGTCACATCTTAGGTACGGTGTCTCAGGAGTCACATCTTAGGTACAGTGTCTCAGAAGTTACATCTTAGGCACGGTGTCTCAGAAGTCACATCTTAGGTACGGTGTCTCAGGAGTCACATCTTAGGTACGGTGTCTCAGAAGTTACATCTTAGGCACGGTGTCTCAGAAGTCACATCTTAGGTACGGTGTCTCAGAAGTCACATCTCAGGTACGGTGTCTCAGAAGTTACATCTCAGGTACGGTGTGTCAGGAGTCACATCTCAGGCACGGTGTCTCAGAGTCACATCTTAGGTACGGTGTATCATTCATGGTTTCTCGGGGTGGGGGGGGGGGGGGGACAGCCACATCTTAGGTATTGTGTCCCCGGTGTCACGTCTTGAGGAATGGTGTTTAATGTATTGTGTCTGGTTCTAGATTGTATATAAATTTTCAAACACAACAAGTTATCGCATTCTCTCCGAAAGACCCAATAAGTAATATATCATTTACAGTTAACCCTCGTTACAACGGAGATGTTTGTTTCCAGACGTTTTGCTCGTATAACGAAGTTGCCGTTATACCGAGTTTAAATATGAAAGGAACCATATGGCCAGTTTTAAACTAGTACCAACAGGTGAACGCTTAATGCAGAACACAAGAAGTGCAAAAAGCTCCCTTTGGGAGCTTTTTGCACTTCTTGTGTTCTGCATTAAGCGATCACATGTCTTATTGGCATTGTACCTATTTATTCAGTGGTTGATTCAAAGACTTAACGGTACATTTGTAATTTTGTTTCAATGCATACTGCCGATATAACGAGGGTGACATTGTAACGAATGCCGGTTCATGAATAATGAGGGTTCACTGTATAAGTCATAATTTAGAACTACTGGACCAGCTCCTATATTTCTCCAACCAAGGTCGAGATGATTCTATTTTAAAAGCGTTATCACAATATGGCATTGAGAGAAATAATGATTTTATATTTGAAATAAGCACAATTAACCCTTCCCTTAATATAAACATGTTTTCCTATAGGAGCCGTCTGATCAAGGTCTGTTCTGTTTGCTAATGGAATTCGAAAGATCGGTTTCTTTACTTTCAAAAATGGCTACAATGTTCTACCTTCCATATTTCGTTGTAATTAATTTTTCAATGGATATTTAGTAGGTATTAAAAATTATAATACACGTAGAACAGGGAAAGGGTTAAACCCTTGATCTATGACTCGGAGTTTATATCATATTTTGGTACAAGTTCTACGACTTGGAATGGGGTTTCTGAAGTTCACATAAACCCATGATATACTTTTTTAATTTGCTTGAAAATTGTATATGCTCATAATGGATGTTATACAGTAAAACCTCTCTATAACGACCACTAAATTACATCATGTATTTTGTGCTAAAGGCAGGTGGATGCTTAAAGCAAGGTGAAAGTAAAGCAGAACGCTCATATAGGAGCGTTCTGTTTTACTTCGACCTTGCTTTAAGCAACCACCTGCCCAAAATACCAACTAATTAACACACTTGAGTGGTCGTTATAGAGAGGTTTTACTGTACTTTTTCAACCAGCGTGCTCGAGTTCGTTTAACTCTTTCCCTGTTGAATAATCATGTATAAAACAATGACATCGTGAATATTTAATAGCTGAATTTTACAATGGTACAAGTATACGGGAATTTTGGGTATTGTTAGAAACTGTAAAGTCAATATACATGTATATAACAATCCAATAGACAAACAGAGCTGACCCTGATCAGATGTATCCTACGTGAATCGTCTGACCTGCGTCTGTTGTTTGCAAAGGCATTATTTAACAGGCTTTTATCTGAAGTAATCACATTTAAAATCACCAGACGGCAGCGGGCGGTTTATATATTTAGTGTGTATAGTCATTCTGAGTCACGCTGATATAAAGGCTTGTACACGAGTCATTGTTCTTTTAACCCTTTCCTTCATATAAACACCTTTTCATGCATTTGCAAATAGAGTAGACCCAGATCAGACGGCTCCTATAGGAGACGTCTGATCAGGGTTTGCTCTGTTTGCTAATGGAATTTGATAGAGGTGTTTTCTTTACTTTCTAAAATGGCTACAATGTTCCACCTTCCATATGTCCTTATAACTAGTTTGTCCATGAATATTCAGTAGGTATTGAAAATTGGAAAGCAAACATAGAACGGGGAAAGGGTCGAATTTACCAATGGTTACCATTCTGAAACCATGCAAGCGATAAAATTGCAAGTATATCTATGTGAAGGGCATTTCTCGCGGGTGCTTGACACTTATTTCGTGCTTGACACTAATCGTACTTGACACATTTTATGCCCGACACTGATCGACATATTAACGTAGATATACATCTGCTTGTTTATCATTTAACCCCATAAATACACATTTGAACGCCCTAGCAAACATAGCAGAATCAGATCACACGGCTCCTATTGGAACCGTCTGATCAGCAGGCGCGGATTTAGAGAGGCGGGCCGGCGTACGCCCCCCTAAAATTGCCAAAACAAATGTTTTTAGTAATATTTTAGATCTATACACAGTAAACCCTCTCTATAACGACCACTAAATTGTGTTAATTAGTTGGTATTTAGAGCAGGTGGCTGCTTAAAGTAATGTGAAAATAAAACAGAACGCTCCCATAGGAGTTTTACTTTCACATTGCTTTAAGCAGTCACCTGCCTTTAACACAAAATAGTTGATGTAATTTAGTGGTCGTTGTATCTACTGAAATCAATAAAACAATGATTCAGTAGGAGTGTTTTATTTCCCTTACCCAAATAAAGCTCTTTTTAAACATGTATTACAAACACACTATTTATTTATGTCATCATAAAAATCTACGCGCCCCCCCCCCCCCTCTCCAAAAACATTTCTACGCCCCCCCCCCCCCCCCCCCCAATCTGAAATCCTGGATCCGCACCTGATCAGGGTCTGCTATGTTTGCTTGTGGGAGTACATACATGTAGATGTGATTCTGTAGTCTTTATCAGAGCCGAAAAAAATTATTGTCCAGATGACATTATAATATAAATTAATTTATATTAATACATAAAGTATTTCTTTCATTAAAGGGTTAAACAGAAAGCGTCCGGCAGCTAATACCATTTTGAAACGTTTGTGGTCACTTCTGTTGCAGATTAAAGGGTTCAAATTCAATATGGGTAAAACCAGAGATTTAGATAATAAGTCTGTTGTCTACGTCTCTGGTAAGATATATTGAGAGCTCTGTGCAAAACTGCTTTAAATTAACTGTCCATTCCCTTATAAGATTAAACCCAACCTCTTTGAATAAATCTACCGACAAGGAGCATTTACTAGAGAAAATGAAAATTTTTATAATTGTGCAGTATTGAAACCATTATGATAAATAGGGAAATTGTTCCGATGGAGCAAATGCTCTTTTCAAAAAGTGACTTTACAAGGGCGCCAAAAGACGTCCATATGAGGGAATGGGTTAAATACATTTAATTACGACGCAAACTTGTTATGATCCCTGCAAACATTTGGATCAAGATTTCAATGATCCAAACTGTTTGACAAGTTCTGGTCGTGGGTTAGGATAGAAACGCAAGAAAATATATTGTTTCAGAGTATTTATCCACGAACGTTACAAATGTTGTACAATTAAATGTGAACACTTTCCCTATTGAATATTCATGTCAGAAATAATGACACCGTGAACATCTATCAGCTGATTTTTATGATAGCATGTTAACAGGAATTGTTGGGATTGGCAGAAACTGTAGAGTCAGATCTATTAAAATTCGATAAGCAAACAGAGTAGACACTGATCAGACGCCTCCCCTATGAGCTGTCTGAACAGGGTCTTCTCCGTTTTGCAAATGCGTTAAAAAAGTTTTTATTTAATAAAGTAAAGGGTTTAGCAAAGTAGTTGTGACAATTTTGATTGTAATCTGAATCACGCAAAAACAAAAACAAAACAAAAACCGCAAATTATAGCATGTATATATGTAGGCTACCATATTTCTTGCCTTGGACACCCAAATAGCACACCTGTGCAAAAAATCCATTCTTGGTTGAAGTAATTGATTACATATATACTAAGATGTTGGGTTCCAATGCACACCACTATCTGTCATATGACATACCGACTTTAAATAAAAATTTGTATCTTGTTGATATACATGTAGATATAATCAAATGATTATGGCATTTTTATAAGATACTACTAATTTTCGAGGAAGAACGTGGCGATGGGATTTGCTTCTAATTCACAGAGTATTTGGGAAAATATAGTTTATGACCATGCATTTGGTTATAATAGATGGTTCGTGTTTAATTCACCATGTCCTCTACCCCAAAAAGTTCCGCAGATGTTGGCCGATGTCACCGAGTTTTATTCATTACCGCTTATTCGTGTCGCTTCCGTTTGTAATGGCAGCCTCCATTAGGGCCATAATTCTCTGAATAGGTTTGCCAGTATTTGTCTCTTAAGACTGAAGTGGACATTGATAAGTGTGTATTGTCCTGTGATTTTAATACATGCATACTTATACATCGGTACAAATGGCTGTCATTGAGAGCTTGGGAAATTTAAGGGCCGAATTGCAACGTGAAGAGTGGCTTTATAAAGACTAAAGTTCAGAAACATGTTCGTTTCATTACAATGTGCCTGTTGTCAGTGATCTCTTCCTGTTTCTGGAGCTGTTGATATAAGTAACGAATAGGTTTTTACGCCAATCCTTTGTGTAGCTAACTTGTTTCATGAAAAAGATGGCCGATCTTCTGAAGACATTGATCGTGCAAATAAAGTTGAAAGACAATTGTTTTCATGAAATCCGTGATAGGGGCATTGCAAATGAATTATATGAACGATACCAGTTGCAGTGTCTGCTTGAAACATTTTCTGATTTCATTAAAGATGGAAAACCTCAGAAAGGATGGGAACATTATTTACGAGTGACAGATGTTATGATTAAGTGTGCACCACATGAATGGATATGTGCATTTGTGAATGGCTTTGATGACGAGATTACTCATTCATTGTGTATTGGTTGTCTAAAAACACTCACCAAGATTGCTGATACACCAACATTCGAGAACAGAGAATTCTACATATTTGAAAAGGATGACTTTTCTGAGTTGTCACACAAGGGTTATCTGGTCTTAACCATTCTACTTACACTATTTGAGAGGATATCAAGTCTTGAGGAAGTGGAAAAATCTGTTGGAAAGAAGTGCTTAGTTCAATTAAGCCTTATTTCAATTCATATCATATCAAGGCATATTGAAGAAAACTTATGGACAAGTACTGATGTTCAAACGCTATCCCTTCGTTTTATTCGGCTCCAGAAAGAAGAATTTGACTGTAAAAGTGAAAGTCATCTGTTGGGGATCAATATGAAATCACCACAAGGACCAAGTGAAAATGACAATAATGTATCTGTGAAAACATCCATCTTTGGCACACTTCTTAAACAATGGATGCCTCTTTTACAACGTAGTTGTTGGCAACAAAATCCAGTAGTATGTGCTAGTTTCACCTGGTGTCTTACTCAGCTGAGATTTCCAAACACAAGTGCCTTCATTGAACTTGTTATCCCGCCAGCATTATTGTTTATCGATGATTCAGTGTTGGAAAACAAGCTCATGGGCATCAAATGCCTTCTAGCTATCATAGAGCAATCAGGATCTGAAGAATTAAGGTGGTATGGACGTGCAGAAGTTATTTTTGAAGCTTTGAAGTTACAGATGTATAGGACAGAAGAGACTCTTCTCATTCAGGTACAAAGAGCTCTGCTGTCAATATTGAATGTGCTAGTGAAAACTACCGATGACATTGCGGCTACAACAAAGTATGATGAGATATTCTTACTGATAATTCAAAGTGCAAGTCATGAAAATAAACTAGCTCTTCGAAGAGTTCACACCGAAAATATTCACCGTTTCATCGAACATCTTGGTATTGGTGTTGTAAAGTACATAAATGTGCTTCTGGAACTAACTGAGGAGTATTTGGAAATTTCTGATCCACCAAATGAAGAGGCCAGAATTAATGTTCTCATGGCACTCATAAGCCTTCTGAAAAATACATGGCCTAGAATGTCTGCTCATTCAAGCAAAATATTAAGGATTTTATTGAAGACAATTCACCAGGTTACGTCCTTTGACTTGCTTGTGTCTGAAAGTATAAAAGAGAAGTTGATTACTTTCCTTGTTGAAAGTTTGAAGCTTTTAATGTGCATTGACAAAAGTGTAACTGCCAAGCTTAGATCATTGCCATATTCAAAAGGCTGTGCAGAAGTTATATACCCACTAATTGAGTAAAAAACTGTAGAGCAGTGGTATGAAATTTATTCATATTGTGTTATACTGGTATGTAAAAAACAGGACACTTGGTCTGACAGGGACAAACATTGTGTAACCCCAGATCAGCCAGGTTTCTGATAAGTATTTTGTTAAGGGGCTAGCTTGTTTGGCACTCATCAGCAGCTTTATTGTTTGAATGCTTGTCCACTACTAAGTGCAGCAATACTGTAGATGTTAACCTTTTTCTTCAAAGAAACACAGCTTTAAAAAAAAAAGTGTGTATGCTTTTAAAAAAAGAAAAGAAAATATGCTTGTAGCATATACATGTACAGTAGCAATGGGAATGTTATATTGATTATATCATATAACAAGTCTATTGTAATAAAAACAATATATATGTATAGTAAAGCAACTCTATAGAGTGATCTCTTAATGAATAAACACAGGTATAGTTTAACTTTTTACATCATAGATATATACCCATTAACCGGGTTCCACCCATTATCCCGTTCCCTGTTGAATATTCACATTATAAATCATGACATCATGAATATTTATTTGCTAAATATTTATAATGGTATATGTACACAGAATAATTTTGTATTTGTAATAACTGTAGAGTTGGCTCTATTATAATTTCGTATACAAACAGTGCAGATCCTGATCAGATGGCTCCTACAAGAGCCATCTCATCAGGGTCTACCCTGTTTGCAGTGATGTGAAAAAGGATTTGCATGCAGGAAAGGGTTAATTCCTTTTCAAATAGAGTAGACCCAGATGATGAGATCAGATGACTCCAGTAGGAGCTGTCAGATCATGGTCTGCTCTGCTTTAAACTATAACAGATCTGATTCTACCAGGTCCAATGTTACTTTTTTCCTTAGACTTCATAAAATGTCAGTTATTGAATATTCATGAAGTCATGAATTTGTGTATAAATATTCATGAGGTAAAGGGTAAATCTAACACCATGTTGAATAAGCTTTGGTTTATCCAGTTCTACACTGTTTGCAAGTTGACTTTCCCAGTAACAGTACCACTACAGAATAACCATACTTTCCATTGCTGATGTATGCTAGTAGTAGTGTACTGGCTCAGAGCAATGTCACTTTAACTACCCTCTTAACCCTTTCCTTCATATAAACACCTTTTCAGATGTTTGCAAACAGTAGTCCCATAAGATAACAGAGCAGATCCTGATCAGACAGCTCCTATCATCTGGTCTGTGTCTACCCTGTTTGCCAGGGCATAGAATTGCATATTTATTGAGTAAAGGGTTATGCCATTCTAACTTAAGAATTAAGCTATTCATTATTCATAAAGTTGATAAAGTGTTTTCCTAAATTAAAATGTTAGGTTCAAGAGAATTTGTCTTTTTTATAATTTAGCACATTCATCATAGGTGTTTTTTTTTACTCTTTGCATGCTTGCAGCAGATTCTCCTACCATTTATGACCTTGTGTACACAAAAAGTTTGGATCCAGATCTGGCAATCAGAAAGAAAATTACAAGTTTTGAAAATGTTGCAGACGAAACTTGAGAACAATTTTCAATACCTACTGAATATTCATGATCAAAAAAGTTAAAATACAATATGGAAGGTGGAACATTGTAGCTATTTTAGAAAGTAAAGAAACACATCCCGTTAGCAAACAGAGCAGACCCTGATCAGACGGCTCCTACAGGAGCCGTCTGATCTGGGTCTACTCTGTTTGCAAATTGTAGGAGCCGTCTGATCAGGGTCTGCTCTGTTTGCAAATGTGTGAAAACACGTTTACATGAGGGAAAGGGTTAAGAAACATAATTATATACATATGCATTTATTATGTCTCTGCTTAAGCATGCAAACAGTTTATGTGGTATTTTTCCTTCTTTTTTACTCTTGAATGAAATAAATACTTGAAATACCGGTACATGTGTATTAAGTTATCGACTTATTGTTATTCCATATTGTCCATGAATAGTTTTGGATTCTTACCCCTTTACTTGATGACACATTTACAGAAGAGCAGATACAAATCTGCTGTGTTTAATTATGGAATAATAACTAACAAGTATTAGAGCTACAGATAACGATGCGTATATACTCAAATACTAAAATCAGCTACACATAACGATGCATACTCAAAGACTAAAATCGTCATTTCTCCACCAAACCCTATGTTGTGACCACTCTTTAGAACCAAACTCTATGTTGTGACCACTCTTTAGAATCTAAAGAGTGGTCACAACATATGGTTTGGTGGAGAAATAAAGAAGTTATACTAGAAATTATTTTGATTTATGCATCTTATCTGGAGCTCTGAAGTATAATGAAACAGAACAAGACCCTGATCAGATAGCTCCTACAGGCTACATGATCCATATGATCTGGGTCTTCTCTGTTTTCGGACATAAAAACTGGTGATTATCAAAGGGTTAAAATGGAGCTGTAGATTAGTGGAGTATTGAAGAAATCTGAGTAAAATATTTTTTGAATCTCTGTCAAACCCTATGTTGCTGCTACTCATTAGGTTTGCCTCAGACAATTCTAATGAGTAGCAGCAAGATAGGGTTCGGCTGAGAAAAAAGAAATATTTACAGATCAGTAGTTTCAGTACACCTCTTATCTAGCTATTGTCGTGTTTTATTAACCTGTCAAAATTTAAATAATTATACGCTTGCTGAACACACCATATATAGCTTCGGTTGATATCGATTGTTTCCGCTAATAAAAGCTTTCCTACTTGGCTCATTTGAGTACTTGAACATTTATTGTGAGTCTCGTGAAAATCGTTTGAAACACAGATTTACCCAAGCGAAATATATCCTTTCAGTGACGTAAGAATATTCACATTTTGACAGGTCAATAAAACCGGATAATACAACCCTGTATGGTTAAACTTCACCAGTTGAAAATATGTATTATAATATCAGGGTCTGCTCTGTTTGCTTATGGTATAAATCTGATCCCTTGCTTTCTACCAATAGCAAAACTTCCTGTTTACATATGCCATCAGCTAATAAATATTCATGATGTCATTATTTATTGCATAAATATGCATTGAATAGGGAAATGGTTAATAGTACTGACAAACCACTTGGATGGTTACTTGTTTCATCTTGGTACAGACTCTTTGCAAATGTCTTGGACTGTCAAATTGTGTGTATCAAAATGAGTAAAAATACTGAACACATGTAATTTACATGAACCTGACTACCTGATTATAAAAACAATTTTAGATTAACCCTTTCCCTGTTGAATATTCATGTCATAAATATTGACATCATTAACCCTTTAATCCATACATAATCATGCCAAAATTGATGCCTTCATGAGTAATAAGTACAGTAATTCACTTTATTTCATCTCACCAGAGCACACAGTGCTCTGGGTGAGCTTTTGTGATCGCCTGATGTCCGTCGTCTGTCGGTGTGCGGCGTCTGTCATGCTTCGTCAGTCGTCAACAATTTGAACCATTTAAAAATCTTCTCCTCTGAATCTACAGGGTTCTCAGCTTTCATCTTTGCCACATAGCATCATCTGTAGTGTAGGTCCTCTACAAAAGTTATATAATTTATGTCCCTGGGGTCAAAATTGGCCCCACCCCAGGGGTGCCTTGTTTTCTATGGAAACATATAGCGAAAAATTTGAAAATCTTCTCCTCTGAAACTGGAAGGTTCTCAGCTTTCATATTTGGCATATAGCATCATATTCAGGTCCTCTACAAATATGATGTAAATTATGCCCGAGGGTTAAAAATTGGCCCCACCCCTGAGGTGACCAGTTTACTATAGAAACATATAGTGAAAACTTGGAAAATCTTCTCCTCTGAAGCTGGAAGGTTTTTAGCTTTCATATTTGGCACATAGCATTATGTTCAGGTCCCTTACAAAAGTTATATAAATTATGCTCCTGGGGGTTAAAATTGGCCTCGCCCCAGGGGTGGCAAGTTTTCAACAGAAACATATAGTGAAAACTTTGAAAATCTTCTCCTGAATTTACAGGGTTCTCAGCTTTCATCTTTGGCACAGAACATCATCTTTAGGTCTTCTACCAGAGTTATTTAAATTATGTCCCATGGGTAAAAATTAGCCCTGCCTCAGGGGTGGCCAGTTTTCAAAGGAAGTGTATTGTGAAAATTTGAAAAATCTTCTCCTCTGAAACTGGAAGGTTCTCAGCTTTCATATTTGGCACATAGCATCATGTTCAGCTCCTCTACATAAGTCATTTAAATTATGCCCGTGGGGTCAAAATTGGCCACACCCCAAGGGTGACTGGTTTTCTATAGAAACATGGGAAAAACTTTGAAAATGTTCTCTTCTTATTGTCTGGTGAGCAATATCAGGACCATCTTGTTATAATTTCACTATGTCACAGTACTTTTTATCTTGACGGAAACTATAGAATCAGATCTCTACATGTATTATGTCATAGGCAAACAGAGTAGACCCTAATCAGACGACTCCTTCAAGAGCCATTTGAGGCATCTGGGTCTACTATGTTGACAAAGGTGTATTTATGGAGAATAGGGTTAATATCAATGGCATATAAACATCTTGCAATTTGGCTCATACAGAAACTGTAGACTCAAATCTATATTTCACCATAAGAAAACAGAGCAGACCCTGATTAGACATCTCCTTTAACAGTCATCTGTGGGGGGTATACCCTGTTGCTTTTGGAGTGATATAGATCTGATTCTACAGTTTCTACCAATAAAAAACACTGTGTGCATATGCCATCGTAAAATTCAGCATATAGATATTGATGATGTCATTAATTCTTACATGAATATTCAACAGGGAAAGGGTTAAAGATATCCATAAATACACAGGTAGTGTGGAAAAAGTCAAACTCACCTTCAGTTATTATTCAGTTTTGATGAGTTATGACCCCTTACTGTCCATACTTCTCCAGACAGATATTTCAGTCCTTTACTTGATGAACTTTCAAACAAGACCCTACACATTATGACTTGTGATCAACTGATGTAGTTACTATTTACCCATTACCTCATAGGCTATTTTTAGACTCAGCCTCTTCAAATAAATCTACTAGTTGAAAAGCAGCATTTGCTTGAGAAAAGAAAATTTTAGCTTTGAAACCATTGTGATAAATTCATGTAGTGATATCACAGTGGTTTCAAAAAATGATTGCAGAAACATCAAAATGAGGGAATGGGTTAAAATGTAAAAGAAAGAAACATGGTTAACAGTAGAGAATGAGATTTGTAACATATAAGCTTTAACCCATTATCTCATATGCTATTTTTAGACCCAACCTCTTTAAATAAACCTACCGAAAAGGAGCATTAACTAGAGAAAAAAATGCAATTTTTTGAATTTTGTAGTTTGAAACCATTGTGATAGAGCATTTGCTCCTATAGGAGCAAATGCTCTATTTATCACAATGGTTTCACAAAGTGACTTTTACAGAGTCGTCAAAAGTCGTCAATATGAGGCTATGGGTTAACAGCAGACCCTGATTCTCGGACTGAGCTTCTATAGAGGCAGTCTGATCTGGGTATGCTCTGTTTTTAAAGGTATGAAAAGGTGAGCTTATCAAGACAAGAGTTAAAACAAATGTTGTCATATTTACTAGATTTCAATTCACTTTGATAACTATTTGTAAGACCAGATATGAAATGTGTTTAACCATTTACTTCATGAGTATTCATGTAAGAAGTAATTACATCATGAATATTAATAAGATTAATTGCTATAAAGGCACATGGACACAGGAATGTTTTGGCCATGGCAGAAACTGTGGAATCATATCTATATTATATCAATAGCAAACAGAGCAGATCCTGATCAGACGGCTCCTATAGGAGCCATCTGATCTGGGTCTACTCTGGTTGCAAAGGCGTATTTATGGAGTAAAGGGTTAACATCTTGAATAGGGTTCTGCAGTATTGCGTATTTCAAATTCTTTTCAGTGAAATTTACTTCCTCATCATTAACCCTTTACCTGATGCCACTCACACCTGTTGCAAGAAGATTATATTCAGCATGCTTATAACATTACATACAGTAAAACCTCTCTAGACCAGACTTAAATCTTTTTAGATAGACGTCTGCTTAATACAGGATGAGAGGCATGCACAGAGCTCTTTGAGAGCTTTCTGCATGACTTCCATCCTGTATCAAGCTGCCACCTGTCTTACAGACAGGCATTTATACTAATTTGAATGTCCGGTTTAGAGGGATTTTACTGTAGTTCTGATTCAATATTTGATTGCTTTGGCCAGTAACTGCTGTGTTCATATACCATTATAAAATGGTATGTAATCAATATGCATTCAATGTTCTTATTTCTTACATGGGTATTCATCAGGTAAAGCGTTAATGGACTATTTGTACGAGGTATACAGATTGATTGAAGAGTCAATATTAACCCTTTGAATGCGAGACTTGCATTTGCAAACCATGTAGATCCAGACCAGGCTTCTAGGGGAGCCGTTTGATCAGAGTATGCTCTGTTTGTCATTCAGAATCATACAGCAAATTGAATTTAAAGTCTTTGATACTGAGTGGACTCTATAGTTAAACACTGATGGGCTTTTCCACTCTGAAAATTCAGCGTTATAAGGGTGAACTCCTCCATACTATGGTCTACTTCTTGATAAACTTTCTGAACTGCTTGGAATAGATGTAATGCCAAGTAATTTGTAGTCTTGTCTGTATCCAACCTGTTTGACACCTCAAGTATTTCTTTTAACCCTTTCCTTCATATAAAAGTGTTTTCACGCATTTGCAAACAGAGTAGGCCCAGATCAGAAGGCTCCTATAAGAGCCATCTGATCAGGGTCTGCTCTGTTAGCTAATGAAATTTGAAAGATCTGTTTCTTTACTTTCTAAAATGGCTACTGTGTTCCACCTTCCATGTTTCGTAGTGACTATACTTCCCATGAATATTCAGTAGGTATTGAAATTTGGAATAAACGTAGAACAGGGAAAGGGTCAACTCATTAAGTACTCCATGAATATTCTTGCAAGAAATAAAGACATCATGCACATTAGCTGTTGAATGTTTATAATACATGTAAGTAACTTATGAACACATGACCAGGGCAGAAACTAGAACCATGTTTATATAATTCCCTAAGCAAACAGCTGACCGTGGTAAGGTCACTCCTTCAGAATTAGTCTGATTTGGGTCTACTGTGTTTACAAAGGAGTAAAACAAATGTTTATGGCGTAAAGGGTTAAGGAAAGAAAACAAAGTTTACTTTGAAAGTGAAGTAGAAGACAAATATATGCATAATTTACATTTTTTGTACATGGAGATTAAAAGGTTAAGATTTAGTACAGAAGAGACTTTAAAAAACAGTACTAGAAAACCCAGTCTTTATAAGTTCTTTGTATCCAAATCAGCTTTGTGTCCAATTATAAAAGGCGCATATGCCTAAAGCTGTTTGAATCTACATGTAATGTTCCAAAATTTAGCACTCAACCTCTGAAATTGCCTACATGATACATGTATATGCATGGTTTTGTTAAATTGAAATACAATGTAATTGTTTGCTATCAAACTTCTTAGAATGTGTACTAAATTTATTATACATGTAAAAACAGTATTTAGCTATTTGGTTAACCCTTTCCTTCATGTAAATGCCTTTTCACACATTTGAAAACAGAGTAGACCCAGATCAGACAGCTCCTATAGGAGTCATCTTATCAGGGTCCACTGTTTATGATGTAGAACTGATTCTACAGTTTCTGTCATGATAAAAATTAATTTGTTCATAGACAAGAGGGCCATGATGGCCCTGATATCGCTCACAAGGACAATCAAAATTTCACTATGTTTCTTTAGAAAACTGGCTACCCCTAGGTCGGGCCTCATTTGACCCCAGGGACATAATTCATAAAATAGATAAGATGATGCTATGGGCCAAAGATAGAAAGATTTATTCGTGAATATATATGTCAAGATAAAAGCTAAGAACCCTATAGATTCAGAGGGGAAGATTATAGGTTCAAATTGTTGATGACTGATGACGCACAATGCACGCCAAAGGACATCAGGCAATCACAGAAGTTCACCCTGAGCACAAAAGTGCTCCGGTGAGTTAAAAATCAGTGAATTTCTATTTGTGATGTCATTATTTCTTGCCTGAGTATTCATGTAGTAAAGGGTTAACCCTTTCCCTGATATAAGCGCATTTTCACAGCGTTGCACACGGAGTAAACTCAGATCAGATAGCTGTAGGAGCTTTATGATCAGGGTCTGCTCTGTATGCTTATAAATGGAATTATACAGATGTAAATTTACAGTTCTACCAAGGTAAAAATATCCTGTGTTCCATGTACCACTATAAAAAAATCAGCTAATAAATATTCATGATGTCATTATTTCTTACATGAATATTGAACAGGTGAAGAGTTACACTCTTATGCATATTCAAGACTTGATTGTGTAGCTCAACAAACATTGTTGACTTGACTGGGTCAATAAACAGAAGAAATCAAGCTATTCATTTGTCATCTTTTTTATTCATGTTTAAAAAATAAAGATTTATTATAAACTTCTCTTTGTCAAATGACATTTAGACAATGTATATAATATGATTTAAAAACAGGTGTCAAAATTAATACAATAAACCCCCACCAAACCAGATATTCAAATTAGTATCAATGACAATCTTTAACCCATTCCCTCATATTGACGACTTTTGTCGACTCTATAAAAGTCACTTTGTCACTATAACAATTTAAAAGTTTCCTTTTCTCTAGTTAATGCTCCTTTTCGGTAGATTTATGTATCTAAAATAGTCTATGAGGGAATGGGTTAATACAGGAGGCAGCTTAATGCAGGGTGAACTCATGCAGAAAGCTCCTTTACTTTCACCCTGCATTAACCCTGTCCCTGTTGTACGTTTATTCCAAATATCAATACCTACTGATTATTCATGGTCAAAATAGTTATAAATGAAATATGGAATTTTAGAGAGTAAAGAAACAGATCTTTCAAATTCCATAATAGCAAACTGAAAGTAAAGAAACATCCATCAAATTCCATTAGCAAACAGAGTAGACCCTGATCAGATGGCTCCTACATGGGCCGTCTGATCTGGGTCTACTCTGTTTGCTAATGCCTGAAAACATATTTATATGAAGTGATAGTCCCTACAATAAATACATTGCCGAATAACATGGGGTTTTTGATATCAACCGTATGAAAGTTTTGTCTTCTTCTGCGTTTATTGTATTGATTTTCTTGCAAATAGCCTTCTTTCAGCATACATGTATAATGATTTACAAATGTATGTAATTTTAGAGATTTTAAAACTGTCTGACTCTCACTTTAAGCAGCCATTGGTCTAAAATGATCTAAATTCTACTCCAAAAGTCCAGTTTGGAAGGGTTTTACTGAATATAAAATATATAAAATAGCTAAAAAAATGTGAGTGTGGGAACAAAAGCAACTTGCAGTTGCGGAGTAGAACTTAATATCATAGGTTTTACCAGGCATTCAGATCCTGGACTGGTTGCCATTTCATATTTTTCAGAAATATATAATTAAGCAACAAGTACCCATTCAGATCAATCAAAGATTCTAAAATGATTTAACCTATTACTCCATGAGTATAATATGTATAATCATCAATCCACAATGAACATTAATTAACCCTTCTCTTGCTGAATTTTAAAATACATTTCTCCTTCTTTACCCATGCCCTGTTGTATAATTACACATATCTTCACTGTGTACATTTATTTCGCTGTACAATCACTGCTGTGGAGTGCACTGGTTGCACAATCAATTTGTAAATAGTGCAGACCCTGATGCAGGAGCTGTCTCATCTGGGTCTACACTATTTACAGGTAGGTATATTGACGTGAATAGCAAGCGAAGGGTTAATTAACCTTTAACTCCATAAACACTTCTAATGCCTTTGCAAACTGAGTAGACTCAGATCAGAAGATTCCTGTAGAAGTCATCTGATCAGGGTTAGCTGACTCTGCTCTGTTTAAATGTACATTATTAACAGTAATACCTCGATAATTGAAAATTTTAGTAAAGAAGTTTGATCCTTTTAGGCATGTGGCAGCTTATTGCATGGAGGAAGTCGTACAGAAATGTCCAAGAGGAGCTTTCTACAGGACTTTCACCCTGCATTAAGCTGCAAATTGTCTTAAAGGCCGATAATGATACATATTTGAGTGATCGAATAATAATGGTTTCACTGTATTTCTTTCAACATATTTTACCTCTTGTCATTTGCCAGTATAAAAAATCAGTTACATGTATTTCAAATTTATGATGTCATTATTTCTCACAAGAATATACATGGAGTAATGTGTTAAATTATTTTATATTATTATATAAAACAATTGTCAAGTGAATGCATGTTAGATAGTATAAAATCAGATCTAGGAAATAGTAAAAGCAAACAGAGCAGACCCTATAGGTCTGATCTAGGTCTACTATTAGCAATTTGCAAAGTTGCCAAAAGGCATTTAAATTAAGTATTAATTAATGGCAAATCTGTGATTAACTGTTCAAACAGTCCAGATCCAGATGAGGTGTCGAGTGAGTCAGCGTCTCAACAGGATCTAATCTGTCTGATACTGGGATTATCAATTTATGTACATGTATAGTGAAAGGATAACAAATTTTGTAGACATTAATATTTGACAGTGGAAAAGTTAATTAACCTGACAGTCTTTAAAAGATGTGGGCTGCTTAATCTTAATCCAGATCAGACAGTTTCAGTAGGAGTTGACTGATAAGGGCCTGCTCTATTTGCATATGCAATGTTATAAATTCTACAGTTTCTACCATGGTAAAAAATTCCATGTGTTCAAAATGCCATTATAAAAATTCCAACAAATTAATATTCAAAAATACATTTATGCTAACATTTAAATTTGGATAATAATAATGTTACCTCTTTACATGATAGAGATGCATATTTACCCATTTCCACTGCAGACACTAGATCAGACAGATGTACATACAATATCAGAGTTACAGATAAGGGTGCACACCCAAATACTAAACTTGTCATTTCTCCACCAAAGCCTATACTGTGACCACTCTTTAGAATTGTCTCGAAGATGTTTTAAAATGTTTTAATTTATGCATCTTATCTGGAGCAGTGAACATGTAATTTAGGAGCCATCAGATCAGGGTCTGCAATGATGCATGTATTAATGCCATTATAAATATTCAGCTAATGAATATTTATGATGTCATCATTTCTTACAAGAATAATCATATGGTAAAGGACTGATTATTGTATATGGATCAGATCTCAAGTACATCTGCACTCAATGGAGTCACAAACAATCTGGTGAGATTGCAATGTCATGAACAAAAGAAAAACAATCACAATGACATAATAATTAAATACTGCAAATTAAATAAATTGAAAGTGTGCAAAATTAACTCTGTAATTAAACCTTTCCCAGTTGAATAGTTCATGACACCATGAATATTTATTAGCTGAATTTTTATAATCGTATACAAACACATGAGATTTTGGTCTTGGTAGAGACTGTAGAGTCAAAATCTATTATAATTTTATAACAAACAGAGCAGACCCTGACCAGACAATTTCTACAGGAGCCTCCTGATCTGGGTCTAATTGTTTGTAAAACTGTGAAAAAAGCATTCATAGGAAAGGCTTAAACAGCCTGAGATTCTTAGTTACTATGTCTTTACATCTTATCCGATAGTGACACATTGTTAGTAGTTGACCCAGATCAAACAGCTCTTATAGGAGCTGTACCATCTGGGCCTGCCTCGTTTGCTTATGAAATAATATACATACGTAACATGTAGATCAACGTTTGCTGTTTCTGTTATGGTAAAGTATGCATATTATTCATAATGCTTGTTCATAATGCATTAACCCATAAATTGCCAGTCACAACTATTGTTGCATTTGCAAACAGTGTAGACTCAGATGAGAGCTCCTATGGGAGCTCTCTCATCTGGGTCTGCACTGTTTGCCATGGAAAATCCATGCCTGCATGCTCTATCCTTTTGCCTAGGAAATCATTTCAATATAACCCTGTATATTTTTGTAAAGATTTGCCTAATTAATATTCATAGAGGGTAGAACGATAACAAATCTGTGGCAGGCTAAGGGTTAATACAAAAAGTCCATAACCAACTAAAACTCATGGTCATGATTTCTAACATACGGTAAAAATTTGATAAGAGACAAACTTCAGAAACTTATAAAAGGTATTTCAACACAGATGTCAATTGTTTCATTTAAAAGTAATAAAGTAAAGTACCTAGTTATAGTCTACTTTCAGTCCTTAGGACTGCTCTGCCGACTGTACATTTACCCCCTTTGTCATTAAGTCATTTGCCTAAAATATTTAGCACTGCTAAGATATGGCGCAATCATGCAGCCACAGTACCGGCTAGTGACCCTCACAGGTACCCATTTTAACCCCTGGGTGGAGAGGAGGTGGGGGGTGGAAGGCACTGAAAAGCGTCTCTGAAAGTTCTGGGTGATCGGGATTTGAACCCCGGACCTCAAGATTGGTAGTCAAGCGCATTACCACTAGACCACCGCACACCACAAAATTTAAAATCAGTAAACCAATGAAAACTAAATGTATCTCAAAGATTCACACTCAATAAAAGATGAAAATCAAAAATGCCAAATACCAGGTACATGTATATAATAAATCCTTTACCTGATAGAGACGTACATCAGACAGAGTATAGACCCAGATCAGACAGTTCATAGTATAGCAGCTGTCTAATCAGGGTCTGCACTGTTTGCTTATGAAATAATAAAGATATGATTCTTCAGTTTCTACCGAGGTAAACTTCTCTTATTCATGATACCATTATAAAGATTGGTCTATTTAACTCATTCTCTCCTAGGCTATTTTTAGACCCAACCTCTTTGAATGTATCTACTGAAAAGGAGCATTAACTAGAGGAAAGAAAACATTTCATTTTTTGTAGTTTGAAACCATTGTGATAAATAGAGCATTTGCTCCTATAGGAGCAAATGCTCTATTTATCACAATGGTTTAATAAAGTGACTTTTATAGATGCGCAAAAATGTGTCACTAGGGGACAATGTGTTAATATTCATACATTCAATAGTTCTAAATGAATGTTCATGACGTACATGTGGAGTGTTTTAATATCACTAAAACCTGATCTTAGGAGTTTCCATTCAAACTCACTTTAATACTGTTACTTGTGATCAACAAGTAACCATTTATTACTAGCTGGCAACTTATTTAAACATAGTGGACCCAGATGAGACAGCTCCAGTACAAATCTCCTGGGCATTTGGATTTTTCATGTAAGGAAGCCTTCCAGCTGGCTTGTGGTACATGTAGGTCGGTGGTTATACCCAGGCGATCTTCTGTGCACAAAACAATGCAGTTTATTGCGTACATGGAAGAATATCCAGGTTTTCTTCCATCTGTATCTAACAGAATATTGCAATATGACTAAAATACTGTTAAAATGACGTAAAACTCTGATACAAACATACAATAAAACAGTTTGCAGTCAATACATGTACATGTAAGGTTATTGAAGTTTTACTTAATATTATATACATGTACAGTAAAACCCCTCTACACCGGAATTCTAGTAGAGAAGAATTTAGAACTTTTAGGCAGGTGGCTGCTTAATGCAGTGTGAAAGTCATGTAGAAAGCTCCTAGAGGAGCTTTCTGCATGACTTTCACCCTGCATTAAGCTGCCACCTGTCTCCAAGACCAATATTTATACCAAATTTAATGTCTGGTTTAGAGGTTTTACTGCATAAGCATTGTAAATGTGAGAAACACTTTAACGCTTTACTCCATAATTAA
Organism: Azorinus chamasolen; assembly: GCA_963576725.1. Taxonomy (NCBI): domain Eukaryota; kingdom Metazoa; phylum Mollusca; class Bivalvia; order Cardiida; family Solecurtidae; genus Azorinus; species Azorinus chamasolen. Next base: position 40,343,540 of record OY755239.1, read on the forward strand.
ATACACCTCTCTATGGTTTTGCAAACAGAGAAGACCCAGATCAGATGGCTACTGTAGGAGCTGTCTGATCAGGGTCTGCTCTATTTGCTTAATGAAATGATATAGATATGATTCTACAGTTTCTGCCATGGCCAAATATATATTCCTGTGGTCATGTATGTGTCATTATAAAAATTAATCTGTATACTTAATATTCATGATGCCCCTATTTCTTACATGATTATTCATGAGGTAAAAGGTTAAAGCACATTTGTAAACAATCTTCAACCCATTAGATCCATGAGCACTGATTTATAAAGTGACATAGCTCATAGTCTGGGTTTACAGAGTTTGCAAATGCTAGTTCAATTGTTTATCACATTCAATGGGTTAAAATTAACAACATTCTATAGAAGCTCTCTGGTCTTAGGTTTACACGTTTCAATAAAATCGACATAAAAACCAAATCCTAAACATTAGGAAATCAGAGACCAAGATAAGATGTGTAAATTAAAACATTTTCACCTTAACCCTTTCCCTCATATAAATGCCTTTTCACACCTTTGCAAACTGAGTAGACCAGATCAGATGACTCGATCTTGTAGGAGCTGTCTGATCAGGGTCTGCTAAGTTTGCTTATTAAATTATAATAGATCTGACTACAATTTCTTCCAATACCAACAAACTGCTGTACACATAAAAAATGAACTAATAAATATTCATGATGTAATTATTTCTTACATGAATATTCAACAGGGAAAGGGTTAATCATGGAATAGAAAGAAAGGCACTTTGCAAAGGCAAACAAGGTAAACCAAGATTCAGTCAAACAGCATCTTACAGTGGTGTACAGTATAACCTCCTTACACTGGCCACTAGAAAGCAGTCCAATTCTGAGCATAATTTACAACATGTGATAGCTTAACTCTTTCCCTGTTGAATATTCATGAAAGAAAGAATATTTATAAATTTGATTTTTTGTAATGGGATGTATATACACATGAAATTTTGGTACTGGTAGAAATTGTTGAGTCAGATCTATTATAATTGCATGCATAAGTAAACAGAGCAGACCCTGATCCGACGGCTCCTACAGAAGTTTCCAATCTGCGACTACTCTGATTGCAAATGCGTGAAAAAGGTTGTTAACAAAGTTTTGCTCATTTGCAAACTGAGCAGACCCAAACTGAGTAACCTCATACATGAGCCAATGTCTAAACAGGGTCTGCTCTGTGTGCTAATGGAGTAATATAGATCTGATTCTACAGTTTCTGATTCATCCAAAGATACCTGTGTTTATATACCATTATAATACATGTATTCAGTAAATTTAATAATCATAAAGTCATTATTTCTTACATGAATATCAATTATATATATAGGTAATTGATTATCAAATATGGCATGCAAGTTTTGCTGAAATGTCCAGGGAGCTCCTGCATTTCTTTAACCCATTCCATCATACGCTATTTTTAGATCCAACCACTTTGAATAAACTTACCGAAAAGGAGCATTAACTAGAGAAAAGGAACAATTTAGAATTGTATCGTTCTGAAACCATTGTGATAAATAGAGCATTTGCTCCTATCGAGCAAATGCTCTATTTATCACAATGGTTTCAAAAAGAGAGTTTTACAGATCTCGAGGCGTCAATTAAAAGGCGTCAAGATAAGGAAATGGGTTAAAGTTACATTAACAGCCCAATTGAAATGCTTTTTAACACCTTTGCTAACAGAGTAGTCCCAGATCAGCTGTAGAAGCCCTCAATCAGAGTCTGCTCCATTTGCTTACGGAATGATACAGATGACTTCATTTTTCACCATAGACAAACTATCTTGTTTTCACAAATTGATGAGTAAGATCTGTATCATTCATTAGCAAGCAGAGCAGACCCTGGTCAAATAGCTCTTGTAGGAGCCCTCCAATCTAGGTTGGCTATTTGCAAGAGCGTTAAAAGGTGTCTCCATTCCATGAATGAATTATGAAAGACTTTATTTAACGAGGGTAGTTTGGTTAGCCCAATGGCTTATCTACCCCGAAGCCCTCTTAGTCAGTATATTCCATACATTTATAAGCAAAAAACAATCACAGAACATATTAATAAACAATGTGTCCAGTGCAGTACTGGTATTTATGCTAAATCATTTCAATAATGCAAAAACAAAGTAAAGGGTTAAACCAAAATTCTAACATCACCAAGGAATGAGTTTTTGAGATCATGCACATTAATGTATATATATATATATGTTAATTAACTCATTCTGTCCTAGACTATTTTTAGACCCAACCTTTTTTTATTAATCTACCAAAAAGGAGTATTAACTAGAGAAAAGGATTTTTTTTTTATAATTTTGTAGTTTGAAATCATTGTGATAAATAGAGCATTTTACTCCTATAGGAGCAAATGCTCTATTTATCACAATGGTTTCACAATGTGAATTTTATAGACAAACATGTGTCACTAGGGGGTAATGTTTTAATATTAATCTAGGCATACTGTAGCAGCACAACAGACAGACTTGTGTACTTTTAAAACTGGTGGCGTCGGGTTGAGTTGAATTGAGTTGGGTAATACTGGTCAGATTATATGGTGCCATTGCAGGAAAAATGTTACTGGACCTATAAATCTCATGTACATCAAGATAAAAGTATGAGATAAGTATCCAGGAACTTAACTCTGGTGGGCGAATCGGATGCAGATACTCCAGTTTCTGTTTAATCCTTTACACTATGAATATTCATGAAAGAAATAATGGCATCATGAATATTAATCAGATTATTTTTTTTAAAATGGCATATAAACACAAGAGTATTTTGCAAAAGTAGAAACTATAGGGACAGATCTACATTGTATATATTCCATAAGCAAAACAGAGCAGACCCTCATCAGATGGCTCCTATAGGAGTCGCCTGGTCTGGGTCTGCTATGTTTGCAAAGGCATAGATAGGTGTATTTATGAAGGAAAGGGTTACTCCATTAATTAATACACATTTTAACACAGTTGCAAACTCCTGTAGGAGCCATCTGAACATAATTTATGCCATGATCAATTCATCTAAATAATATTCATGACATCATTATTTTCCTCCTATCAGTATTAGTCACCCCTTGGCTTAGTTGACTACAATGTATTACAGTATTAGTCAGCTATTCATTTTAGTAGACAAAAACTATCCTGGTCCTTTTCATAATCTATTTTTTTTCTCACATCTATATAAAACAATATTTAAACTTTAAATGATGCAAAATGAATCTAAATCAGCTGACTGATTATCATAACAATAATTGAAACTTCAATCAACCTTTTTTTTTTTAAAGTTTTAACATTTAAACATTTATGTTCTCAAATAAATCATGAATACATTAAATTTTGTGTTAAGATAAATACATAATGCATAAATTTAACCCTTTTCTCCATGGAGACACATACTTTAATTTGGCACCTTTGAAAACAAAGAAGACCCAGATCAAATGGTTTCTGTAGGAGCTGTCTGATCAGGGTCTGCTTTGTTTGCATATATATAATATCTTAGATCTGATTCTAATTTCTATACTATTTGACATAGCTATGTATTGAGTTGAGCAGAGACAGACATATATGTATATGTCTCTGAGTTGAGATATACATGTGTAACAAATATAGAATAATTAGTTAAGCATAGAAGGAATCTGCTATGAATATCCATGATGTAAAGGGTAAAAGAAGCTGTTTAATGCTGTAATAATTAAGAAAGAAAGCACAACACTGTATCTATAAAGGTTAATGCTAATGCTAGAATAACCCTTTACTGGATGAATATGCATGCAATAATTCTAAAAATATTTAATAATGACATCATGAATATTAATATTTTTGTTATAATTTAATGGACATACCAGAAACTGTAGAATTAGATATATTTAATTCCATAAGCAAACAAGGCAGACTGATCAGGGTATTCATTCCAACAGTAGTCTGGTCTGGATCTAAGTACATGCAGTTCTATTTGCGCAGGTGTCAAAAGACTTCTCTGTCAGGTGAAGGGGTTAACCCTTCACTCCATAAATAAGCCTTTACGCCTTTGCAAGCAGAGCGGACCCAGATCAGACAGTTCCTATAGGAGCAGTCTGATCAGGGTCTGCTCTGTTTGCTTATGATACAATATAAAACTGTTATTACAGTTTCTGCCTGGGCCACTGTCCTGTGCTCATGTACAATTATAAAAAGTAATCTAATTAATATTTAATGATGTCATTATTTTTTACATGAATATTTATGTAAGTAAAGGGTTAATTAAGAAACTGAAAGCAAGCATATTTATCTATGTACAGAGATAGGCATAATGATAAATGATGTACATGTAATAAGAAACCAGTTAAAAATAAATACGAAGACCATGTTATTTTCGAGCTGATCGAGAACACATTTTACTTGAGGCTTGATACAAATGCCATGACATGGTGGGTTTAGGTGCCTTCTGACAAGGTAGTGCAAACTCAGATCTGCAATCCCATCAATGATAAAGGGCATTCATGATCAAAGTCTATACTCTGTTCAAGAATATGGATAATATCATTATATAATATTGCCCAGAACTGTGCAGGTCCTGTTCAGACACTGTTACGAACTTACGACTGTATCTCAAACACAGCTATAGCTACTGGTCTTGGTTTACATTGGCTGCAAATTCCCCAAAGCTTTCTGTTTCTCATTATGAGGTCCATGCATTCTTTCTAGTAAATGAAATGCTTGTGCCACAATCAATTAGATTTAGGCATCACAAAACATGCTGGATCATTATTTTTGTCTAAAAACAGAACACCTGTCACAGTACTAAAACCTAACAGAAGACATAAGACTTTCAACAATCTTAAATCAGGGTCATTAAACTCGCATGGCAATACTTCAAAAAATGTAACATAGAGAAATGTGCCACATGCTATTCCTGTCAGAAGTCCTTGTAACAGTGTTGAAGTGTTTGAATCCCAAAGGTCCGTAATGCCAATTCCTATAGCAATACCAACTGGTGATGTTAATGAGAAAAACAACACAGATCTAAAAACAGCCCACTGAGAAAGTTTACTCTGTATCAGGTTCATTCCTAAGCTAAAACTCAAAATAGATTTGTGCACAAGAAGAGCAGCAAAGATCCCCAACACATCAGCTGCTTTCTCTTGAAGGCCGACTGCCAAACCTTCAAATACAGAATGTAAGGAAAGGGCAGCTAGCAGTAGGATGGATCTCAAAGCAGAATGTTCATGTTCTGGTGCAAGATCCCTGTTGTCATCATTGAACGAATCTGAACGTATCAAATTTTCATCACAATCATCACAATGTTTCTGTACTTCTATTGACCGTGCTGTCAGTCTTGCTGGCTCATCACTTATCCCTCCAATAGAATTCTCAAAAGTCCCCGATGAGGTTAAGGACTGTTCCTTTAAAAGTGGGGTTGCAGCTGTAACTCCCGAAACATGCTTTTCTTTTATTGTTAAAACAATTTGTTCCACTATCAAAACAATAAACAAACCCATCATCATCACAAACTCTGCCACTGGAAATGATGTAAACACATGAAAATTGTTTAAAGTAATCCCAAGATCCACTCTTGATGAAGGTAGGAGATCCAGCACTCCTGTTGCAAGAAATACACCTGCAGCAAAGCAGCTCAGGAAACTCAGTATTCTTTTGTAACGTAGTTTGTGCATTGGACAGTCGGCTTTCCGAATGAAAATCTTCCTCAGAAACACTGGCACTATTCCCAGGACAAACGTCAGTATAAACAATGTGAACAGAACGAGAACTTTTAATATGTCGACCTTCATTTTTGCGAAGTTTTGTACTAAATGTTTCTCAGTTAATTTTTAGCTTATTATCATTCGGTGAAAACAGATTTTCTCAATTTCGATGCATAAAGAAAAACAAGTGTTAACTCGACTGTCTTCTCGGGTACCGGTCTTCTCAAGTCCTCTGCTTCAACGACTTGTCTTCATCAATATTAATTACCGGTGACCACAAACGTCCACGATTCGATGACACAACTGCTTACAAAAGCCAGTGTCTATTTCAACTACAGTGTTGAAATTATTTTAATAGATCTGTCAGCTCTTTACTTTGCTCTAATCGAAACTAAAACTGCGTTGCAACCGTCCACCATTTTCTTTTTTTGTTTATCACATGATCGTGCAATCGTAACTATCCGCCGTATTCCGTCAGAGTTCGAAAGTCGATAGAAATAGCTGAGGTGTTCCGAGTGAAGATCGTGGGGATATTTTACGAAATGTATAAAACAAGAGCAGCACTTGAAAAGGGGAAACAATATTCGGGACCAAACGGAGAACAGACAGGACCGGAATAGACTTTAACAATATGAGTCATAAAGAAATATAATCGGAAAAGATAATCAATCCATGTAGACTACAAATGACATCAATAAAAAGGTGCAATTGTAAATAGCGAGCAAATTTTGTATATGTAACCCTCTACTCCATGAATCTTCATGTAAGAAAGAATTACATCATGAATATCAATTAGATTAACTGTTATAATAGCACATGCTCACAAGAAATTTTGGCCATGGCACACGCTTTAGAATTATATATATTTTTATATAATATCATAAGCAAAACAGAGCAGAACCTGAACAGACGTTCCAATATGAGCCATCTGATCTGGATCTACTTTGTAAGCAAAGATGTAGAAAGGCATATTTTTGGAGTAAATGGTTAAATTCCTTTTTAGTCTCAAGAACTGACAAGTACTGTACTGTCCTGAAGATTAACTGTCATTTGATAAATGGAATCTTTCAACAAACAAAAATCTAATTCTTATAATTATCTGAGGTACTGATCCTTTCAGATACTTTGTATAGCCCTTTCCCCTCATATAAAACGTGTTTTCACACATTTGCAAACAGAGTAGACACAGATCAGACGGCTCCTATAGGAGACGTCTGATCAGGGTCTGCTCTGTTTGCTAGTGTAATTTGAAAGATCTGTTTCTTTAGTTTCTAAATGGCTACAATATTCCCACCTTCCATTATAACTATTTGTTCATGATTTTTCTGTAGGTATTGAAATTTGAAATAAACATAGAACAGGGAAAGAGATAGCCAGTTCAACACTCATCCTCTTACAGTGAAAGTTGCAAATTTCTTCACCAAATGCTGATAAGCCATTTATTTGGAACTCAAGCTGCAAAGCAAAATGTTTTGGGTGATTGTACATTCTCCCCCACCAACCCCAAACTATCAACCTTTGTGATTTCATCATTATCCTTTAGCCTATTAAGCAAATATTTTATCTTCATCGATTCAAAAATAATTACTACTCATCAACAGACTCAATAAAACAGAGTCTGCAATTTTCTCTTATCGCATTGCTACTTTTGCTATCGAAGAAGCTTCCTCTTTCCGTATATATTTTCCATACTTTTGTCCTTGTCCTTTGTGCAGTTTGGATCCTAATGAGACACCAAATGCCTTGGCATCTGATGTAAAAAAAAAAAATCTGATGTGGATTTGAACATGGATACATGGTTTTTCTGTAGCTTTTGTCAGAGGTCAAGTGACCTAAAAACGGTATGCGACACTACACCATCCTAGATGTACTCACACACTAAATTTGGCATTCCTACCTAAAGTAACAAGGGCATGTTGTATTGCTATGCAAGACATGAGTCCCCCACCGGACTGAAAAAAACCTCCACTCTCCCCAACCCACCCACCCATGGTGTGGTTGACCATGGTATATACATGACCACCTGAATGGTATTAGTACCTAATTTCATACATTGAATCAGTAAATAAAAAGTTATTGTCCCAACAAAAAATATGAAAAAGGGGAGTAACTCCAAAAATATTGATGCTAGAGTTATTTCCCTTGTGCATGACACTACATCTCATCACGCTTGTTCCATATGAGAAGTTTCAAATCAATTGAACCAGTACATAAAGAGTTATTAACTGGACAAGAAAATATGAAAAGGAGAATAACTCCAACAATATAGATGCTAGAATTATGGCCCTTGTGCATGACACTACCCCTCATCATGTGTGTTCAATATGTGAAGTTTCAAATCAATTGAACCAGTAGAGAAAGAGTTATTGTCAGGACAAAAAATATGAAAAAGGGGAATAACTCCAAAAATATTGATGCTAGAATTATGGCCCTTGTGTATGACACTACTCCTGATCATGCTTCTTCAATGTGTGAAGTTATAATGAATTTGGCCTAACTTTGTAGGAGATATTGCCCGGACACGAAGTGTGACAGACGGACTGACAAGAAAATATGAAAAAGGGGAATAACTCCAAAAATATTGATGCTAGAGTTATGACCCTTGTGTATGACACTACCCCTCATCATGATTGTTCCATATGTGAAGTTTCAAATCAATTGAACCAGTAGATAAAGAGTTATTGTCCGGACAAAAAAATATGTAAAAGGGGAATAACTCCAAAAATATTAATGCTAGAGTTATATGACCCTTGTGAATGACACTAGCCCTCATCATGCTTCTTCAATGTGTGAAGTTATAATGAATTTGGCATAACTTTGTAGGAGATATGGCCCGGACACGAAGCGTGACAGACGGACGGACGGACGGACAGACACACTAACAAATGGGTAGTTGTGTGACTTTTTCCTTTGATCTTTTCTTGTGGGACTAGTCCCACAAGTAAAACTATATTTGGCTCTAACTTTGGAATAGAATGATTTGGAAGCTAACCCTAACCCTAACCCTATGTCCCACAACTGGCCAGGTTAATGTCACAAGAAATGGCCAGGTTAATGTCACAAGAGATGGCCAGGTTAATGATTTTACTTGTGTGACTAGTTAGAAAAAGTCACACAACTACCCATTGGTGAGTGCGGACGGACGGACAGACGGACAGACAGACGAATCGAGAAAACCTATAGTCCCCCAACCGGTAACCGGTGGGGGACTAATAAAGATATGCTCTGAACAATGTTCTTCTGTAGCTCCGGTCAGAGGTCAAAGTCAAGGTCACAGTGACCTGAAAACAGTACCCGCATTCCACCATCCAAAGATATACACCAAATCTGGCATTCCTACCTTAAGTAACGTAGGAGAACTCCGGACAATGCGTTTCTATAGATGAGGTCAAAGTCAAGGTCACAGTGACCTGAAAACGATATGCAACACTCCTAAGATGTGCTCACATACCAAATTTGACATTTTTAACTCAAAATATGTAGCAGATATGCTTCTGACAACTATGCTGTACATGGCTGCAAGGTTTTCTATAGCTTAGATCAGAGGTCAAGGTCACAGCAACTTGAAACAGTACAAGATGTACTCACACACCAAATTTGGCATTCCTACGTCAAGTACTGTAGGAGACATGCTCTGGACAACTGTACACAGATACACATACCAAACAGTTCAATTAGTATATTCCACCAAAGCAAGCTTAGGAGGCATAAAAAAGAAACATGCTAAGAGTGAGAATGGAAAGAGGAAAAGAAAGAGAGTGTAAAAAGAGATAAAAGAGACTAGGAATTGTTTTACCCCAATGAATAAAAGATAACTTTTTGAAAATATCTCTCGTTTTTCATCTTTATTCAAGAATACATTAACAATTCAAATGATTATCAACAAACATTTACTGGACACACTCACAACAATAAACCTCTAACTCTTTTATTATGAATATATGATAGCCTTTGCAAACAGTTTGGATTCAGATAAGATGCTGAATACCTCGACTTCACATCAGGATCCAAACTGTTTGACAATCTGATTATGTTCTATAACAGAAATTGAATCCTTAAGCAGACGATAATCATGGCAGACAAAAGTCATGTGGCAGCCTTTACACCATATATACACCTTTTAACACCGCAACAGATTTGATCAGTGTCTGCTCTGTCTGCTTATGGTAAATGTGTTTCTGATTTTACAGTTTCTGCCATAGACAAAAAAAATCTGTGTTTATCCCTTTCCCTGTTCTATGTTTATTCCAAATTTCAATACCTACTGAATATTCATTCACAAAATAATTATAAAGTAATGTGGAAGGTGGAGCATTGTAGACATTTTAAAAAGCAAAGAAACAGATCTATCAAATTCTATTAGCAAACAGAGTAGACCCTGATCAGACGGCTCCTCCAGGAGCGGTCTGATCTGGGTCTACTCTGTTTGCAAATATGTGAAAACACGTTTATATGAGGGAAAGGGTTCAATAAATCATACGCCATTTAGAGAAATTCATCTAATTAATATTCATAATGTCATTATTTCATTTAGGAATATGCTTGGAGTAAAGGCTTAACAATCTTAGAATTTTTTTTACTCCTAAATGTTCTCAAAAAGAATTTTTGTTCACCATTTCTTGTTTTCTAAAGTTCATTCAAATAGTAAAACTTCCTACTAACCCTTTACTCCATGAATATTCATGTAAGAAGTAATGACCTCATGCATATTAATTAACTGTATTTTCAAAATACATGTAGCACATGAATCTTTAACCCTTTCCCTGCTCTATATTTAATCCAAATTTCAATACCTACTGAATATTCATTGACAAAATAATTATAAAGAAATATGGAAGGTGGAACAATCTACCCATTTTAAAAGCAAAGAAGCAGATCTATCAAACTCTATTAGCAAACAGAGTAGACCCTGATCAGACGGCTCCTCTAGGAGCCGTCTGATCTGGGTCTACTGTTTGCAAATGCGTGAAAACACGTTTATATGAGGGAAAGGGTTAACCAAGACACAAAGTGTACAATCATATATATATATTATGTCGTAAGCAAACAGAGCAGACCCTGATCTGATGTCTGATCTGGATATACTCTGTTTGCAAAGGAGTAGAAAAGCATACTTATGGAGTAAAGGGTTAACCCTTCACCTGTTCAATTTTCATTTAAGAAATAATGATATCATGACTGTTTATTAGCTGTAGTTTTATAATGCATTCAAGGGAAATTTTACTTTGACAAAAACTGCAGAATCAGATCTATATCATGTCATAAGCAAACAGAGCAGATCCTGATCAGACAGCTCCTACAGGAGCATTCTGAACTGGGTCCAGTCTGTTTGTAAAGGAGTAAAAAAGCATTTATATGAGGGAAAAGATTGATGATGAAATGACAGGTTAATCACATCTGGATAAAAACTGTTTTAGTTCTTTAGTCTACAACTATGTCTTTCTATGCTTTTGCTAATAGAGTAGAACCAGATCAGATGGCATGCTTAAAAACTGTAAAATCAGACCTATATATTTCCATAAGCAAACTGAACAGACCTTGATATCAGATGGCTCCTACAGGAGCAGTCTGACATTGGTCTACTTGTTTGCAATGCCATGTTAATGTGGTTATATGAGGGAAAGGATTAAAACAGTTCAATTAAAAATATTCATACTGGGTGAAGTGTTGCAAGAATATTCATTATGTAAACATTTCATCCATTGCATGCAAGCAGGAATTTCATCTTTGCAAAAGTTTGGATCAAGATGAGATGTCAAGTGACTCGGCATCTCAACAGGATCCAAACTATTTTGTAAATCTGGTTATATTCTTTTCAGAAATGAAAAAAAATTGAGAATCAAAGCAGATGACAAGTACATGATGTGCAAAAAGCGAACAATTATCAATCAAAATCTCGTCCGATGCGTGCTAAATATTAACCCTCAACTCCAAAAATACGCTTTTGCAAACAGAGTAGATCCAGATCAGACGGCCCCAATAAGGGCCATATAATCAGGATCTGTTCTGTTTGCTTATAATATAATATAGATATGATTCTACAGTTTCTGCCATGACCAACCATCCTGTGCCAATGTGCTACTATAACAATCAATCTAATTAATATTCATGAGTTCATTATTTTCTACATAATGTTCATGGAGTAAAGGGTTATACAGTTTCAGCATAATTTGATCACATACACATATACATAAATGTCTAATGGTCCCACAAAACATGTCAAAAAAGTCTTAATACAAATATATACCAAGGTTTTACATTAGAATTCTCAATGAGATCCTCTCTTGCTTTAGTCTTATTGCTGTTTTTCTCATTTCTCATTATAGTGTATTATATTCAAATTATAGCTTATGTAGCTATGTTCTGCTAAAATTTATACCAGCTAAAAGAAAGCACCGACCAAGAGATCAGAATCCACAATTCAGTGGAGATAAATTATCATCCCATACCCTGATATTGACGTCTTTTGAATCTAATTATGCCTTTTGACACCTAATTATGCCATAAGTAAACAAAGCAGACCCTGATCAGATGGCTCCAAAGGAGACCTGATCTAGATCTATTTTGTAAACAAAAGCATAAAAAAGTGTTTCTATCTGGTAAAGGGCAAAAATCAAATTTAGAGAGGCGACATTATGGATTAAAAGCCCTAGATACAATCAGAATGAATGATTCAAACATGCAAGTGATGGAAGTATTTATTTAATCGATTACCTAATAATGCAAAAAAGCTAGTGGTAGTGGTTTTCTTATATTGCACTTTTGTCCATACAAGTCTCTTTACTAACTCTTTGAATGCTGAATATTCAAAGTGAAATGGCCCATGCGTATTTAACCCTTACAACACTGCATCTTCAAATGGACTATTCCAAAATTCAAACTGGTCAAGCTTATGGTGAATATTTAGGGATTTTTCTAAAGAAAAGTGTAACATGACAAACAGTGCAGACCCTTATGAGAGGGCTCCTCCAGGAGCCCTCTCATCTGGGTCTACACTGTTTGAAAAAGGACACTAGTGACTCGTGTCCCACACTGTAAGGGTTAACACCTGAGTCCATTCAGTATGAAAGGCATATATTTGCAAGAGGATTTCAAATGACAAACAGTACAAACCCTGATCCGATGACTTCTATATGAGCCTCTAATCTGGGTCTACATTGTCTGCAAATGTCAAAAAAACGTATTTCCTACATTCAAAGTGTTTATAATAAATAGTCTCTTCATTTTATATCTCTATGACTAGGTCCGAATTTGAAACTTTCCAGCTTTTGTAACATATTTCACTCCCTTGAATGGCTTGTATTTCTGAAACAAAGATATAACATAAATGAAAGACAACAATATGACAAAATTGTCTCAGTTAAACAATCTACAACTGAATTATACGGCTACAACAAATGAGAAACAAATATACAAAGTATACTGCATATATACAGATAACAAATACACAAATTGATAACATAGAAATAATGCATACATTACAAATATATAACATATACATATATAACAAGAATATAAAACATATATATAGAGATAGACAGAGTTACAGATAAGGGTGCATACCTAAATACTAAACTTGTCAGTTCTCCACCAAACCCTATACTGTGACCACTTTCTCTTTGAGATGATTCTAAAGAGTTGTCACAGTATCGGGTATGGTAGAGAAATAAAGGAGTTATTCTTGAAAATGCAGTTATTCTTGACTCCTGCAGGAGTCGTTTGATCTGAGTCCAAAGTATTTGCTACTATGTCAGTCTAATGAAAATTTATCAGGAAGGTGCCAAATTGAACAAGGTCTAATAGTAACAGAATCCGTTACAGAATATTCCCCAAATGAAACAGACAACAAGTACTGATGAGCAAAATATCTAAGTTTTCACCAATCGCCGTCACAGGGTAACCATGGCAACCAACGCTTTTGAAACACCTGTCATTAAGTTAAGGATACCCATATACCCCTACAGTAAAACTCGGTTATAACGAATTCCAAGGGACTGAAGGATTTACTTCGCTATAAACATTATTCGCTATATTGATAGTACGAAGTTCGCTATAAATCATGACTTTGACACACGACTGTTCAATATTTATTAAACCATAATTCAGACATATATGCGTAGCGATCAAACTCCCAAAATGCACATCATTCATCGTACAGCTTACTCTTTGTGGAAGAAATCGATCATTTACTTTTGAATACACGTTGATGCTTGACACTTGCCAAATAACTGTTTCATAAATGTCAGTGTTTAAAAAAAAATATCAGGAGTATTTGGTTGCTGCTCCAATGTCCGATGCAAATTGGGTATAGCGGACAAAGACTCCGCGTATGTGGGCAAGGGCAAATATTCCTTATAGATCTGTGTCGTCATCGGAGTCAGCGGTAGATTCTATTTTTAGCGGAAAATGCTGAAATAATATGCGAACGGGGAGGGAATAACAAAACCAAAAGACTTCAGGTTGGGTTTTTTTGAAAATAAAAAACGAGCAGCATATCTAAACAATGTTTAGCTATAACCCAAACTTTTAAGTGCATATATGCCCCGCGGCTAGCGGTGTTTAATTATACCATACCACCTTGAATAATGTTTACGGATCGCTTCACAGTTCGCCCCAACACTAGTATGTGTTTTAACACCTATGCAACATGGTGTTAATCGTGCGAAATACACAGGAGATTGAAGATAGTAGGAAGGTGAAACTTTGCTTTAATGAAGGAATTTTAAAATCTTTTGTGAATAATGGTACTGGAAAATCAGTTCGCCATAAGCGAAAATTCGCTCTAACCAACTTTGCACTAAACAGTATAGTCTGTATAGAATTAATGAAGATATTGGCCAGGGAACGAAATTTAGTTCGCTATAAGCGGATATTCGCTTTATCAGAGTTCGTTATAAATAAGTTTTACTGTACTTACCAATTTTCTGCAAAATCTAATAATATCTAAATTTTGAACAATCAGATGCCACCACTCCATTACTATGGTAACCAACTCTTTCGAAATACCTATGATTGAGTTCGGGGTACCCAAATACCCCCATCATACCAATATTCTGCCAATATCTAAATTCCAAACAATCAGAACCCATCCATTCAGTTACCATGGCAACATTTAAAAACCAAAAATTGGCTGCTCATCTGCACATAACCAGCAATCTTCATGTGAAGTTTCATCAGAATCGAACTATTACTTACCAACAAATGTGTCGGACAAATTCACAGCGGAAGAAGAAGAAGAATTCCATGTGCAATTTATAACAATTAATCTAATTAATATTCATGATATCATTATTTCTTACATGAATATTCATGTAGTAAAGGGTTAAATCAATCAAATCTCTCAAAAGTTTGTGACTTTGACATACCTCCCCATACATATCCAGTCTGTTGACCTTTAAGCCTGATATAGCCAATGTACTGATAGTAAATCGTAACTGAAAAAGAAAAAGAAATATGCCCTTTTAAAATGATAGTCTCTACAACAAATGCATATTTTCAATAAAGTCATAAAACTTGAATTTGGTTATGAAGATTTTGTCAATTTGAACTTATATCTAAAAATACCCCTGTGATACAAATAAAACGTTTACGTCAATACTTATTATTTTCTGTTGTACAACAAAATATTATCAGCTTATTTAAAATAATTATGAAACTAAAACACAATCCAAATAAATACTCAATATCAGTTATTTCTCAGCTATATTCTATCTTGCTTCTACTCATTGGAATCACCTCTCTGAGGTGATTCCAACGAAAAGCAGCAAGAAACTTCAAATGAAAAATTTGTTTGCCAATTCGGATATGTTTGAGCCAAAGTTAGAGCAAATATTTACTTCAGTTTCCTAGTCATGAAATTATTGTTTATTCCTGAAACTTCTAGCTTGTTACATCAAATAGTAGAACATGTTTATTGTGCATTATATATTCAGTGTTTCATAATATTAAATGTGTTTTCATTGCATTAGTCTGATCCCTGTAATTCAACAATAATTGTCTACCTACGCTTTTTCAGCTTATAAGTGAGAGTTGTCATTACCCATTGCACACACAACAGTGCAAGAAAATCGGTGAAAATCGGCAAATTTCCTTTCGCCACAAAGTTTGCCAAAACTTTTTTTTTATTTTTTGCTAATTTATCTTTTTTTTCACTATTGGCAATTTTGGTGTTAGCTGCATCAGTCAAGACAGAGATATACATGTATTAACCCATTACCTCATAGGCTATTTTTAGTTCCAACCTCTGAATAAATCTACCGAAAAGGAGCATGAACTAGAGAAAAGGAAAACTTTAGAATGTTGTAGTTCGAAACCATTGTTATAAAAAGAGCATTTGCTCCTATAGGAGCAAATGCTCTATTTATCACAACGGTTTCACAAAGTGACTTTTACAGAGTCGTCAAAAGTCGTTAATATGAGGGAATGGGTTAACTGGTCTGGGTTTAATCTTTGTACAAACTCTAATGTGATGCAGCTTAATGTACTCTGCTGAAATGCACTCTAGGCTTTTGGCTGGGTCAAGAGCCCTGAGGCTCTGTAATTAACACTTTAACCCTTTCCCTATTCTATATTTAGTCCAAATTTCAATACTTACAAAATATTCATGGACAAAATAGTTATAACGAAAAATAAGGAAGGTTGAACACTGTAGCCATCTTAGAAAATAAAGAAACAGATCTTTCAAAATTCTATTAGCAAAAAGAGCAGACCATGATCAGGCGGCTTCTCTAGGAGACGTCTGATCTAGGCCTTCTCTGTCTGCAAAAGGTTGAAAAGGCGTTTATGTGAAGGAAAGTATATTGGTATATTGATACCAGACCCCCAACCATTATGAAAATTAATCAACATTCTACTATTATTAAATAAAACAAGTGAATACATTGCTACAACAAATAGTATAAAACCTGATATCAGATACTCTATAAGCAAATAAGATGGCTCCTTTAGGAGCTGTCTGATCTGGGTTTACTCTGTTTGCATAGGTGTTCATAGATGTCTGTGAGTAAAGAGTTAATCAGCAATTCATGAAACAGGACATTGAAAATCTCTGCAGGATGTAATTGTATTCTCTACTTACTGACAAAGTTGGGTTACTCTCTGGAACAGGCACCCCAGTCTGTAGACTTATCTGAAAATTGAAATATGTGGACACATACTTAACTCTTTCCCTGTTGAACATTTTCTTATTTCAGCTAAAACAACTAAATCCCTTTATAATAACCATTAAATTAAGAAACATAGTTTTTTTTAAAATACAGAATCTCGAGGGCTTGGTGCAAAACTATTCTAACTCCTTCACTTTGTGAAATTTTTTGTGAAGGAGTTAGAATAGTTTTGCACCAAGCCCTCGAGATGGTAGCTTAATGACGACTGAAAGCAATGCAGCAAGCTCCCATAGGCTTTAATTCTGCATTAAGCAACCACCTGTAAATATTCAGACATCCAAACATCCCTCCCTACCAAACCATAGCGAAAACAATTTTGTACTGTGAAATAATTTATAAATTTTAAATCTTATAATAGTCCATATCAACCCTTTACTGCATGAATATTCATGTAATAAATAATGACATCATGAATATTAATTAGAATATTTGACATGACAGAAAATGTAGAATCATATCTATATTATATCATAAGCAAACAGAGCAGACCCTGATCAGACGGCTCCTATAGGAGCCGTCTGATCTGGGTCTACTCTGTTTGCAAAGGTGTAGAAAGGTGTATTTATGGAGAAAAGGGTAAACCTATTCTTTCCCTCATGAATATTTCATTAAGAAATAATGACATTATAAATATCAATTAGATCAATTTGTATAATAGCGTATAAACACAGGAAGTTTTGGCATAAGATATGTAAATGATAAGCATACTTACACTGCCTTTGATGCCTGGAGTTTTGGACGGTTCCATCCGACCTACCTCCCACGTCATAACCTTACTGACTGGGTCAAATGTGTATTTGCCTTGATTTGGGGTCAAGGTCACATTGAGTACAGATTTTGGAAAATGACACTCCAGTTGTAAGTCTTCCACCTGGAAACAGAAACAGACTTTAGTGTTCACCTAAACAAGAGGGCAAATTTGTTGAACAACTTTGAAAGAGTATCTTCTAAGTAAAGGATAGTTCTTGTGCAATTTGAGTAAAATTGGCTCTGACAGTACTTTAGGAGAAGACATATGACACATGACCATACTTGATGCTCGATGCTGGCACAACACAATCCTACAACCTTTCACATTTCACCAGATGAAAATTCATTTAAGGTCATAAGTTATACAGAAAGATCCTATAGGAGAGTTTTACATTACTTTTGCCCTGCATTAAGCAAACCATCTGCTTTTTAAGACCCATATGTTCAATAAATGAATGGCCACTTAAGACAAGTTCTAATGTATTTGCCTGCAGTGTGCTTCATAGATATACCTTTTACTGCCTTCCCAAACAGAGTAGACCCATATGAGGAATCATGACTGTTTTTTCATACCGAACAAAAAACAGCAGAAAAAGCATATTTATACTATAAAATTGAACTTCCGGTTTAGAGAGGTTTTACTCTAACTTACAGTCTTGCCCATGGTCTGTTTAGGACTGATGGAAACATCAAATCTCCCAGAATTCCCCTCTCTGTAGAATATGTTGTGCTTCACATACACTGGAATGGCAACCATACTGCAAAAGAGTGCAACAAAACCAGTAAACAGCTGTGAACTTACATACTGTGGAACCTGTCTGAAGTGATCATTCATTTAAAGAACATAAGAGTACCCTTTACCCCATGAATATTCATATGAGAAATAATGTACATGTATGTATGAATACTAATTAGCTTAATATTAACAAGAGCACCGCATGCAGGTGCCAACGCTCGTCTGTCAAACATCAAAGTTAACGTTAATGTTAAGGATGACGATGACAAAGCCAGGGTTACAACAATAGCTCGTACATTTTTTCTTCAGAAAACAGACTAGCTAATAATGGGATATGAACAAGAAAAGTGTTGGTCCAGGTAAAATCTATTGAATCAGATTTTTATAATTCCATAAGCAAACAAGAGAAGACCCTGATCAGACGACTCCTACAGGAGCCATCTGATCTAGGTCTACTCTGTTTTCAAAGGCGTTAAAAAGTGTATTTATGCAGTAAATGGTTAAAAAGCAGGTGGTTGCTCAATGTAAGGCAAAAGTTTTATTTATTGCAATAGGAGCTTTCTACATTACATTCAAACTGCATTAAGCCACCACCTGTCTTAACCCATTCCCTAATAGACTATTTTTATACCCAACCTTTTTGAATAAATGAAAATGAGCATTTACTACAAGAGGATTTTTTTTAGAATTGTGTAGTTTTGAAACCATTCTGATAAATAGAGCAAATGCTCTATTTATCACAATGGTTTCAAAAAGTGTCTTTTACAGAGGCATCAAAGGGTGCCAATATGAGTGAATGGGTTAAAGATCTAGACTTATACTTCTTTTAAATGGTCACTTAAGACAGGTTCTACTATACTTATTAAGTTTCTGTATCTAACAAATCAGTTCAACATTAACCCTAAATATTTTATGTAAGGCTTCACCCGTTACCAATATCAATTACTTATCTATATTGTATCAAAAAATAAACTAAAATGGCACTAGAAAATTGGTGTGCACTGTTTGCAAATGTG
Organism: Azorinus chamasolen; assembly: GCA_963576725.1. Classification (NCBI taxonomy): domain Eukaryota; kingdom Metazoa; phylum Mollusca; class Bivalvia; order Cardiida; family Solecurtidae; genus Azorinus; species Azorinus chamasolen. The sequence goes on from OY755239.1 coordinate 40,362,902, forward strand.
TAAAAAGGTATAAAGACTATCATACACAGGACAAAATAAAAATTACGTACATAGGCCATAGATTCCTCCACTTTGCCATTTTTTATAAGTCATTGTGTGTACCAAAATATCATAATTGTTAAATTCTGTCCAAAATTATCATCATCAGAATTATTTGTTTCATGCACATCTACATATTGGTTAAAGAAGCACAGTAAACAGATAAACTTTTTAAGGGAAATAACTCAATGACACAATGATCCATTCTGTATGATATTGTATGGCTTGTTATTTCATTGAGTTTTTTAATACATTACCTATTAGAGACACACTAATACCTTATATATACAAATTTGCAAGACAGGTCATACAGATTAGACAGCTCCTAGCCAATTAATAATTATAAAGTAAGTATTTTCTGACATAAATATCTATTGATGACAGATGGCTGTTCCCATACAATGGACACATCACTACCCAAAAAGCTCACCTTTAACACTTCATGCCAGGTGAGCTAATAATTAGACTAAGCCAGAGCTAAGAATTGATTTATCTGATACAGCCGGTGCAGACCATTCTGAGGCACACTGCAACACACCAATATACCAGTACACCAGAACAACCCTAGCTGTAACAATATCTCAGAAAGCAAACAACATAAAGTCCCTTTTCCTTGATTCAAATCAATCTAACTAATATCATATGATTTATCAAACTTGAAAATTGTGTCTGTAAGACACAACAATGCCCCAGTGGTGGTGCTTGCCTAACTGCACGTAAAAATCCCAAATCATTTGGGGCAGCATGGACTGAGTGCATAATGAAAGTATGGATGGTTTTTAATGTGTATATGCAATGCCATGCCAATAGCTATAATGGTAAGTGAGATATAAGACAATGAAAAATCTCTGTCAACCAACTGCACGTAAATGTGACAACCAACTGCATGTAAAATTTCCAAGTCATTTGACATTGACCTTGCAGGCAGCATGGGTGGGGTGCCAAATGATAGCACATATGGTAATTAATGTGTATGTGAAGTTTCATGTGTATAAGTGTAGATATTGCTGACATATAACACTTTATAGCAAAGCGTGACACACAGACAGACAAACAGACGGACAGACAGGTGTAAAACATATTGCTCCCCCACTATCGTCAGCGGGGGCATAACTAGTCCTTGTAACTTACTTGTTAGAACCTATATGATATGACAGCAGGCGAAAGTTTCCATCTGGAGGTACAAAGGACAGAATCTTCTCACTCTGTGAATGAAAACAAAGTGTTTAGCTACTCTAAGAAGCAATGCCTCTTTTGGCACATAGTGTACAGAGGTCCAGATAAGATGTGTAAATCAAAACATTTTCAAGAATATCGTAAAACCCCGCTAATGCGACCACCAAAAAGGGGCATAATTCTGGGTGGCAGAGGCAGGTGGTAGCTTAATGCAGGACGAAAGTTATGCAGAAAGCTCCTATAGGAGCTTTCTGCATAACTTTCGTCCTGCATTAAGCAACCACCTGCTTCAAACGACGCCAGTGGTTGTTTATTAAATGGTCGCATTAGCTGGGTTTCACTGTATCTCGTTTTATTTCTCCTCTAAACCCTATGTTGTGACTACTCTTTAGCATTGTCTCTCCGAGACGATTCACCCCAGTGGTCACAACATCTGGTTTGGTGGAGAAATAAGGACTGAGTATTTGAATATGCACTTTATCTGTTGTTGTGATGTAGACCAATATGCCAACTATCAGGGACAAGACTGCTTTGCATAATCAAGCAGCTGCTATATTGTACACCCTGATAAGAATCAGGGCTTGCTCTGTTTGCTTATGAAGTAAGGCATAACAGCTCTGACTATTATAACCATGCATGCACATTTACCTTGGTGAACACTTTGGAATCACATTTTTATAATTCATAAGGAAACAAGAGCGAACACTGAGCAGACCGCTCCTACAGGAGCTGTCTGATCTTGGTCTACTCTGCTTGCAATGTGTGAAAAGGTGTTTATAAGAGGGAAATGATTAGCCCTTTCCTCCATAAATATGCCTCTGTAAAAGTCACTTTATGAAACCATTGTGATAAATAGAGCATTTGCTCCTATAGGAGCAAATGCTCTATTTATCACAATGGTTTAAAAACTACACAATTCTAAACTTTTCCTTTTCTCTAGTAAATACTCCTTTTCAGTAGATTGATTCAAAGATGTTGTGTCTAAAAATAGCCTATGAGGGAATGGGTTAAAGAGTTTAACTTGTATTCTTTTAACCCATTCCCTCATAGGTTACTTTTAGATCCAACCTCATTGAATAAATCTACTGAAAAGGAGCATTTACTGGATAAAAGGAATTTATTTTTGAATTATGTAGTTTTCAAACAATTGTGATAAATAGAGCATTTGCCCCTATGAAGCAAAGTGCTCTATTTATCCTAAAGGTTTCAACAAGTGACTTTTACAGAGGCATCCAAAGGTGTCAATATGAGAGAATGGATTAACCCTATATTTGATATGCCATAGATACCTTTTTATGCATTTACAAACTTTAATTATACTTAGACCAGGAGCTGTCTGATCAGAATCTGTTCTTTTTTTTTGTATCATAATACATATCTGATTACCATCTGTTTGCTATCACAATAAATTTCCATATTTATAATGCAAGTATTTTTGTATTTATTACAGACAAGTCATGCATAAAAAATCTACCAGGTAAAGGGTTAAGCAAAAAACATTTCAACTTGGGATTCATTCAAAGGTTTTCTGCCATCAAATAGTTTCTAAATCAAACAGCATGAATCTAAATTATACAAAATAAAGCATATACTACACACCTCCCATCTTTTGAACCTGACACAGGGATGGAAACTTATGTCGTCAAGGAGACGTGGGTTGATGAAGGTCAAGGTTAAGTCAGGCATTCCTGACAGCTTAACCAGACTGTCAATCTACAACAAAAATAGCCCAACAGTAAAAAAGTGTTGAACAGTTCCAGTGCTGTAAAAACTTGTTAAGTCGTCCTGGACCGATTTCTAAAATCTGCAAAAACCGTTATCTGTAGCTCTGATAACCATCTTTCTGATTTCCTGGCTTTAACTTACATTTAGGGCCTCTAGTCTACGGTGCAAGTACTCTAAATGTTTAACTACCAAGTGATGCAATCAGGCATGTTTCATTAACTTTTTACTTCATGGATAGTCATGTGAAAAATAATGAAACCATAAATATTAATTAGATTAACTGTTATAATAGCATATAGACGCAGAACATTTAGGCCATGGCAGAAACTGTAGGATCACATTATAGCATAGGCAAACAGGGCAGACCCTAGGTCTACTACATATGCAAAGGCATAGAAAGGCAGTAGTTATGGAGTAAAGGGTTAAATCAGTTTGGTACTGTTTTTCATAACTACACTTTTACCCATTTGCTCCCACGATCCCATATATGGGACGTAGGCAAACAGTGGAGACTCTGATCAGACGCCGCATAATGCGGCATCTGATCAGAGTCTACACTGTTTGCTGATAGGAATTTCAATATAAATCAAAACGAAATTGAAAATTTAGGCTAGGCACCCCTTAGATATAAAATGGACTAATCCAATATATAAACATGGTAGAATCCACTGGGAGCAAATGGGTTATCTGAAGCTGAGTAGCAAATAGTGTAGACCATGATCAAACAGGATCTGGAGGAGCAGTTTGATCTGGGTTTGCGTTGTTTGCCAAACTTTGTCCAGTTATTTAGTGTAATTGACCGTAGCAAATGCATGGTAACTGTTCTTTATAAAACTCACATAGCCTTGAATTTCTGCAATGACAGTGGTTCCAGACTTATCGATGATTGCATCAATCTCCTCAATCACATCAAAGTAAGCTTCATTGTTTGTGTACTTTACACCCGTTCTTCTCCATGGAACATTGGACAGCTGGCCTGTTGGAAGAATGCCGCTAACCCTGGGAATGGAAAAGAACAAAACATGCATTTATTTCCGCCAGGTACATATTAGTTGAACTATGCCATATGAAGAAGTCTCCACCTTCATACCTTGGCAAACAGTATAGACCTAGATTTGCCACTGACTGATGCGGGTCAACACTGCCAGACACACATTACTAGTCATATCCTATGACTAAATTCATGAATCAGCACAGTTCACTGAAAATTCTGTGACTAATTTGGGTCCACACTGTCTCTTAAACCTGAAGATATCTTTTCACTTGCCATGACTAATATACTCATTAACCCTTTCCTCCATAGGCTATTTTTAGATCCAACCTCTTTGAATGAATCTACCGAAAAGGAGCATTTACTAGAGAAAAGGAAAATGTTATAATTGTGTAGTACAGAAACCATTGTGATAAATAGAGCATTTGCTCCCATGGAGCAAATGCTCTATTTATCACAATGGTTTCAAGAAGAGACTATTACAGATCTGCATGCAGATCCCAACACACATTTGTTACTGTGAAGATATTAACCCTTTTCCTGTTTAACATTTATTCAAGATTTTATCACCTCATTTATATTCAAGGACAGACTAAATAAAGTGGAACATCGAACATTAATTATGTTTCACCATGGTGGAAACTGTAGTTATATCTATAAAATTCCATAAGCAAACTGAGCAGACCCTCATCAGACAGCTACTTCAGGACATGGTTCTAATCTGTTTGCAAAAGGCCTTAAAATGTGTTCATATGATGGAAAGGGTTAACCCATTACCTCACAGGCTATTTTTAGATTCAACCTCTTTCAATAAATCTACTGAAAAGGAGCATTTACTAGAGAAAAGGACATTTTTAGAATTGTTTAGCTTTGAAACCATTGTCATAAATAGAGCATTTGCTCCTATGGAGCAAATGCTCTACTTATCACAATGGTTTCAAAAAGTGACTTCAAAAGAGGCGTCAAAAGTCAAGGGCCATAGCTCTTTAGCCATTTACCTATAAATGCCTTTTCACATCTTTACAACAGAGTAGACCCAAATCAGACAGCTACTGTAGAAGGCGTCTGATTAGAGTTTGTTGTTTGCTTTGGGAATAATATAGATCTGATTATACAGTTTCAGCCACGGTAAAAAAAAAAAGAGCACTATATAAATGTGGCATAATAATTATAATACACATGCCACAAGTAGATATCGAAACAGCTCAGTGCGAAACTTCAAGATGACGTAAACATTTTGGATACGTCTTGTTTCCCGAATAAGGCTGTTCTCTTATGTCATGTACTAGAGCCTAGAGGAGCACAAATCGACAACAGGCCAGAATCCCCTAGTTGACATGTGATTGCAAATTTCCAGTGATTATTCTACAAATTTAGAACCATGAGTTCCAGGACTCACATATCTGAAAACAATGAGTCCCACAGGAAAACCATGAGTCCCAAACTGAATTGATGTGTCCTAAAGTATGAAATTAAAAGAATACTGATGTTAAATCCTAATTCTGCAAAGTTACATTTCAATTTTGGAACATTCATTGCATTAGTAATAAGTATAACCTGATTTCCTGGCTAGTCTCATCAATGAGCTGTTAACCCTTTCCCTTTTCTCTGTTTATACCAAATATCAATACCTAGTGAATATCCACGGCAAAAGTAGTTATAATGAAATATGGCAGGTGGAACATCGTAACTATTTTAGAAACTAAAGAAACAGATAGGATCCCTACCCTGCACTGGAAGAAGAAGAAGAAAGTCCATCTGATCTGGGTCTTCTCTGTTTGCAAATGTGTTAAGGGTTAAGACAGGAAAGGGTTAAGACAGCATGAATACATGTATTGTCAAAACGAAAGTAGATCGATACCACCATTAAGAGTACACAGGTGTGGACTACTTGCCTGGCCTGAAGCACCAAAATGATATTTCCGATTCTGCTTGCATTTAACCATGCTATTTATTGCCTGATGTTTGTCGCATATGCAGCAAAACAAGAAATCAGGTTGACCATCCATTGCCTTAACATAAGTCAACTACGAGAAGTTGCCAACCACTTTGATAAGAGCTCTTGCTTTAAGCTGACAGTCGTTATTTTCTTTCATTAGATCCGATTCTGGATCCTTATTTTGATCCAATGAAGAGGAAAGCATGTCAGTGGGAGACAACCGACTTAACATCGTTTGATTTGAGTCGATCTTGGCAACTATTTTCAGTGGCAGCAACAGGGTTATCCAGGGTCTTATCAGCGCTGCCATTTTAAAAGGAAAGTTTTCATTGGCTCTCTATGAGCCGGATGATGATAAGGTAACAGTGTTCTAAATGTAATATTTAACGGCTACACACAACCGTATTTTAATGCGTCCTTTAGACGCTTTAGGACGATGCATTTTTGGCTATTATAATGCGTCTCTGACGCAGGACGCAGACCTAGATTAATCAGTGCATTTCTAGTGCCACTGATGGAAATATTCCCCAAATAAATTGATGTCAACAAATGTTCTTGATCATATGCCTCCCATGTTGGGGACATAAAAAGTAATAAAAGCTATTTTCAAAGCAGGGGATGCTTACCCTGTAGTTTTGCCCGTGATTGTATCAGCTATAGTGCGCAGGAAGTTGGGTGGTTTTATCAGCTCTTTGAGGATGTTTGACTCCATGGCCAGTGGGAAACCGTTGTCCAACATCTCGTCCAACAACTGTGTGATGGAAAACATGTGTCAACATAAACCAGTGCTTTTTTCCAGTTTTAGCAGAAGGGTTGTCGATCCCATACACAGGTGCAAAATAGCATCATAGCAGTGAAAATAGGGGAAAAGTTTTACTTCCAATTAAAGGTTTTACACTAACCCATCATCTTGACACTATTAATCCGTTACCTCATGTGTTAAAATTACCTCATTTTGCAAACAGTGTAGCAGGAGCTGTCTCATCAGGGTCTGCACTGTTTGCCTGTAAGAATCTGGAAGATGGGAACTATTCAAAACAAATGGAAGAAAATATATACTTTTTAACGCTCTACTCCATAAATATGCTTTCCTACTCCTTTGCAAACAGAGTAGTCCCAGATCAGATGGCTCCTCTAGGAACTGCTAGATCTGGGTTTGCTCTATTTACTTATGGTATAATATAAATATGATTATACAGTTTCTACCATGACAGAAAATACCTATGTCCATGTGCTATTATAACAAAGGCAAACTAGAAAATTGTGTCTGTAAGAAACAGCAATGCCCCCATGGTGGTGCTTGCCTAGCTGCATATAAGTTTCTAAGTCATTTGACCTTGACCATGGGCTTGCGGGCAGCATGGGCTGGGTGCGCAATGAAAGTATGGATGATGGTTTATGTGTATATGCGATTCCATGCCAATAGCTATAGCGGTTAGTGAGATATAAGACAATGCAATGAAAAAACTGTGACAACCAACTGCACATACCAACTGCACATAAAAGAGTGACACACGGATGGACGGACGTATAGGTACAAAACATAATGCCCCCTGACTATCGTCATAAAAAAGTTGCCTCTGTCAGGTAAAGGATTAACCAACAGGTGGGACAGGGAGATTCGTCAACCTAATATTTTGGGTAAATAGCATTAAATATGGTAAAAAGGCTCCAATACTATGAAGTAAAAGTCTTCCATAACCAATTTCCTTACCTCATACACAATGACATAATTCTCTTTCAGAACTGATTCACTACATCCCTGAAAGTAATCCTCAAATGTGTCCACAACCCTGTGAAGAAACTCGATCACAAACAATGGAGGCACTGTAAATGAACAACAGGAACATTCTTAAACCATTCCCACTTAGGCTATTTTTAGACCTAACCTCTTTGATTAAATCTACTAAAAAGGAGCATTAACTAGAGAAAAGGAAATTTTCAGAATTGTGTAGTTTTGAAACCACTGTGATAAATAGAGCATTTGCTCCTGTGGAGCAAATGCTCTATTTATCACAATGGTTTCATATCTATAGTGACTTTTACAGAAGCGTCAAAAGGCGTCAATATGTGGGAATGGGTTAACCCATTCCCTCATATAAACGTTTTTTCATGCTTTCGGCAACAGTTACAGAGTAGATACAGATCCGATATATGAATATTGAACAGGCAACGGGTTAAGTTGTATTAAAATTAAATGGGAAAGAACTACATTGTACATGTATTATGACTGTAAAATTATACTGTAGTTGCTGATAAAAACTTGCTCAGAAGCTGAATTTTAATGTTTTAATTGTAGGATCTTTGTAATCAGAGTAGATCCAGATCAGACAACTACTGTGCAAGTTGTCTAATCAGGATCTGCTCTTTTTGCTTATGGAATAATACAAATCTGTCTGATTCTGCAGATTCTACTGTAGCCAAAATTTCCTTTTTTCCATGCCACAATAAAAATCATGTAATTAATATTCATATTAACCCTTCACTTGCTAATCGCGTCAATATACCTACCTGTAAAAAGTGAAGACCCAGATGAGACAGCTCCTGCAGGAGCTGTCTCATCAGGGTCTGCACTATTTACAAGTTGATTGTGCAACCAGTGCACTCCACAGCAGTGATTTCACAGCGAAATACGTGTACACAGTGAAGATATATGTAATTATACAACAGGGCATGGGTAAAGAAGGAGAAATATATTTTAAAATTCAGCAAGCGAAGGGTTAAAGCTTAATGGTATATTTTCTTAAATGAAAATTCATGAAGTAAAGGATTAAGCATTTGACCTTTTCTTGCTATCGAAAATGTTGTCAGCTCAAAATTCCTCCTTCTTTTTTTTTTCAATTGTCCTGTCAGCTTAGGTTTTTGAGAAAATATTGGAAGATTGGTAAACAGTACTCTGTTCATCTGGATCTAAAATGTTTGCAAATGGCAATCATGCCATGTTTAATGCATGAAGGATTAGTTTATTGATTTTAAAATCCAAAACAAGCACTAGCCCAAAACTTTTGTAAAAGCAATCTATAGGAAAAAAAATCAGTGCTGGCCTTTGCAATTAGTTTGGTTCCAAATGGAATGCAGAGTAACTCCATATCTAATTATAGGATTAACCGTTTTGGCGCCAAATTTCTAATTGTCGTCTGTTCTGTTAAATCATTCGGTAAAATAAGGATATAAGATAAATAAATGCAAACATCAAAGGAATAAAACACAAATATAGAAATTGAGTTTGAGACAAATAGTGAAGTCCCTGATCAGGGGGACTGCACTATTTGTCGTGGTGCATTTATGCGACATCGGCGGTGAAAGGGTTAAACTGTTTGGCACTCTTATCATAAATTAGGAAAGAATTGGATGAACTAATTTTTGTTTTAATTAAAAAAAGGGACACTTTTGCAAATTCTTATAAATATATTATCTTATACTCCATAAATACCCCTTTATATGCCTTTGCAAACAGAGCAGACCTATAGGAGCTGTCTGATCAGGGTCTGCTCTGTTTGCTTCTCATAATATAGATATGATTCTATAGTTTCTACCTTGGTCAAAAATTCCAGAGTCCATGACTGTGCTGTTAAAGTAATCTAATTAATATTCATGATGTCATTATTTCTTACAAGAATATTCATGGAGTAAAGGGTTAAAGAATATAGTTAAACAACTTTTGCTTAAAGCCCTCAATAAAGAAATTGGCTCACCTTCTGTGGTTACAACAGCAACAAAGTACAACTGGTTTCTGAAGATGTTGATGAGGTAATGATGTGGGGTAGGTATTATTGGGTCTACATCTTCATTGGACCCAGCCTGGAATAAAAACAGCTCTTATAACCCTTTACTCCATAGATACAAAAAAGTCTTTGTAAAGAGCAGACCAAAATTAGATTGCTCCCGTAGAAGCAGTCTGATCATGGCTGCTCTGTTTGCTTTTAACTCATTATCTCCTAGGCTATTTTTAGACCCAACATTTTTTAATTAATCTACCGAAAAGGAGCATGAACTAGAGAAAAGGATTTTTTTTTAGAATTTGTAGTTTGAAACCATTGTGATAAATAGAGCATTTGCTCCTATAGGAGCAAATGCCCTATTTATCACAATGGTTTCACAATGTGAAATTTATAGAGGCGCAAAAATGCGTCACTAGGGGTAATGTGTTAAAATAATGTGGATCTGATGCTTGTCATTATCAAACCTCAGCTAATTAATATTCATGATGTTATTATTTCTTTAATATTCATACATCTTTAACATCTTTAACACATTCCCATTGCCAGATGAAATGAGCGGAGGCTAATTAACCCATTCCATAGGCTACATATTTATTTTTAGAAACAACTTCTTTGAATAAATCTACTAGACAGGAGCAATTACTAGAAAAAAGGATTTTTTAGAATTGTATTCTTTTGAAACCAATGTGATAAATAGAGCATCTGCACCTATGGAGTGCATGCTGTATTTATCACAATTGTTTGAAAAAAGACTTACAGAGGCATCAAAAGGTGTCAGTTGGAAGGAATGGGTTAACAGGTAAGAGTGTAAATCAGAGCTATTAACACTGCCATGGTAACCAGAAAGCAACTAATCGGGTTTGCAGCAATGGGTGAATCTTTGATTACCTTTTTTAAACAGTTTGGATCCAGATGATACGCTAGTACCCCGGTGTCTCATCAGGATCAAAGCTGTTTGGCACTCTATTTATAAATGTTTTCAGTACAAACAGAAGGATGATCCACTGTGAAACTTAAAGCAGATCACAATATTTGCAGGGAAAACTTATCTGGACCCAAATAAAATTAAAACAATAAATCAAATTAATGATACTGTGCAGAGGCTGAGAGCTAGTCTAGCTCCCAGCCTCTCCACAGTATCATTAATTTGATGTATTGAGTAGTAAAAATAATATCTGATTTAACCCATTCCCTGATATTTACGACTTTTGACAACTCTGTAAAAGTCACTATGTGAAACCATTGTGACAAATAGAGCATTTGCTCCTATAGGAGCAAATGCTCTATTTATCACAATGGTTTCGAACTACAAAATTCTAAAAGTTTCCTTTTCTCTAGTTAAATTTAATGCTCCTTTTCGGTAGATTTATTCAAAGAGGTTGTATCTAAAAATAGCATATAAGGTAATGAGTTAACCTTCAGTACTCTTCTGGGGACTTCATGATAACCTAAATGCAAACAGTTTGCATCCACATGAGATGCTAAGTATCTCTGTAACTCATCAGAATCAAAACTATTTGTCACTATGACAATGCCGTTTGAAATGGAATGAAAGAAAATTATACATGTACATTGTACTTCTAAAATATAAGCAGATGATAATACTTGCAGACAACAATTGCCCAGGTTGCAGAAGGTCTAGTTACATTTACAATTGTCTAGAAACATGAAGTGATGACTGAAACATACTTTGGGCATACAGATGAATACACCTACACAAAGTTTAAATTACAGTGTATATGTGTATCTTAAAAGGGAGACTGATCATTTAACCCATTCCCTCATAGGCTATTTTTTAGACCCAACCTCTTTGAATGAATCTACACAAAAGGAACATTTACGAGAGAAAAGTAAAATTTTAGAATTTTGTAGTTTGAAACCATTGTGATAAATAGAGCATTTGCTCCTATAGGAGCAAATGCTCTATTTATCACAATGGTTTCAAGAAGTGGTTATCACTGAGGCGTAGAAAGGCGTATTTATGGAGGAAAGGGTTAAAGGCATACCTACCTTGGTTTGAGCTTCAAAAAAGTAGTCACATATTGATTTGTGCACCACACTCTTCCAGTGCTTTTCCATGAACACATCTCTGAAAAAGAGTAATGACTCCAGAGCAAAAGATAACAGGTGTGAAGTTACCACCAAACCCTATGTTGTGGCCAATTTTTAGAATCGTCTCTTCGTGATGATTCTAAAAACAGGTCACAACAAAAAGCTTTGGTGGAGTAAAAAAAGAAGCTATTCTTGGAAAGGTTTTGATCTACACATCTTATCTGGGTCTCTGGCTATAACTCAATCTTTACCAGTAGGCTATGACCTTTCATCTCATCTCTTCGTTCTTTATCAACTTAGCTATTTGCTTTTTACTCCCAAAGAGCTGCAACAACTTGAACAAGTAAAGCCACTGCTGAAATTATTTATTAAAGTAAAATTTATTCAAAACAACCATGGAGATACCAAAACAATCATAAAGACTTGCAGCGTTTTAAAAAAGCTCATCATTTGACTCAATGACACCATTATGAAATATTTTTCCCCATTTAATGATTTATTACAATGGCTAGGGTAAATAACCAAATAAAAATTGTTGTTGCAACTTCAATTTTTAAACTACAAGTTTCTTTAAATTTCTCTTCAAAATATATGTGTAACATAGTGAAAAAGTTGTGACTCGACTGGGACTCGACCACAGGGCTTTTGGTTTACCATGCCAACACTCTACCGACTGAGCTATCAAGCCACACAGTCTAAAGCCTATGATCAACTGTTTCACCACAATGTCTACCCGGCCACACACACACCCTTTACACAAGAATTTGTTCTAAATTCTTACTCAAAGAAGATTTACGGACGTTTCGCTACACAGCGTTTCGCAACCCTGACCATTTCGCTACCCTGACCATTTTGCTACAGTCATTTCGCACCCTTACGGGAAGTCATTTCGCTACCATGCACTAACCCTGTCACCCAATTACATACAATTATTCACAGATTACATTGATTTGGACAATAATAGTGTTTTAACTACTGTAGCAGCATAGAAAACAGTTATTTATCGAGAGTTTGTGCATGCAAGCACCTCGACCTATAGAAGGCAAAGTGTTAACCGACCTTAACCCTTTCCCTGGTCTATGTTTATTTCAACTTTCAATAATACCTACTTAATATTTTGGGACAAAATTGATATAATGAAATATGGAAGATGGAACATTGTAGCCATTTTTTAAAGTAAAGAATCAGAAATTATATTAGCAGATGCTGATCAGACAGCTGGCCGCTCCTATATAGGAGCCGTCTAATAAGCGTCTGCTCTGTTTGCAAATGAGTGAAAACACGTTTTTATCCAGTCACCAGGCTTCTCTAGTGACATAATAAAGGGGGTGCAGATAAACTTAGGTTTATTAGGTTACTTCCGGTAGTAGAAGGTTTATTAGGTTAGTAGATAGGCGTAATGATTCTATAACCATGGAACTATTTTAATTTTCTGTAAATATGCATAAAAATCATGTTGACGAAATAGATCTAACAGAAAATTCATCAAAAAAATTGTTCAAATGAGAAAAAATAAAAATAATTGGCTATAGCTGGATTCGAACCCGCGCCTGATCATACAAAAACCAATTCTAATCACTCTAAAGACGTCGTCCTTACCGATTACGCCACTGAGGCCACATAAATAGTGACGTTGATTTATCAGTTTTATTAATTTAAACCACCGCTAGCGAAACACGTTTTTGATAAAATCAACTCTGGAAGCAAAGATTGACAGATAAATAGTAAATGTTTTCTTTTCACTCTCATGATAATTTGATTGACAAACTCTTACAGGGGCGGTGATAGTCATAGACCTAAATATAGCCCTTCAGTTCCATCGATTTATGAGTGACGTTATGTCTATCTAAAAATAGAAACCGAGACTACGGAACTCGAATTTGACCAGGGAATATAACCATGTCTGTTTGAAATAACTTATCGACCCTCGATTCAAATCATCTTATTTTTCAAATTCAACCACGTTTCCCCTCTTGTAATGCAAGTATCCAAACTATTTTCCTCTGCGGTAGCTCATTAGATCTATTTACGTCTAAATGGAAATGAAAAGGGAGGGATCCATTGATCGAAAAACCGCATTTTCAATGTAAATTATTTCAAGAGTGTTATGTTAAATATGAGTCTATGAAAAAAGATATTTAACTAAATTGACTGGATAAATCGAATAATAGGTTAGTGCCGTAGATGGGATGCCTTAATCCGACTCGGAGAGAAAACAGTTGAGGCTCGGCAAGCCTCGCCTCAACATTTTCTCCCCTCGTCGGATAAAGGCATCCCATCTACGGCACTAACCTATAATTCTCTATATAAATATGAGGGAAATGGTTAAAATAAAAGTAAATTGTAAGTATAATATTTTCATTTGATTGTTATGCAAGTGTCATATTTTATATCAATGGAAAAAGAGCAAAAATGCATTTAGCATAAATGCATGTAGCACGTGTCCATGTTAATTTAATCGGTGTCACATACCGATGCACCAATCTAATTGGCTTATCGGCGGTACCAATGATCTCGGAGTGGATAACATTGACACGTGGAAATACGTAAGCAGTGGGTGCCTTAAATCAATCAGCATTATATCTCAAAGGGACACCGATAATGATATGCGTATTAATTTAAAAATATTTGTTGTTTTTTAAGTTTTATATGTGTTTATTTTTAGAGTTATTACCGTTTTAAATTTTTCCATACCTGTGTTTCAATATTTCTATAACTCTTTTGTGGTATCTGAATATAAATATTTATTATATTATTTTATTAAAGTCGACTCTCAAATCACTAGCCACCGCCGCAACAATATTGTTTTCCAATTAAAATCAATAGGTAGCAAAACGTACAGGTAGCGAAATGGTCAGGGTAGCGAAATGACTTCCCGGTGGGTAGCGAAATGACTGTAGCGAAAAGGTATGGGTAGCGACTAGCGAAACGTCCGTCAGCCCTCAAAGAACACTCCACATTGCTTTCTTATTATTACATATATTTTTCATATAAATCATCCCGCGTGTTTTTTACATTGGACTGCCCCCAAATGTAACATGATGAAAAAGTTATGACTCAAACCCATGCCATCACTCTACTGTCTGAGCTACCAAGCCAATCAACTGTTTCACCACAATCTCTACCTCGCTATACACATACCCCTTCTACACAAGAATTCGATCAACCCGAATTCTTACTCAAAGAACACTCCACAAGTTTCTTAATATTACAAATATTTTTCATATGAATCATCCTGCGTGTTATTTACATTGGGCATCAAATGTAACATATGATATGGTGAAACAACAAAATTTGTCCCTGGACTGGTACTCGTACCCTGGGCCTTTGGTCTACCATGCCAACACTACCGACTGAGCTCTCAAGCCACACAGTCTAAAGCCTATCAACTGTTTCACTTAGTCAAGTCAATTCAAGTGAATTTTATTTACATTGTCGGATGAACATAAATAACATGGTTGTCAGACATTTCGCTACCCATACCATTTCGCTACAGTCATTTCGCTACTCACCTAGAAGTCATTTCGCTACCCTGACCATTTCGCTACCTGTACGTTTCGCTACCTACCGAATTTATTAGGAAAACCAATATTGTTGCAGGGTGGTTAGTGATTTGAGTGTCGAATTTATTAACATATAATAAATATTTATATTCAGATACCAAAAATAAAAATAAAGTGTTATGTCATAGGATGAATGATGGGTCTTTCGCCGTTGTTTGGCAGGTCTTACTCGTCAATGTGCAGTAAACCCCATCTAAAGTGACCACTCAATGAATAAATATGGGCGTCTTTATAAGCGGGTGGCTTCTTAATGCAGGACAAAAGTAATCCAGAAAGCTCATGTATGTCATTTCTGCATTACTTTTGTCCAGCATTAAGCTACTGTCTACATCTACGATCTGCATCTATCACCCATAATTATACATCTTTGAGGTGGTAGCATTAGCGGGGTTTTACTGTAGTAACCAAAGTGTTAAATGAATGATAAATGTACTTAAATCAGGTTTTGTTTTGTTAATGTATAGTGTATATGAATACAGTGAGGTGGTAGCTTAACCCTTCCCCTGTTCTATATTTAGCCCTAATTTTGATACCTAATGCATATTCATGGAGAAAATTCTTATAAGGAAATATGCAAGGTGGAACAATGTACCCAATTTGGAAAGTAAAGAAACCGAGCTTTCAAATTCTATTAGCAAACAGAGCAGACCCTGATCAGACGGCTCCTCTAGGAGCCGTCTGATCTGGGTCTACTCTGTTTGCAAATGCGTGAAAACACGTTTATATGAGGGAAAGGGTTAATAAATAAAAGTTTAAGCGATAAGAAATAGTATCGGCTTTCTGAAATACATGATAATGATAATATAAATAATAATAATAAAACATGATGATAATCACAACAAAAATATTAGGTTTTAAAAGATTAAATATATATATATAATACACGTGTCATTATCGCTGCCTCTGTGATATTGCTGATTGAATTAAGTCACTCGCTGCTTTCGTAATTACACGTGCCAATCAATATTGTCCACCCAGAGATCACAGGTACCGCCGATAAGGCGATAACATTGGCTTGTAAATACTGCTAGTGGCCAGGTAGTGGGAATAAAAATATATATGTTTCACTGTAAGACAAACGCCAATGCATTTTAAAGTAAAGTACCTAGTTATAGTCTACTTTCAGTCCGAATGACCGCTCAGCCGACTGTACATTTACTCCCCTGGTCATTGAGTCATTGGCCTACAATATTGAGCACTGCTAACATATGGCGCAATCATGCAGCCGCAGTACCGGCGAGTGACCCTCACAGGTACCCATTTTAACCCCTGGGTGGAGAGGATGTGCGGGTGGGAGACACGGAAAAGCGTCTCTGAAATTTCCGGGTGGGACCGGGATTTGAACCCCGGACCTCCGGACTGATAGTCAAGCGCGTTACCACTAGACTATCGCCACCTACATTTTGTTAATTATAAATGATAATAATTATAAATGATAAAAATACTAAATAGTTCAGACTAGAAAAATGAATCTTTGATATGTACAGTGTATTACGATCACATGAAAAGTTGAAAACGCGATCATTACTTATGCACTTTTACTTTAAGGTCTGTTAACCATTTACCTGCTCTAAAGTTTCAAATATTCTCTTAATTTTTAATTTTGTGATATACTTACGTTGAACATATTTCCAAACAGCTATGTCTTATATGCGAATTAACTAATTTACTGTGAACGTTTCATTCGGATCCAAACTGTTTGCCTATGCTGCTACGGTCGGTATTTCAAATTGGTAAAGGTATCTTTTTCATCTGTTAAACTATTATTGTCCAAATCAATTAAATCTGTGAATAATTATAATTAATTGGGTGACTGGGTAGCGAAATGACTTCCCGTAAAGGTGCGAAATGACTGTAGCGAAATGGTCAGGGTAGCGAATTGGTCAGGGTAGCGAAACGCTGTGTAGCGAAACGTCCGTAAGCTCTAATTAATGAGCTTTTTACACCGACTTAATCTCTGCCCACTGTACCCGGCTACATATGATATGCGAGTCAAACAGTATGGGTTCTGATGACATGTGCATTAACTGAATTACTAAGCATTGATCTGGGCCCACTATTTTGGAAAGACTTTGCGGTCCTTTGTAACATTGTAATGGGTATCCGAAATATGACCCATCCGAATATTAGTAACACTATGTACAGAGATAACCCTTTTTCAGAACACAGGCGAACATACAAACGGTCTTACCCGGTGTTGTTTATAATAAACAGACTGTGTATCATTTTGGTTGTGTTCAAATACTTTGTTTTTAATTTTCAATGAACAACGTTGAAAAAGTGAGGAAATGTTGCTAATCATTTGACAACACCACGGAAATGATTACAGGTGGTGATGTTACACGCACATGACCGGATCTTTTCACAAAATATCGCGGGTAATTGCGGCGCATGCAATGAACACAAATATATTGTATGCAAAGGGTGCATACCTTCCCGTTCGTCGACCTTACATAGGTATAGGCATAGGAATTGGCATTGACATAGACATAGGCATAGACATATGTAACCCGGGGTCAGAATCAAAACGGATCCAGAAGGGTTGTTGAGTTCTTTTAATCAGTATATGTAAAAAGGTCTGAAATACAAAATAGCAATGATGAGTACAATGTTGAGCCAGAGTTGAATAATAAGACTCGCGTATCGAAATTCAAATAGCGTAACCGACTTGATTCATTGTTAACCGAACAATTGACAGAATTGTTAATTAAATCCTAAATATAACAAATAGAAGGCTTACCAGCTGGTCGTTATGAGAAGAAAGCAATAGCCACGGAGAGTTTTCTATGATAAAGACGTCCGTCTAGTACGAGAGTTATAGCCAGAATATAGGAAGCGGGAAAATAGGTTTAGCTCATTAACTACGGTCAGGTGACTTGATATGCTTCACTCACCATGTCAACTCACACATAACCGATTCTCTCGTGCACACTCACCACGCACATGAACATACATACAAGTGTAAACATACTAACATGTACATAACATATCGGGGATCCATACAGGGAAACTATGGTCTGGTTACATACTCCCCTGCTTCCTTGAAATGTCTCCTGACATTTACAAACTGAACTATTAAAACAGGCATATCCATACAAGTTTAAAATAACTAGAACGATACACAGCTACTAACACTATGCTTTCCAAACTATTAAACAGAAAGCATGTACTTTCTTTACTAGAGAACTATGCAGAAAACATGAAGTTTCAAACTACAAAACTATAATGCAGAAAGCACAGACCATCAAACAATATATTTTATCCTGGAAGCTGAATACAGAAATAGAATCTACATTCTAATCCTAAGGCTGAACCTCTAGCTGTCAGGTCACATGATTCTGGCTAAGAAATACAAGTAAACTATAACTACTTCTACAATAACTGACCAATGATACAGCAAACTAATCCAAATACAGCTTCCAAAATGCAAGTTACATGTATTAAAAACAAAAATGAAACAGGTGTCAGACCTGTACACATAGCGTGTCATACATGAGGTAAACTGAAATATATGTTAAGCTAAAACCAATGTGAAGCTCAGACAAAACAGGAATCAGTTTCACAAAAATTGCTCCAAACAATCTGGGGACACACCCACTGCCCATAACGGTCAGGGGCTTCCTATTCCGGAAAGGCCTCCTAGAAGGTAAACTAGGTGAGGGAGCTTGGTCTTGGCTTGGGTCTGGATCTAGAACCAAGTTCGAACCTGGATCTGGATCAGAGGGAAGGGTCTGATCAATGCCTGGAACTGAGCCAGGGCTTTGATCCACAGTAAAATTGTTGCCTGAGACTGTCACAGGGCTTTGGTCAGGATCAATGTCTGGAACTGAGACAGGGCTTTGATCCACAGTGAAATTGTTGCCTGAGACTGATACAGGGCTTTGGTCAGGATAAGAACCGGAAACTGGACTACGGAAATGGGTAGAGTGACCGGAAATGGTGTCAGGATAGAGAACAGAGACAGAGTCTGGAACTGGATCAGGACCAGAACAAGAGACAGGATCCACAATAGGATCTGAAATGGAATCAATGGCACCACTCTGGCTGGAGTTGCTTCCAACACTGGTGCTGGGTTGCCTAGACCCATGGACCAAGGCACCCATGTCTGACGCCCTGTTACCAGGTGTCTGACTACTGATCCTCTGTCTTCTCGCGGGAATGATATAAATCTGGCTCTCAGAGCTCTCTTCCCCGGAACTTGACTCAGACTCTGCTTGTCTGGGTCTTGGGGTCTTTCGAGGACCCGGCTGAGACGGACCTCTGGGCCTGACCCTTGGACTGCAGGGTTGCTCAGCTGACACACAGTTAAAGGGCAGAAGAAGATTTCTATGTAATGTTCGGGTCTTAGATCCATTTTCTGCCCGAACTTTGTATACCGGCAGATCTGGATCCGGTATGCCACAAACAACATAGGGTATATCTCTTCCCATCTATCAGCCAACTTCTGTTTCCCTTTCAGTCCAACATTTCGGACCAGGACCCGATCCCCAACTTCCAAAACAGCCTCCTGTTTCCCTCTATCATAGAAGTCCTTGTTCTTCTGGGCACATTTCCCGGCATGCCTAGCTGCAATGTCATATGCATATTGCATGCGGGCTCTCAGCTTCTTGCCATAGGACTGTGGCCCTGCAGTAGCCTCGTCCTGAGCAGGTGATGTGCCTAAGAAGGCATCCACTGAGAGTCTCGGGTGCCACCCAAACATTAGATAGTGGGGTGAATAACCCGTTGCGTCACTGCGGGTTGCATTGTATGCTTGGACCAACGGAGCAACGAAAGACTTCCAATCAGCTTTCTGATTGTTCTCCAGGGTCCCGAGCATTTTGAGAAGGGTCTGATTGAATCGCTCTGCAGACCCATTGCCCATAGGGTGGTAAGGAGTAGTCCTTGACTTCTGCGTATGAGCGAGTCTGCAGAGCTCCTTGATGACCCTACTCTCAAAATTACGTCCCTGATCGCTATGGAGCCGGGCTGGAAAGGAGTAAAAGCGAATGAAGCTTTCATACAGGGCCTTTGCAGTTATCTATGCAGTCTGGTTACGACAAGGAACAGCCTGAGCATAGCGTGTAAAATGGTCAGTAATAACCATTACATGCTCAAAACCGCCCTTGGATCGCTCCAGAGACAAGAAGTCTATGCACACCAGCTCCATAGGATAGGTGCTAGAGATAGGATTGAGCTGCGCAATAGGTTTCGTAGGGGCCTTCCTTCTGATGCATCTGTCACATGCCTGGATCTTTGATTCTATGTCCTTTTCAAGGCCAGGCCAATAGAATCGTTGCTTGGCCAACCAGAGTGACTTGTCCTTGCCTTGATGACCCACGTCATCATGCACACCCTTCAAAGCTTTGGGTCTAAAGGACTCTGGTACGACCAACTGTTCGACCACTTGGCCATCCTGAGCTGCAGTTCTGTACAGAACATTGCCTGAAAGGTGGAGCTTTTTCCACTCTCGAATGTACTTCTGTACCTCAGGCAACTCCATACGGGATGCTTTGTCCCTGGGGCGAAAACTGCTGCTCAGGAGTCTGATCACTCTGGCAAGGACAGGGTCTAGCCTCTGTTCCTTTGCCCAATCAACCTTACTGAACTGCCCAGAGTCGGACTGACCATCAGCGGCCGTCTGAGGATCAGCCTTTCCAGGGAAACATACAGCGAAAGGTACATTAACTGTCACCGACTGACAGATGGCACGTATTGCATCAGAAGGAAGCCTGCTGAGTCCATCAGCATCACTGTTCCTTTTGCCAGCTCTGTACTTAATCGTAAAATCGTAGTTGGCAAGAGCTGCGACCCAGCGATGCCCAGTAGCATCAAGTTTGGCACTGGTTAAGACATAAGTCAATGGGTTGTTATCTGTGACAACTTCAAAACAGCTGCCCATGAGATAATCATGAAACTTGTCAGTAACAGCCCATTTCAACGCCAAACACTCCAGCTTGTGTGCGGGATATTTGCGTTCACTGGGCCGCAGACCCCTGCTGGCATAAGCAATAACTCGCTCCTTGCCCTCCTGCTTCTGATACAGGATAGCCCCTAGCCCTTGCCCACTGGCATCAGTATGCACAATGAACGGTAGCGTGTAGTCCGCATAGGCTAGTATAGGAGGGTTTAGAAGCTACTCCCTAAGTACAGAGAAAGCCTCTTGCTGTTGCTCTCCCCAGACCCATTGAGCAGGTTTTTTGGGTTTCCTCTTAGCCTTCCCCTTCTTGACCTTGTGGGTCGAATGGCCTTCTAAGAGGGCATTCAAGGGCTGAGCTATTGAGGAAAAACTCTGAACAAACCGCCTATAATACCCAGCAAAACCAAGAAAATTTCTCAGCTCTTTAATATTACTAGGCGGCTGCCAGTTCCTTATCGCTGCAGTTTTCTCTGGGTCTGTGGCAATACCCTCACTGGAAACTATGTGTCCTAGATAGACACCCGAGGTCTTAAAAAACTCGCATTTGGAGGGTTTCAGCTTAAGGTTGTGCTGAGACAACCTTTGAAAGACAGCCTCGAGACGCTGAGTGTGCTCCTCAAACGTCTTGGAGAAGATCAATATATCATCTATGAAGATGAGGCACTCCGGCCCTGAGATGGAGCTCGCCCATACACTTCTCCATTAACCTTTGAAATGTCGCTGGCGCATTACAGAGCCCAAAACTCATGCGCTCGCACTCATAGAAGCCAAGGTTTCCGACAGAGAATGCCGTTTTCTCCTTATTCTTCTCTTCCATCTCCACTTGCAAGTATCCAGATCGAAGATCGAGTTTACTGAAAAACTGGGATCCAGTAAGTGTATCGACAGTATCGTCAAAGCGAGGCAGCATGTAGGCATCTTTACGTGTTCTGTTATTCAACAGTCTGTAATCAATACAGAACCGCAAAGAGCCGTCTTTCTTCCTGACTAATACCACATTTGAAGAGAATGGGCTATTAGACTCTCGAATGGCACCTGCGGCCAGCATGTCTTTCAAATGCTGTCTAACCTCCTCATACATGTACATTCCAGGGGGTATCCTCCTATAGGGCTGTTTAAAAGGTTTCTCGTCTATCAATTCAATATTGTGCTTGACAAGATCAGCACAGCCCAAGTCTGTGAGACCACGTGAAAATATGTGCTCCCAATTGCCCAACACTTGCTGAGCACGCAAGACTTGTTCTGGAGTCAAAGCTGTGGTGTCTACCTTGACTCCAAGTTCCTCTAAAATAGAGAATCCCTTCTTGTCCGCAACAGAACTTGGGACTTCTGAGGCAATGGTATCAATTACCTTGACCTCACTGACTTGACAGACAGCTGATCTTGGCTTAATGGTGATAGGTTTGGCAGTCATGTTGCAGACCTTCACAGGTATTCTGCTATAGTCAGTCTGACTGAGTTTAACAACTCTCGAACAAACCGAATAGCAAGACTGCACAATGGTCTCTGTAACAATATCCGTTACATCCTGGTCAATATTCCTAACAAATCCATTGATCATTACAGTCTGGTAGGGCTCTACCGAAATAGGCTTCCGACTGCAAGCCTTAACTGTGTAAGTCTTGTAATTAAGACTATCAATGGCTAACTGCCATTCATCAGGGATATCCGAAGATACAGATCCTGATGATACTCTTAACTTCAGAGATCTCAGAACATTGGTGCCTACAATAACTGGACAGGCATGATTTAAATCTGTGTCTGGCACAACAAGTACCGGCACAGGTAAGCTAAAATTAGCTATGAATGGTACTACCACAGTCGTCTCTATGTAACCCAAGTAATTGAGTTTAGATCCATCAGCCACTGACACATCAAGAAGAGAATCAAGACTCTGCAGTGGGGGTCTGTCTTGTAAAGACAAGTAAAAAGACCGAGAGACTGTGGTAACCATGGAGCCACTATCTATTAAAGCTGTGACATCCTTGTCATGAAGCAATATGGTAGACTCATTAGAGTTACCAACAAGCCTGCCTAAAAGTGGTTGGCCTTTATTCTCAGAATATACCTCTGTGTGGCCATCTACAGAGGCTGCTACTAGTTTAAAGGATTCTGAGAATACCTGTTACCATGATTCTGGTAATTCCTTCTATTCCCTCTATTATATCTGTTGGGAAATCTCCTGTTATATGGTCTGTTATGTGTGTTGTTGTTGTTGTTGTTAGTGTTGTTCATGTTGTTGTTGCTGCTGTTGATGTTTGCAGTGTCTGGTCTTATATATATTGTATGCACCTGCTTGCGAAGGGTGCATACCTTCCCGTTCGTCGACCTTACATAGGTATAGGCATAGGAATTGGCATTGACATAGACATAGGCATAGACATATGCATATAGACATATACATAGACATATGCATAGACATATGCATAGACATATAGTACATAGACATAGTAGATAAAGACATAGACATATAGACATAGACATATAGACATAGACATAGACTTAGGCATAGACATAGACATAGGCATAGACACAGACATATAGACATATGCATATAAGCATAGGCAAAGCATAGACACAAACACAGATACAGATACAGATACATACATAGACATAGACATAGACATAGACATAGACATAGGCATGGACATGGACATAGGCATGGACATGGACATGGACATGGAAATGGTCATGGGCATGGGCATGGGCATGGCCATGGGCATGGACATGGACATGGACATCTATCTAGTGATTTCTGCCTCACACCCTCACGGGTAATTTCGGGCAGTGCGCGTCTGTGCCTGTTAGTAGAGTTAAGAACAGTATAAAAGATAAGGATTAGCAATGAAACAAAGTTAAGAATGTTAAAACTTAGCAGGAAAAAGAGTAAAAACAAGATAAAAAACACCATTGATGGACTTAAGGTTTAAAATGATTTATGGCGTTGATTGAGGACTTGAAAGTATTCAAGCTCTCATTCAGCACGACATCTGCAGGAAGAGCATTCCACTGTACTATTGTAAGAGGATAAAAAGAATATTTATAGTAGTCTGCTCTAGTATGCACCTGTCTGAAACTCACAGAGTGGCAGAGTCTTGATAAACGGGTGTTTCTGTGTATATAAGCTGGGACTGGAACTGCCACTAACCCATGAACAATTTTATAAAAGAGACATAATCTAGCATCTGAACGACGCTGTTCCAAGGACCTCCATCCAAGTTTTAATAACATGTCGGAGACGCTTGCATGCCTGGAATACTCACCCAAAGTCCAACGGGCGGCACGTCGTTGTACCATTTCAATTTTGTCTATGTTGGACTTTGTGTGAGGGTCCCACACACTACAAGCGTACTCCAGTTGTGGACGGACAAGGGTTTGGTAAGTACGCTCCCTGAGTTTGGACGACTTGGACTTTATGTTCCTTCTAAGAAAACCTAGGGTACGGTTTGCAGAGTTAGTAATGCGATCGACATGTGCATTCCACGACAAGCCGCTGGAGATGTCAACACCCAGGTAACGAGCACTACTGACAGCCTCCAGAGTCTGTCCATGTAATTTGTACTTGGTTGGTATTGGGACTCTAGCCTTTGTGGCTTGAACTACTTGGCACTTGGAAGGGTTGAAGCTCATGTCCCACCTGAGAGACCATTCCTGTAATTTGTTAAGGTCAGTCTGTAAAGTAGTGCCGTCTGTCTCCTTGTCATCAATTGTAAGATAGACTGCAGTGTCATCTGCAAACAACCTGACATTTGAGGTGATGTTATCAGGTAGGTCGTTAATATATACCAGGAATAAGATGGGTCCCAGGACAGACCCTTGTGGGACACCTGATGTCACTGGTATAGTATCGGAGCTCTCCCCTTCCAGTACTACTGTCTGTGTCCGGCTGCCAAGGAATGCCCGTATCCAGGATAGGGTCGACCCTTGGATACCATATTTGTGCAACTTGTAGAGCAGCTTCTCGTGGGATACCATGTCGAACGCCTTACTAAAATCTAAAAGAACAAGGTCTGTCTGTTTGCCCATGCTTAAGTTTCTCATCAGATCCTCCACAAGCATCACTAATTGAGTCTCTGTGGATCTCTTCTCCCTGAAACCATGTTGGAGGTCATACAGGAGACCATTTTTGTTCATGTACTTAACAAGGTTGGAGGCCACAATATGCTCTAAGAGCTTACACACAATACAAGTAAGGGATATAGGGCGGTAATTTGCCGCTATGGATTTGTCACCTTTCTTGACATGGGCATGGACATGACATGGACATGGACATGGACATGGACATGGGCATGGACATGGACATGGACATGGACATGGACATGGACATAGACATAGACATAGACATAGACATAGACATAGACATAGACATAGACTAGACATAGACATAGACATAGACATAGACATAGACATAGACATAGACATAGACATGGGCACGGGTACGGGCACGGGCACGGGGGCAATGGCACGGGCACTGGCACAGACACAGTCATATGCACAGACACAGTCATATGCACAGACACAATCATATGCATAGACACTGGCACGGGTACAGACATAGGCACAAGGGTTTGCACAGACACATGCATAGAGACATGCAGACAGTCATATGCATAGCCATGGGCACAGGTACAGACAAGGGCACATGTACAGGCATAGGCATGGTCATAGACATATGCATATGCATAGATACAGACATTGACATAAGCACAGACATAGGCAAAGACATAGGTATATAGACATAGGCATAGACATAAGCATTAACCATAGACACAGACATAGACATACACATAGACATAGGCAATGACATAGGTAGAGATAGACACAGGCACAGACATAGACACAGACACAGACACAGACATAGACACAGACACAGACACAGACACATACATAGACATAGGTATAGGTATAGGTATAGGCATAGACATAGGTAGACATAGACACAGACATAGACACAGACACATACACAGACATAGGTATAGGCAAAGTGTGCAACCATTAAATTGTAAGTGAAATTTGGGTCTGGATCTGTTCATCCAATGTGCATACTTTTGCATATTTTGGGATGTAGTTTTAGCAGCCACTTATCTGTCCATTGTGTTAGTCTGTACGGGTCATCTTGAAGTGTTTCTTTGTTTTCTAATGTTTAATTATGTTGAAAACTTCTGACTCGACAGTTTCTGCGGGCATGACCAAAAATGTTCATGCTCATGTGCCAGTATAAATATTCAGCAAGTGATACCCATGATGTTATAATATCTTATATGAATATTCATCAGGTAAAGGGTTAAACATCTAGCGCAGAAAATGGATCACTATCATTGTTTTCTACTGACAGCAACTGTAAAATAATTGAGCTTTTATAAATACTGTCATTCGTTATGTGTGCCATTTCATCACATATACACCTTTTCGTTCTTTCCTTCTAATTTCTTTCATGTCACCTGAACGCTCGCATTAGTTCTAATATTTATCGCACAAACGTCTGCGGGACCATTACTTTGTAGACCAGTCAAGACATGAAATTGTTTACAAAACATGGCCGACCCCAGTGATTGACAGCAGTGCGACGTACGTATCTGTCCAAGATGTGTGGTTATTGCACTATTACATTCACCATTAACTCTCAAAATCATGATTAATGTTTTTGTCAGACTCAATCTAAATGAACAATTCACTCTACTAAATTTTAGAAGCCTATAATCGGAGAATTTGTTCTCAAATATTTATTCTTCAAAATACTTAACGGTTGCCAAGAAATGTCGGTGTGTTTAATTTCCTTGGTTGATGTTTTTTCCTTATTTTCAGAGTATTTGCACATGGCAGACATTGTAATTTGTATTAAACTAGTATAAATTTGCATTATTCATGGAAAGAAATTCATGCAAAATTATACGACATCACATATCCCAGTGTCTTTTCTGGGATTGTACATAAACACTCTTGCAACAATAGCACAACTCTCATTCATCATACAAATGGGGAAAACTAAACAGTACACACATTCTTTTTTGTGAGTACTATAATATATCGGAACCACCTATCCAACCCGCTCGCAAGCGCAAAATCAAAACTGCCCTCAAGTAGCATCGTCAATAAAGTCTATTCCCATCAAGTCCGCCTCTTCGCAGATGACACTGCTGTATACCTGACCATAAACCAGCCCCAAGACAGCACAATTCTGCAGTCTGATCTGGACATGCTACAGGCCTGGGAGAGGAAATGGGATATGTCCTTTAACCCAAGTAAGTGCCAGGTCTTGCATATCACCAGAGCCAGACAACCAATTCCCACTACCTACTCTTTACATGGCCAGATTCTTGCTGCAGCAGACCATGCTAAATACCTGGATGTAAACTTCTCAAGTAACCTAACCTGGAACCATCACATACACACCGTAACATCAGCAGCTAATAAAACACTTGGCTTTCTAAAGAGAAACATAAAAGCCCCAAACCAGGCTATACGTGAAACTGCATACAAGACCATAGTAAGACCCCAGTTAGAGTACGCCTCAACTGTGTGGAGCCCCTTCACTAAGCAAGACATCACCAAAATAGAAATAGTTCAAAGACGGGCTGCCCGTTGGACGTTGAGGAAGTACTCGCCACATGACGGTGTCTCAGCTATGTTGAACCAATTGGGCTGGAGATCTCTAGAGCAACGACGGGCTGATGCTAGATTATCTATGTTACATAAAATCTATCATGGCCACGTTGCTATGGACATCCCAGCATATTTCCAACAACCCACCAGAGTGACTAGAAACCTTAATTAATCCCTACTCTCTGAGACAAATACACACAAGCATCAATATATACAAATACTCATTATTTCCCCTCGTGGTTGTGCAGTGGAACAGACTCCCACCCAGTGTTGCTATGATTTCCGACTTCAATATGTTCCGGTTTGAGATCCAAACAATCTATCACCGATGCCCTAGGCAAACAACGCTGCTTTTAACCTACTTTTATCTTCACTTATTGTCTATAACCCTATCACACTTTAATATACTCTTTGTATGATACATCTCTCTGTTTCTTCTATCTTACTTTGCCTTTTTCTTTTTTTAACACGCACTGACGCGCAGCTGCACGTAATCTCCGCGAGGGGGTGTTGCAGGATGTATAGATAGATAGATCATATAAAGGTCAGGAATTGGTATCTACGACATAACAGATACAGATTCAATTTTATGGGGGAAGTTGGAACATTCCCACCCCCATGAGCAAACAGGGCGGGTCTCCAAAAAAGGAGGGGGTCACTTTTACTTCTTCATGCAGGTAAAGAGCTTGTATCTTCATATCATGCTTAACTCTGCATGATGGTCTCCAATAAAAACTATGTATAAAGCTAGCTGGCATGTCCGTATGATATAGGGCAGGTCACTCCGCTATAAAGGACTTGAATTTAAGACTTTCAGGGTTGAGGTCACAACCATACTGGACCAGAGGCTGTTCCAGTTTCTTGCAGTCCTTGCATTTGCTGACATCAGTTAAGTCGAGGAGTTGCCCATGGGACAAGTTATTTTTTCAACTTTGACAAACTAGGGTTGTCGGTAGCTCCTGCAGATTTCAACTCGTCATTTTGCACAAGTGTGACATTGGAAGTTTTGGTAGATTGTACACAACTGGTGGTTTCAATTGAGGAATAATCACTAGAACTGGCAGGATCGAACCATACTTCCTGTGGATTTTGAAAAAAAATATTGTTCTTTGCTTCATCATGTTCTCTGCATGCATGCACTGACTATATGAAATTATTTACTTTAATAAAATTTTGGCAGGAATATTTTTGTTTCATCAAATAATTCTGGTAATTAAACCTGTGTCCAGTGCACATGTTAATTAACAAACCTGCTATAAATAAATATGGCCAAAGTAAATATCGAAAACAGAATGTAAAATGTTCTCAGTAATTGTTTGTTTTTACAGACAATTTTCATGCGACTTTGTATCAATCATGTGTGAATTTGTAAAATATTACATGAATACCGCAATCACGCATCTGAGAATGGATGCTACTATTAATGTGCCAGTTAATTAATCACAGTACTCTGCAATCACATTGTGAAGGTTCCGATGTGATAAGCGATGAAGGACAGGCTATCGTCAGCGATTTACAGTTATACAGGCTATCGTCAGCGATTTACAGTTTATACATAATCTTATGGAGATGCATGTATAGTTTAGCAAGCAGTAAAAGCCAGACAAGGCCAAATATCAAACTTGGGCTCTACACATTTTTCTGTCACATTGTTTTAACTGAACAGAATGATTTTGTAATCTAAGATTTAAAACTGCCTGAGTTTACCCTTATCAAATGTCATGTTTTAGACATAGAGATTGGTTTGGATATACATTAATTGAAAACCTACAACCCATATTTGGCCTTCACCCTAACTCAAATAAGCCCGCCATATTAGAATTTAATTGTGATTTTTAATCGATGATCAATTGTGAATATGTGCCGATGATATATAGTAAAAGTTTTAGGTCTGATTCCCATCACTAGATGCTGCCATCTTATCAGAATTATGTTCAGTGTTAAAATGCTTGTTTGAGTAAAATCCTTTGTATCTGATGTTTGAACAGATGAATGAGGGGGTTGATTTCTGTCATCTAGTGCCATTGAATAAAGTATGATACAGTCTGAAATAATCTTCAGTATAGTGTTCTTGTGTGCACGTATTCTGAAATAATCTTCAGTATATGTTCTTGTGTGCACGTATTCTGAAATAATCTTCAGTATATGTTCTTGTGTGCACGTATTCTGAAATAATCTTCAGTATATGTTCTTGTGTGCACATATTCTGAAATAATCTTCAGTATATGTTCTTGTGTGCACGTATTCTGAAATAATCTTCAGTATATGTTCTTGTGTGCACGTATTCTGAAATAATCTTCAGTATATGTTCTTGTGTGTATTTTATTGTTCCCTTGAACTTCTTTTTGTCCAGGAATTCTTGTTATACTTCTGAAATTTCTCTTGGGGTCCGGAGGGGTATATATATCATCAATAATACTAAATAGAGGTTTAATAAAAAAAAAATAGGCAGATGCATGCATGCATGTACATTGTGACACAATGTCAAAATGTAATATGTCTGCAATTCAAATATTATATCTTTTTGATGTGGACCTATTTTAGAACAGAAGTGCATTTAGACTACCGTATATATAGCCCTTGTTCACCTGTTCATGCACCTGTCCATTAGCCAGTCACACTTTGGTTGTGTCATGCATTACGTTTAAAACTTATTTTACCTTGAGTCAAGAATTTACTTTGAAGGATATGATTTGTTGATCATTATAATGTGAGCTTGTGCATGTTGGATAACCTATAATGGTTATGTTGTGCACTCAGTTACACCAGAGTTATAGCCCTTGGCATATGTTTTATTACATAGATACACATAAGTTTGGACACCCCTGTCAAGACTGTCATATGGAAACATTTCTAGTTTATTAACAATATGACCAGCTTTGTGCTTGTATCAATGTGTCTATAAAGTTATTTGCCATATGATTGACAAATTCCTGCATTAAAAATTCATATCTAACACATAATTTGATTCTATATATTACAAAGATGCTTTAACCCATTTTCAGACCCACCCTCTTGGAATAAATCTACTGATTAGGCGCATTTATTAGAAAAAGGAAACTTTTAGAATTGTGAAACCATTTGCTCATGCATGGCTATTATTTATCACAATGGTTTCACAAAGTGACCTTTACAGTGTTAATATGGCACTTGAATTTATTGCATTGAATTAATGTACATGGTATTGTTGTGCCACATTTAAATTGTCCTTTCAATTTATTTCATAGTAAACACATGACATTACATGTATAGTATCATCAAACAGTACCATATGATGGCTTTTTTATCATATTTTATATGATTAAAATAACTTTTGAGTGAAAGCAGCCACATAGTTAGGCCATGCATATACATGTACAGTAAAAACTGTATACATCAACCATCCAAAATGGGTCTAATTCTAGAACTTTATGAAAGTTATGCAGAAAGCTTCTCTATGACATTTTTGCTTCACTTTCATCCTTTATTAAGCAATCACCTACTCTTATAGACCCATACATTGTTATATTTATTCATTTTGTACAATGATGTAGATTCGTTGTTGTCTTCTTCTGGCATTGTCAATTTGAATAAGTATAATATATTTCATAACTCAGAAGAATAAGCTTACTTTCTTTGGAATTTTCGAATGTATCACAGTCTTCTTCAGCATTGTGATTATCAATAAAGCGGTATCACATGACATAGTCAGGTCACATGACACCAGGAGAGGCCCATACGCAGCTGTACATTTTGTACATTCATTTTGTGGTCACTACAAACAGATTCTACTGTATGTCTGTTTTCCTTAGAGTTTCCTATACAGGTTTTAAGCAATTATTACAAACTTCTTTTATGTATTCATTGTTTTTTTTATTTTGTGAGGATAACTTACATGTTTCATCATCATCATCATCATCCTGTTTAGTTTATACAGACCAAAAGATTAATCCTTTAACAAGGGTGAGGCCTGTCTGCCTGTCGAGGAGCATAGTCTTCCTCTCCACTTCTGGCGATCCTGTGAGTCGGTAGATTCCATCCCGAGAGCTGCACGGTCACGCATCACAAGGTCAATCCAGGTTAGTTTTGGTCTTCCTTGACCTCTTTGTGATGCAATGTTCATGCTTCTGATCTGGTAGATCCGGCTTGTACTTCGTTCTGTGCGGCCAAACCATCTCAGCCTGCCTGTTTGCAGGATGTCTGCAATGGTCTTGAGTTTCAGCTGAGATAGGAGTCTCGAAAGGGACGTCATCTTCTTAACCAAGCTGACTCATCTTATCATGGCTCTGTCATTGCACTGCAGACGTCGGAGAGTATATGCTGATGCTGATCATGTCTCTGAACTGTATAGCATCACACTCCTCACACAGCTTGAGTAAACCCGGCCTCTGGTTTTGATCGATAGATGCCTGTTTGTGAGGATGGGTAGGAGCTCCCCGAACTTTTTCCAGGCAGATTTGCAGCGAGTAATGGCAGCAAGCTCGCATCCACCTTCGGATGACAAAGTATCTCCAAGGTAGCAGAAGTCTGAAACAACCTCCAGTGTTTCGTCGCCAACTTTTAGCTCCTTCAGTTTGTAGATGTGAATATAACTGATTACACAATCTTGGTGGGGGATATTGTTTAAAGATACTCGGTAAAGAATTAGTCCTATAGTAGCATGGAACAATATTAATCCTTTACTCCATAAATATGCCTTTCTATGCCTTTGCAATGAGAGTAGACCCAGATCAGATGTCTTTTATAGGAGCTGTCTGATCTGGGTCTGCTCTATTGGCTAATGCAGAATATAGTACATGTAGTTTTTTCCATGGCCAAAACTTCCGGCGTTCATGTGTCATTATAAAAATAAACTAATTAATATTCATTATATCATTGTTTCTTACATTAATATTCATGGAGTAAAGGGTTAAAGCAAGGTATCCTATCGTACACCTTTTCATGCCTTTGCAAACAGAGCAGATGCAGATCATTTGGCTTCTGTAGGAGGGGTGTGATCAGTGTGTTCTGTTTGCATGCCTATGGAATTATATACATGTACATATAGATCTGATTCTACAGTTTCTGCCGAGGTAAAAGATTTCTGTGTTCATGTTAATTCCATTATACTATAGCGATGGCTGAACTACAGTAAAACTTCTCTACAACTTCCACTCAAAATAAATCTGATTCTGTTCTTTTTAGCTTAGGATAGTGGAAGATATACAGCAGTCATTTTCTTTCCATTAAAAGGGTCTGCCCTGTTTGCTTTATATGAAATTATTATAGATCTGACTTTACAGTTTCTACTAATACGAAATATTCCTGTGTACATACACTATTATAAAATTTCAGCTAATAAATATTCATGATGTCATGATATTTTACATAAATATTAAACAAGTAAAGGGTTAAAAAAAATATGCCTTGAGAAGAAATAAGACCTGGAGCAAGAAAGTGACTATTATTATAGTAGTACTTATAGGTGAATGTATTTCATATAACGGTGCAATTTAAAGCAGCTTATCAAAGAGTGTTGTGTCTATCAATTGTATACCCTGCTGAGACTTTTCAAAGAAACTTTAGTTGTATCTTTAGAAGTGCGAACTGACTGAAATTTGCAAATCATTTGAAATGAAAATAAAAAACAAAACTAATATAAAAGTACTATTTAAAAGTTTATTTAACTGACAGGTAGATTGGTAATTACAGAAACAATGTTGATGAAGGATATGACATACCATATTATCTCTAATAAATGCTCCCAGAGGCATTACATTTTTTAAAGGAATTTCTTGCATTTTGTACACAGGTTGTTGTATAATTCAGAATGAAAGCAATGCAGAAAGCTCCAAAGGGAGCTTTCTGCATTGCTTTTAGTCTGTATTAAGCTACCACCTGTACTTTGAGAAAACTAAAATTTCTTTATTAAATTGTTATTATAGGATTCTAATTGTTTTGTTGATCATTAGTTTCCCACTTGAAGAAAGGGAGTGTTTATTAGAGTGGATGCATTTATTAGGGAGAAATTGGTAATAACAAAAAGTTCAAAACTACAACCACTGTACAATGTATTGTGTACATTCTTATTTTCAAATACCTGGTATATGGACATTTGGATTTCTATCATTTTCTCTTTGCACACAAAGTAATTTGCGCTTCTGCGAAAATTGTTGTCTGCTTCTCTGACTCAAAGAAAACTTTTCTTCAATATTTTTCCAAAATTACAGTCAGTGTCGAAACGGTTTGGATCCCGATGAGATACCAAGTATATTGATGTCTCATCTTGATCCAAACTATTGGCAACTCAAAAGTTACAAACAGAATTGGTTACTAGTGCACAGATAACCCTTATCCTGCAGTCTGTGACCTGAGTCGCATTTGCAAATAATTTTGATCCAAAAGATCTAGGCGTCTCATCAGGATCAAACCTGTTTGATACTTGGTCAATAGTTTTTCAAAAGCTTGATTGAATTGGAAGTAGCTGAAATTGCCACCAGATCCTAATTTGAGCACATAATCATTATTGTTTACAGCGGAGTAAGGGTTAATATAAATGTTGTTCTTATTCAGTCTGTATGCAATCAAAATAATTACCAAGATTTAAAAAAATGCAACTTCAAATTAGGTGAATTTATTTACACCAATCTGTGTTTTATCAAATTCAGATTATCAATGCCAGTCTATAAGACAGGTGACAGCTTAATGCAAGATGAAAGTTATGCAGAAAGCTCCTTTGGGAGCTTTTTGCATGACTTTCATCTTGTATTAAACTGTCACCTGCTTGAAAAGATCTAAATTCTTCTTTACTAAATTCTGGTTTAGAGGATTTTACTGTATACCAGTATGCAATTCATTGCACTGTTTTTCTGAAAACAACAAAAGCAGTTTTTTTTTATAGCTGATTGCCAAATTTCACTGTGTAGATACCCACAGTATATGTTTTTATATTGTAGATGTAAAATGTTTGACTTATTTTGATGATACTTGTTCAAGTTTACCACCCATCATTGGCCTTGTCCACATTTCGTACAACTATAAGATTCCCTTCTTGTGGTTCTTCTGCCTGACTATACACTGCTCGTTTCACTGCTCCGATCTCCTTTTTGACCTGATTGGCCAGAATTTTCCGTTTTCCCTCAACCACGCCCTTTAAGTTTGCTATACTCTCTTGTAGTTCTGTAAATCCATTACGGAACTCCATTTTGGCCTTGGCTAACTCGGCGTTGTTGTAAGCATTTGAGTCTTGAAGTGTAGCCATGACTTGAGTCTCTAAACTCTGTAACATTATGAGATATAGAGGATTTAACCTTCATCTGATCTATATAAACGTCCTTTCACGCCTTCACAAACAGAGTAGACCATGATAAGACAGCTCCTGTAGGAGTCATATGATAAGATTTGATCTGGTTGTTTATGGATATATAAAGATGTGATCCTACGGTTTCTGCAAAGGTACTTGTAAATAAATCTTGCATTCAGATATTAGTGCGAAAATTAATCTAATAAACATTCATAATGGCATTACAGTAAAACCTCTCTATAACAACCACTAAATTACATCAAGTATTTTGTGTTAAAGGCAGGTGGCTGCTTAAAGCAAGGTGAAAGTAAAACAGAACGCTCCTATAGGAGCGTTCTGTTTTACTTTCACCTTGCTTTAAGCAACCACCTGCCCTAAATACCAACTAATTAACATAATTTAGTGGCCGTTATAGAGAGGTTTTACTGTATTTCTTTCCTCAGTGTTCATCAGGTAAAAGGTTAAATGAATATTTCTGGTTTGTCAGTTTTATTAACCCTTTCCTCCATTAATATGGAAATAATAAATGAAATAATGACATCATGAATATTAATTACGTTAATCTTATAATAGCATATGGGCACAGGATGTTTTGGGTACGGCAGAAACTATAGAATCATGTCTATATTATATAATAAGCAAACAGCAGACACTGATCAGACGACTGCTATAGGAGCTGTCTGATCTGGGTCTACTCTGTTTGCAAAAGCATAGAAAGGCATATTTATGGAGTAAATAGCTAATATTCTGACACCCGTTATCTCTTTCTGAAACTGACATCCATTAATTTTAGTATTGTGTTGATAACTTATAAATGAAACTAATGGAGTAGCAATGGTCTGCTTTGTTTGCTTACAATAAAATAACAGAACTGACTCTATAGTTTTACCAATACCAAAACTTCATACATCATGTACATATGCCATAATAAAAAAGTCAGCTATTAAATGTTCATGATGTCATTATTTCTTACATGAATATGTCATTCTTTCTTACATGAATATGTTATTATTTCTATACAAATATGTCATTATTTCTTACATGAATATGCCATTATTTCTTACATGAATATGTCATTATTTCTTACATGAATATTCAACAGGGAAATGATGAAGGATTATACTAGTGTTACTAACCTGTTGAAGGTCATGCAGTTGACCCCTGTCATACTTCATTCGGTCTTCAAGTTTTCCAAGGCGTGACAGAATTGATATTAGATTTTCCTGAATTCGTCTGTCAACTTGTGTCTGTAACAAAAAAATAATAATAAGAAGCCACATATTTTTTTATGGCTTAGAGATGGGGTGGATGGGTGTGTGTGTGTGTGGGGGGGGGGGGGGGGGTTTATTTTCAGATTTAAATGTCAATATTTCTCCAACAATCCCTTTAAGTATGCACCGGTCCGGCCTCTATCTGTAGCTCTGGTCTGCAAGCATTGTTGTCTGCTACAATTATCAAAGTTATTTATTCATTTACGTCTTTTCAAAAATGTAATTAGACTGTCCAACAGTTTTAACCCATTACTTGGCATCTCATCTGGATCCAAACTGTTTGCATTGTCCCTGCTGTGAAAATAGTTGTGTACTCTGAAGTTCTTACTGGTTTTATTTTTAACCCTTTCCCTAGAGACGACTTTATGTATACCCTCGCAA
Source organism: Azorinus chamasolen (assembly GCA_963576725.1). Lineage (NCBI taxonomy): Eukaryota > Metazoa > Mollusca > Bivalvia > Cardiida > Solecurtidae > Azorinus > Azorinus chamasolen. The sequence goes on from OY755239.1 coordinate 40,399,524, forward strand.
ACAGGTTAGATCCAGAACATATCTGATTCTACAGTATCTTCCCTGATAAAACATTCCTTTGTTAACTGGCTATTATAAACATTCAGTTAATGAATAATCATGCAGTAATAAATGTGTACATATAAACATCCTGGAGGAAAAGTTATAACATTCTCTGATTCATAAGATGTTTTTGTCCATAGCTCCAGATAGCTATGTATACTAGAACAGAAAAAATTGTCGCCTCCCTTAACCCTTTACTTCATGAATATTTATGTAAGAAATAATGACGTCATAAATATTAAATAAATTGACTGTTACATGTATAATAGTACATGGACATAGGCATTTTTGGCCATGGAAGAAAGTGTAGAATCATATCTGCTATAGGAGCCATCTGATCTGGGTCTTCTCTTTTTCCTACAGGAGCCGTCTGATCAGGGTCTGCTCTGTTTGCTAGTAGAATTTACTTTCTAAAATGGTTACAATATTCCAGTCCACATTCCATATTTCATTATTTACTCCTTTTCCATGAATATTCAGTAGGTATTGAAATTTGGACTAAATATAGAACAGGGAAAGGGTTAAAGGGTTAACTCTCTAAGTTGCATATTTACTGTCATTTACAAGTGGCTTTGATCCAGATCAGATGTATTAACACAGTGTCTATTTAGGATCCATGCTGTTTGAAACTTGGACAATTGATTGTCAAAAGTGCTCTACATGTATTTGGGTTCCCTCCCTTTGTCTGTTTATCAGTATCAATAAGAATGCAATGTAAGTTGCCTCCCTTTAATTGTTGAAGAACACAATGTTGGCTGCTTCTTCTAGGCTGATGCATAAAAATACAGCGATATAGAATATAATATTGATTGCTTCTCTTTGACTGATGTATATAAATACAACAATATAATATAAACATAACAGTAAATATACTGTAATTGTCCTAATAAATGCCCCCTTCTGGAGGGAATAACATAGAATAAAATAATGAAAGCCCTATATATACATTGTAGTAACAATTAAATAAAGAAATACGGTATACGTTTTTTCTAAATACAGGTGGTAGCTTAATGCAGACTTTCTGCTTTGCATTAATTCTGCATTTAGGAACCACTTGTGTACAAAAGATAGAAACTCCTTTAAAATATGCAATGCCCCTGAGAGCATTTATTAAAAACAATAGGGGAGATCTAGTACAATTATACCATGAGGTCTGTCCACCCAGAGGTGGCTTTATCTATCATGGCTTTGAACTTCGCTTCCATTCTCTCTAGGTAGTGGTTTACGTTTGCCCTGTTGTCATCAAGGCTGCTACTGAACTGGGCTATCATGGTCTTCATACGATCTTCCATCATGGCCATCTGCTGTTTCGTGTTACTGCGAAAGTGGGAAAGGTCTGACTGTTGCTGGCCATTCTGTCGCTCCAGTTCTCCAGTCATGGAGATAACCTAAGAAGCACATACTTATTGTCTTAGTTTTACTAGAGTTCAACTCTTCGGATATTGCATTTTCAGAATCTGAATGGTCTTTCATTGTTGAATCCTTGATCTGATGAATATTCATGTAAGACTCCACCTATTTTGGAAATTAATCAAATCCATTTAAGTATTAAGAGATAAATATATGGAAATTTATTGCCATGGCAACAGTAGAGAATGTAACATATGAGCAAACAGAGCAGACCCTGATCAGAAAGTGCTACTCTGCAAAGGTGTCAAAAGGTATCTGAATCAGGTAAAGACTTGATAGTGCAGTATGACTAGGTATAATTTACTAGACATTTTGATCGACAAACAGTGAAGAGCCTGGTCAGAGAGGCTCCTCCAGGTATGCTCTTTTGAACCACATGGCAAATTATCTAAATCCAAACTGTTATGTAGAGAGTTATTATGAATTATCCTACAGTGAGTAGTTACAATATTATCCCTTTCAATGCGGATTTAACCCTTTCCCCGTTTTATGTTTTATTCCAAAGTTCAATACCTACTGAATATTCATGGACATAATAGTTATAATAAAATATGGAAGATGGAACATTGCAGCCATTTTATAAAGTAAAGAAACAGATCTTTCAATTCCATTAGCAAACAGAACAGACCTTGATAATACAACTCCAATAGGAGCCCTCTGATCTGGGTCTACACTGTTTGCATCAATTGTGACAGCACATGCGTGTTCCGCTCTCAAAGGGTTATTTTTCACTTTGTCCTAAAATTCATCATAGATAATTATATTATTATTATGTACAACATGTATAGATATAAGTCAGTTTGATAGGCAAACAGTGCCAACCCAGTCTAGATGTTTCCTGAAGGAACCGTTTGATCAGGGTCCTGTTTGAATCCTGATGATATACTGAGTTGCTCGGTATATCATTTGACACAAACTTTACACAAAGATAATGTGCTAAAGATGTGATTAATCCCTTTCCTGATAATGAAACATTTTCACCATTTTTGCAAACAGTAGATCCAGATCAGACAGCTCCTGTTGGAGCTGTCTGTTCAGGGTCTACTCTGTGTCCTTATGGAATGAAATAGATCTGGTTCTACAGTTTCTGTCATGCCCGAAAATTCCTTTGTTAACCCTTCGCTTGCTATTCACGTCAATATACATACCTGTAAATAGTGAAGACCCAGATGAGACAGCTCCTGCAGGAGCTGTCTCATCAGGATCTGCACTATTTACAAATTGATTGTGCAACCAGTGCACTCCACAGCAGTGGTTGCACAGTGAAATACGTGTACAAAGTGAAGATATATGTAATTATACAACAGGGCATGGGTAAAGAAGGAGAAATGTATTTAAAAATTCAGCAAGAGAAGGGTTAATATGCCATTATAGAAATAAATGTAATCAATATTCATGATGTCATTATTGCTTGCATGAATATTCATCAGGTTAAGTTACCTACCTCAGCCTCTACCCTGTGTATATCCTGTGCCAGCTTATCTCTCATTGTCATTATCTGTCCCTCCAGTCTTCGTATTTCGTCCAGCAGCATTGTCATGTCCTTTGTATGCTTTGAGATGGCCTGTTCTGCACGGACTATTCGTGCTCTCACGTCCTGTAGCATTGTTACATGGTGTACCTCTAGTTTATTCACTGCAGCGTTGGTTCCAATCACTGCCATGTCTCTTCCCTTGAGCTCAGACTCCAGAGCCTGTTACAGAATTTTAACACACGCTTTACAAAATCAGCTGTAAACACCTCTGAATGCTGAATTCTAAAAGTCGAATGGCCCATCATTCTTAAATGATAGAGTCCATGCAGTATGAAAGGATATTATTTGTGAGAGAATTCTGGATGACAAACAGTGCAGACCCTGATCTGGGTGTATTCTGTTTTCAAATGTCAGTACACTTGTTTAAATGGTTAATAGCTATACATAGTGCATGACTGCGTGTACCTGCATGTGCATGACTGCGTGTACCTGTGCATGCATTGTCTGTGGAAACATGTGTCTATGGGATTTTGTCTTGTCCATAACTTTATCTTGCATAACTGGAATTCAGTAGAGTTACAAATTTAGGAATAATCTTCATTGTGAGTAGACAGTATGTGACATTCAGGAATCACAGTACATATATATAAACTAGGTTTGTATTAGAGTAACACAAATATCTCTGTGAAGTACTTTTATGCCAGAGAATAAAATAATAATTTCAGGATTGAGTGCAATGACTGCATTATTTATTGCTAATAAACATTTCAAATACATTGTAATTGTTTTCCAAAAATTGTTAAAGTTGATTTTTCTTAAATTTTATTGAAAAAGACTATCAGCATGTCAAACAATCTGGATCCTGATGAGATGCCAAGTTACTCAGTGTCTTAAATTGCAAAGTTAATTACTGGTACAAGTTCACTCCATTTGTAGATTGCAGTTAGGCAGTTTTTATGCTGAACCAGAGTTCCAGATAAGATGCATAAATTAGAATATTTTCAAGAATAACTCCTTTTCTTCTCCATCAAACCCTATGCTGTGACCACTCTTTAGAATCATCTCTTTGAGACGATTCTAAAGAATGATCATAACATAAGGTTTGGTGGAGAAATAAATTATTTAAGCATGTGAGTATGATTTTAGAATTTAAGTGTGCGCTGTCATCTGTAGCTCAGCTGAAACCTTGAATTATATTCCAGTTGTAAAATGTAAAGTGTCTGTTAAAAACACTAATGTGTCCAAAATATCAAATAGAATAATATCTACAGTAGAACCTGTCTTAAGTGGCCATCAAAAAGGCAGTACTATGGCAGCCTAATGCAGGTCAAAGTAATGCAGAAAGCTTACATTTGCCCTGCATAAAGCAAACAGCTGCTTTTTAAGACTCCTATATTCAATAAATGAATGATGGTTTAAGACAGGTTCTACTGTACATATTCAGTAATTAAATTTTAAATATAAATAATAAATTTATTTGAAGAAATACTTTACCGAAATGTCGGAGTTGAGGCGCTGTATGAAAGCCACAATGTATCGTATGTGTTTAGCCAGTAATTCTTTGGAACTCTCATCCCAGTCAGATGCCTGCAACATGTAACATTTGTGTTGAATAATCATTCATTTGTAGTTGTTCACAACTGATGATATAACTGTATCATTTGTTTTATAACAGTTATGAAAATGTACTGAGTTCATCCGGTGAGATACTGAAGGTCAATCCTTATTCAGTAGAAATATGACTTTGGAGCTTTGCAGATTGTGAAGTTATAAAAACCTTTTGTTTGAGTCTGATCAGGTCATTCTCATGGATCACATTGGTCATATTTTGAGCTTTGCTCAGAATCTTACCAATCAAATACTTGAGAATAAATTCAGCCTTAGTGCTTTTATAAACTCAGAGCCTGACCATTCAACATATCAGAGACTCAATATCTGATCAGAGTGTATACTCTTTTTAAGTTTTTATTATTCCTGCAATGTCAAACAGTTTAGACAATGAGCTAATACACACAGTTTAGACCATGATCTAATGCAAACTATATAGACCATTATCTTAATACAAACAGTGTAGACCATGGTCTAATACAAACAGTGTAGACCATGATCTGATACAAACAGTGTAGACCATGGTCTGATACAAACAGTGTAGACCATGGTCTGATACAAACAGTGTAGACCATGGTCTGATACAAACAGTGTAGACCATGATCTGATACAAACAGTGTAGACCATGATCTGATACAAACAGTATAGACCATGATCTGATACAAACAGTGTAGACCATGGTCTGATACAAACAGTGTAGACCATGGTCTGATACAAACAGTGTAGACCATGATCTAACACAAACAGTGTAGACCATGATCTGATACAAACAGTGTAGACCATGATCTGATACAAACAGTGTAGACCATGATCTAACACAAACAGTGTAGACCATGATCTGATACAAACAGTGTAGACCATGATCTAACACAAACAGTTTAGACCATGATCTAATACAAACAGTGTAGACCATGATCTAACACAAACAGTGTAGATCATGATCTGACACGAATAGTGTAGACCATGATCTGACACAAATACATGAGACTTATACAGGGTTGTTATAGACACATTCTTAGAACTGTAAAGTGCATTTTCTATACTTGTTAGTGTGCCATTAGCTTTCTATTGTGATTCTCCGTAATAAATGCCCCCACTCTAATAATGCCCCTTTACCTGTGGGGAAAAAAACAACTAAAACCCTCCAAAATAACCCTTAAATAAAGAAATATAAATTAATCAAAATACAGGTGGTAGCTTAATGCAGACTGAAATCAGTATTACTTAATGCAGAATGAAAGCAATGCAGAAAGCTTCCAGGGAGCTTTCTGAATTGCTTTCATTCTGCATTAAGGAACCATCTGTATTAGCAAGCACCTGCTAAAAATGTAACACCCCTGTATCCATGCTTATTAAACTTTTTAGTTGAGTCTGAGTTCGTTCTCAAGTTTTTGATTGGTCAGATTTGAGCCTAAGTATATTGGCTCAAATCTGATCAATCAAAAGCTTGAGAACAAACTCAGACTCAACTAAAAAGCTTTATAAGCATGGACCCAGGAGTGTTACTGTAAACCTGTTACCTCATAGATATTGCCAGTGCGGCAAACAGAGCAGACCCAGATCAGAAAGATCCTGTACAAGCAAGCTGTCTGATAAAGGTGTGTTCTGTTTTGCTTATTGAATTATATAGATCTAAATCTACAGTTTCTGCCATGACCAAAAGATCCAGTGGCATAATGTCATTGTAAACGTTAAGCTAATTGATATTCATGCATTTATTTCTTTCTTACATGAATATTCATGAGATAAAAGGTTTAACTATTAAGACCGAGCCTATTGCATCACAAATATTGCTATTTCTTTCAAAAGTGTTGTTTTTTTTAAACGAAATACAATTAAGTCTCAAGACTGTTCTCTGCCTATCTGCTTGGCTCCCAATCTGCCTGAATGATAAAAGATCAAACGAATATGTTTTAGATTAATCTCAATTTTGATCTGTAAGTACATGTGCCATTGTAAAAAATGATAACCAGTAATATTAACCCTTTCCCTCATATAAACATGTTTTCACGCATTTGCAAACAGAGTAGACCCAGATCAGACGGCTCCTAGAGGAGCCGTCTGATCAGGGTCTGCTCTGTTTGCTTGTGGAATTTGAAAGATCTGTTTCTTTAGTTTCTAAAATGGGTACAATTTTTCACCTTCCATATTTCATTATAAATGTTTTGTCTATGAATATTCAGTAGGTATTAAAAATTGAAATAAACATAGAACAGGGAAAGGGTTAATGTCTCTGAATATTTTGTAGCCTTGATTGATGGAGCATAGATCACTGTGCATATTTACCTGAGCATTGGCTAATTTGGCAATCATATTATCCTTGTTGGAAAGCACCTGTTTAAGCAAAGTTTCGTTTAAAGCATTATTTTGATTGACGAGGTGTGATGCTATCTCGTCCTGGCGACTTGCTACCCTCATCTGGTGGTTCAGGAGCTGATCCTGAAAACCAAACCAGACAAAATGATACAATACAATATTTCTAATATGGTCACTTGAGAATAGTTCAAATCTTTAACTCTTTCCCTGTTGAATATTCATGTAAGAAATAGTGACATCATGAATATCTATTAGCAAAATCTTTATAACGACATATGTGGTATTGGTAGAAACTGTACAGTCATAGCTATATTTATTTCATTAGCAAACAGAACAGACCCTAATCAGGATCTGTCTGATCTGAGTCTACTCTGTTTGGAAAGGTGTGAAAAGGCATTTATGTGAAGGAAAGTTTTAAAGGTTAACCCATCACATGTAATGAACACTCCCACTCTTGTACATCTTTGCAAGCAGAGTAGACCCAGATTAGACAAATCCTGTACAAGCTGTCTAATCAAGGTTTGCTCTGTTTACTTATGATCATGGTACATGCTCTACTTCTGAGTCTGAGTCTGAGATCATTCTCAAGTCTCTGATTGGCCAGATGCTCAGAATCTGGCCAATCAGAGACTTGAGAATGATCTCAGACTCCGGCAAAAAGTTTTATAACCTCGGGCCTGATTCTCTACTCTTTGCCTTGGCAATAAGTTTCCTTATAGTTTTAACTCTTTGCACACTAAGTAATTTTTCGTCTGCAACAATTGTCGTCTGCTTCAAATCTAAAAATAATTGTTTTTCTCATTTCTTCGCAAAAATATGGTCAAAGTGACAAACAGTTTGGATCCTTATTCGGCATCTCATCTGGATCCAAACTGTTTGTATAGGTAATCACAGTTTCACCACTAGCATGCAGAGTTAATAGAAGATTTGAATTACTATAGTAGAGCTGGAATATACCTCTGGAACCATCATTCTGATCTGTTTGCTTATAAAATGATATACATGTAGATCTGATTCTACAGTTTCTACCATGGCCCCCTAATGTTCATAGTGAAACAGCTAATGAATATTCATAAAGTCTGTATTTATTAATGGATACATAATGTAAAGAGTTGACCTAATTTCCTTTACATAAATGCCTTTTTCACGCTTTGGAAACAGAGTAGACCCAGATCAGATAGAAATTCCTGTATACTTAACCCTTTCCCTGTTCTATGTTTATTACAAATTTCAATACCTACTCAATATTCATAGATGAAATAGTGATAATAAAATATTGAAGGCCGAATATTATAACCATTTTAGAAAGTAAAAATACAAAACTATCAAATTCCATTAGCAAACAGAGCAGACCCTGATCAGACGGCTCCTATAGGAGCCGTCTGGTCTGGGTCTACTCTGTTTGCAGATGTGTGAAAACACGTTTATATGAGGGAAAGGGTTAATTATCCCATTTTAAAATTTCAGCTAAAAATATTCATTATGTTGTTATTTCTTTCATGAATATTCATGATGTAAAAGGTTAAAGCTGTCATATGCTTTTGTAGACACACATGTTCATTCTCATAGTGATCATTGTAGAGAGGTGGTACTGCAAAGCAATTGTCTCTCAAGCTGACAAGTCAGCTTCCTTTAACAGTCTGCATTACATGTACATGATGATTTACGGAAAATGAAATGATTCCTGAAAATGTCTGCACTCAGATTTAGCCTGCATTTAATCCCTGGTAAATTAAACATCATACTGGAATATGAGCATGTAACCCTTTACTTCATAGTAACGCCTTTCCACAGCTGTACAACCAGAGGGAATACAGATCAGACATCTCTTATCCCTTTCCCTCATATAAACGTGTTTTCACGCATCTGCAAACAGAGTAGACCCAGATCAGACGGCTCCTATAGGAGCCGTCTGATCCGGGTCTGCTCTGTTTGCTAATGGAAATTGATAGATCTTTTTCTATACTTTCTAAAATGGCTACATTGTTCCACTTTCATATTTCATTATAACTTTTTTGTCCATGAATATTCAGTAGGTATTGAAATTTGAAACAAACACAGAACCAGGGAAAGGGTTAAAGGAGCTGTCTGACCAGGGTCCACTCTGTTTGCGTTGGGATTAATAAAGATCCAATACTGCATTTTTTTGTAAAAGCCAAAACATACTTGTTTCGTAGACCAGTGTAAAAACTCATGATGCCATAATTATTTCGTACATAAATATTCATGAAGCAGAGTTAATTTCCATAGACTGTATCAAACTGTATAAGAACAATATGCATTTGATATTTGACATAAATAAGAGAAATACATGTAAATGAATAGTAAGCAAGTGTTCTGTTGGTATATTCAAGTTGATTAACCCTTTCCTTCATATAAACACCTTTTCACACCTTTGCAAATAGACTGAATACCAGATCAGACGCCTTCTACATGACAAAGCCGTCTAATCTGGGTCTGCTCAGTTTGCTTATGAAATTATAATAGATCTGACTCTGCAAGTTTTACCAAAATTAAAAAAAAGTCTGTGTACATTTGCCATTTTAAAAATTGAGCTTATAAATATTGATGATTTCATTATTTCTTACACACATATTCAACAGGGAAAGGGTTAATATATGATGACTGATAAATTTCCAAAAGTCAGCTTATTATAGTGACGGACATTGAAAATTATCTCAATACTGTCAGTCATGTATAGAAATGATTGATTGTAGATATAAGTCCTAAGGTATGCTCATATTCAGGTCACACAATGGATTAATTTTCTCATATACTTTTACCGTATCCATGGTGATATTTACAGAGTCTATAATAACTATTGCTCTGTAGTAAAACCTCAATGTATCTGTCACTTAATCCTTTACTCCATGAATATTCATATAAGAAATTATGACTTTATTTGAAATATTTATTAGCAGAATTTTTATAATGGTATATGAAAACAAGATGTTGGCAGAACCTACAAAATTACAGTAGAACCTGTCTTAACCCTTTGCTTGCTGAATTTTAAAATACATTTCTCCTTCTTTACTGCTGTGGAGTGCACTGGTTGCGCAATCAACTTGTAAATAGTGCAGGCCCTGATGAGACAGCTCCTGCAGGAGCTGTCTCATCTGGGTCTCCACTATTTACAGGTAGGTATATTGACGTTAATAGCAAGCGAAGGGTTAAGCGGCCATTCATTTATTGAACATTGGAGTCTTAAAAAGCAGGTGGTAGTTTAATTAATGCGGGGCAAACATAATGCAGAAAGCTCCTATAGGAGCTTTCTGCATTACGTTTGACCAGCATTGACTATCACCTGCCTTACAGATTCATAATTAGACCTCATTTTGATGACCACTTCAGACAGGTTGTACTGTATACAATTCCATAAGCAAACGGAGTTAGACCATATGATCAGATGACTCCTACAGGAGCCATATGATCTCATTCTGGGTCTACTCTGTTTGCAAAGGCTTGTAAAAGTGTCTAGATATGAAGTAAAGGGTTAAAAAAATATGCATACTCTTATTTACCCTAAGTTTTGGATACCTAGTCTCCCCTCTCCATGTGGTTGTAAAACTGAGTAAGTCTATTAGGTACCATTTTGATAATTATAAATTAGGTTGACATGGTTGCAAACTTTGTAGACCTTTGATGAAGCTTCTCCTGATCTAAGTCTGCACTATTTGCCTAAGTTTGTTTGTGCATAATGATAATTAGAGTATAATATGTCTTTAACCCTTTACTCCATAAATACACCATTCTACACCTTTGCAAACAGAGTAAACCCAGATCAGACGGCTCCTATAATAGGAGCCGTCTGATCAGGGTTTGCTCTGTTTGCTTATGATATAGATATTATTCTACACTAAGTTCTGCTATGGCTAAAAACTTCTGTGGCTATGTGCTATTATAACAAATTAGTCTAATTAATAAGCCTTGGTATATTAAGGGAGTATTAGTTATCTGCTAATATGGTTGAGGCTTTAATTCTCAAAGACCAACTTTTTCTTCCATTTCACTGCAGATATGCAGTCAGTATATCAAACAGGTTTGATATGCTTAATGCTTTCCCAACTGAATATTAATGTAAGAAATAGTTCCATCATGCATATTCATTAGCTGAAGGTATGTGAACACAGGATGTTTTGGCCATACCAGAAGCTACAGAATCAGATCTACTTGTTTCCCATATTGCACATTCAAAGGGCTAATGCCAGGGATACATTTTTATAGTGTGTGAACACTTAAATGAGAGACACATGTGAACTGTCATTTGCAAACAGTGTAGACCCAGATCAGAGAGCTCCTAGAGGAGCCCTCTGATCAGGGTCTGCACTGTTTGCCATTACAAATCTCACAGATAAATATGCACTTTCATACTGAATGGAATCTATCAATAAACAACAATGAAGTATTTTCCACTTTTAAAATTATGAATTCAAAGGGTTAATTCAGAGAGAATTCTCATTATATTTACTGTACCCAAATAATTATAACTGTGAGGTTAAATCCTGGGCAAAATATATCAAAGCCTTCCCTTTGAATGCTGGTTATTCAAACTGATCGGTATGAATGGCCCTTACTATAAAGCAATATGAAAATATTCTAGTGCATCTTAAATTCTTAATACTTTTATAAAAATATTTCATCAAGGATGGGATATCAACCCTTTCAACACAGGAGGCTTGGAAATAGTGTAGACCCAGATCAGAGGGCTCCTACAGGAACCCCCTGATCAGGGTCTGTACTGTTTGTCATTTAAAGTCCTCTACCAAGTTTATGCGCGTAACATTGAACTCAGATCTGGACTCTATAGTTAAACATAGATGGGCTATTCAGGGTTAGTGCTCATTACTCTTACTGTGTAGTAGATCTATATATAGACTAGAAACCTCTCTAAAATGGCCACATATTGAATGCCTTTATAAACAGGTGGCTGCCTACTGCGCAGCATGTAAGTATGATGCAGAAAACTCTTATTTGAGTTTTCTGTATTCTGTATTAAAACCCCTCTTTAACCCATTCCTCCATAGGCTATTTTTGGACACAACCTCGTTGAATCAATCTACCAAAAAGGAGAATTTACTAGAGAAAAGGAAAAGTTTAGAATTGCGTAGTTTTGAAACCATTGTGATTATAAATACAGCATTTGCTCCTATAGGAGCAAATGCTCTATTTATCACAATGGTTTCATAAAGTGACTTTTACAGAGGCGTAGAAAGGCGTATTTATGGAGGAAAGGGTTAAACAGGAATTCTAAGAAGAATTTAGGTACTTTTAAGCAGGTTGCTGCTTAATGCAGGATGAAAGTCATGCAGAAAGCTCAGAGAGTAGATTTCTGATACCTTTCACCCTGCATTAAGCTGCCACCTGTCTTCAAGACCAATACATGTAATTTATACTAAATTGAATGCCCTATTTAGAGCCGTTTTCTTGTAGTACTCTCCAGGAATATAAATTTATGAGTTTATTTCTGTTTGAATATTCATGGACTGGATTTTAAAACTACACATTAACCCATTACCTCATAGGCTATTTTTAGATACAACCTCTTCCAATTAATCTACCGAAAAGGAGCATTAATTAGAGAAAAAGAAACTTTTAGAACTTTGTAGGTTGAAACCATTGCGATAAATAGAGCATTCACTCCTATATGAGCAAATGCTAGATATTTATCACAATGGTTTCACAAAGTGACTTTTATAGAGTCGTCAATATGAGGGAATGGGTTAACAATGAAACTTGTGACTGTGACAGATCTTCAGGATCAGATCTATATTATCCCATAAGCAAACAGGACAAATCCTGATCAAACAGCTCTTACAGGAACTGTATGATCTAGGTCTACTCTATTTGCAAAGGTGCCAAAAGCCATCTCTATGAGATAAAAAGGTTGAGGTACCACCGGTCTAATAATCCTGTCCCTCATACAAATGTGTTGTTTTTTTCATGTGTTTGAAAACAGAGTAGACCAAGATCAGACTGCTCTTGTGGGACTCATCTGATCAGGATATTCTCTGTATGCTCTTTCAATGTATGCTCTGAAATTATAATAGATCTGACTCTTCAGTTTCTACTAATACCTAAACTATAGAAGATATCATTATTTCTTAGATGAATATTTAACAGGGAAAATGTTAAAGACCAAGAATTAGACTCTATCGAGTGGGTGCTATAGAGGGGTTTTACTGTAGTTTAACCCTTTACTAGATATGAATATTCATGTAAGAAATAATGGCATAATAAATATCAATTAAGTTCAATTTTATAATAGCATATGGCCACAGGAAAGTTTGGCCATGGCAGAGACAGGAGTCATATCTACATTATTTTATAAGCAAATAGAGCAGACACTGATCAGATGGTTCCTAAAGTAGCCATCTGATCTGCATCTACCCTATTTGCAAAGGTGTAGAAAGGTGTTCTATGGGGTTAAGGATTAATCACCTGTCTTGCAAGTAACTCGTTATAACTCTCTCTGCTACCATTGCCTCTGCGCTCATGCACAACAGTGCGGGCTTGGTATCCCGGCTCGGCTGGTTTGCTATTGTCTTGTTTGTAAGGATCATCAACCTGTATGGCTGTAAAGTTCTGTTTCATTCGTGGCCTGCCCTCAAATCTTTGGGAGCCTGGGTATGTGACAGAGTTGCTCATAGTTTGGTAACTCATTGCTGATATCTCTAGTTAGTGTTATCAAACTGAAAATAACAACAGCAGTTACATAGAAACTTATAACCTACCTTAACCCTTTCCTCCATAAATATGCCTTTATACACCTCTATAATAGTCACCTCTTGAAACCATTGTGATAAATAAAGCATTTGTTCCATTATAGGAGCAAATGCTCTGTTTATCACAATGGTTTCAACACTACACAATTCTAACATTTTCCTTTTCTCTAGTAAATGCTCCTTTTCGGTAGATTCATTCAAAGAGGTTGGGTCTAAAAATAACCTATGGAGGAAAGGGTTAAGCCTTTATACTATGAATATTCATTTAAGAATTATTGTATGTATGAATATTAATTATCTTGATATCCATTTTATGGCCTATGCACTATTTAATATGCACTACAGGAACTGTTTGACCTCAGGGTCTACACTGTTTGCAAAGACATTAAAAGGTGTATACATTTAGAAAAGGTCTAATTCTGGGTCTTTTAGGCAGGGGATAGCTTATTTCAGGACAAATGTAATGCAGAAAGCAACCACCTGCTTTTTGAAGATTCTCCTGTTAAAAGGGTCACTTAACCCTTTGCTTTATGGATATGCCTTTTATTCCTTTGAAAACAGAGTAGTCCCAGGTCAGACTAGGAATCTTGAGATCTAGGGTTTAATCCCCACACCTGACGGATATATTTTCTCTCAGAGAAACCCAGTTGCACTTTACTTCATTATTCAACCTTTTACCCCTTCGCAAACACAGTAGGAAGTGTCAGAACTGGATGATGCTGTTAATGCTAATGAAGTAAGAATTTAAACCTGATTCTACTTTGTCTGCAATGGCAAAAATGCTCTCGTTACATTGATCATGATAAAAATGTCCCTTAAATAATATTTACGAAGGTATATACTAATGTATTCTTGCATGAATATGTATTTAGTAAAGGGATAACAGCCACCATATTAGGATTCGGATGAGATGAAGTCAACATCTCATTGGGATAAAACATTCTTGGAAAGGTCATTATGGATGTGTGTGCAATAATTGTTCTGTTCTGGGGGTTTTTCCAATACAGAAATTCATATATTCAGGCTAAACATTGAAAACAAAATTGATCGTGTTATCCTTTTCAATTATACTATTCAGTTGATGTGCATACAAGATAATGAAAATTAAACTGATAAATGCCAGTAATTCAATACCCTTGTATTGTCAAACTTCATACAGAAGAAAATATTCTGTTGCAAGCTCCATTTTATTGCTCTGTAGTTGTGCTGAACAAAAAGGAAGGCAAACACTCCTGATTGAGGCATTCATATGCCTTTTATTGGAATATAAAAGATGTTATGTCCCCAGTATTCAATAGAGCCTAGACTTGTTCTGACCTACACATTATGACAACTGTTAGCCCTTTCCCTGTTCTATGTTTATTCCAAATTTCAATACTTATTGAATATTCATGGACAAAATAGTTAAAATGAAATATGGTAGCAGGAACATTGTAGCCATTTTAGAAACTAAAGAAACAGATCTGTCTTATTCCATTACCAAACAGAGCAGACCCTGATCAGGTGGCTCCTAAGGGAGCCATCTGATCTGGGTCTACTTTGTTTGCAAATGCATGAACAGGCATTTTTATGAAGGAGAGGGTTAATTATAGAACACTTTTCAGTACTGGTATGTTGACAATATACTATGTATGTTATTTGAGAATATTTATTATCCCTTTACCAAATGAATATTCATGTAATGAATTATCATTAACCCTTTACTCCATAAATATGCCTTTTAAGACACAGAGTGGACACAGAGTAGACACAGATCTGATTCTACAGTTTCTGCCATGGTCAAAATTGGCAGTGTTTGTGTGCAATTATCAAAAAAATGATTTAGTTAGTTCATGACGTCATTATTTTTTACACGAATATTCTATGAGTAAAGGGTCAATATTAACTAGCTGAACTTCTATAATGGTACATGAACACAAGTTTTATTAACCCTTACCCTTATGTAAGCGCATTTTGACGTATCTGCAAACAGAGTAGACCCAGATCAGACGGGTCCTATGGTTAGTTAATTCTTTTAACCAATACCCCAGCTATTTGAATAAATCTACTGAAATTGAGCATTTACTAGAGCAAGGGAAAATATAAGGATTGTGTAGTTTTGAAACCATTGTGATAAATAGAGCATTTGCTCCATAGGAGCAAATGCTTTATTTATCGCATTGGTTTCAAAAGGTCACTTTTACAGAGGCGTCAAAAGGCGTCAATATGAGGGAATGGGTTAACCCCTTTCCCTCATGATGTGGTTCCCTCTGATCTTGGTCTACATTGTTTACAAATGCTGGTGCACTTGATCGATCAATTCCTGCATTCAAAAGGTTGAAATACCAGTACTTTAACCCTTTACTCCATCAATATGCCTTTGCAAATGGAGTAGATCCAGATCAGACGGCTCTTACAGGAGCTGTCTGATCAGGGTCTGCTGTTTGCACATACAATATAGATATGATTCAACAGTTTCTACTGTGGCCAAAATTTCCTGTGTCCATGGACTATTATAACAATAAATGTAATTCATATTCATGATGTCATTATTTATTACATGAATATTCTTGGAGTAAAGGGTTAACCCTTTCCCTGTTGTATGTTTATTTCAATTTTCAATACCTACTGAATATTCATGGACAAAATTGTTATAATTACGTACTGGAATGTGGGAAATTGTAGCCATTTTAGAAAGTAAAGAAATTAGATATTTCCGATTCCATGAGCAAACAGAGCAGACCCTGATCAGACGGCTCCTATAGGGGCCGTCTGATCTGGGTCTACTCTGTTTGCAAATGCGTGAAATCACGTTTATATGAGGGAAAGGGTTAATATAATTGCTGTAAACTATAATATATCCTTCAGGAGGATTTACAATTAGAAAAAAATAAGTTTATTCACATATACATGAAGCTTATGCATATCAAATTCAAAATCACCTTTTATTCCAGTACTATCTATTTATCCTAAGTCCACATGATTATTCAAGGGTTGTTTTTTTCTTCACATCAACAGTACATCATATATACTCTTCAATCACTTGATTATTTCCAATCTTGTTTTATCCTCAGTTTTCACTGTAAGTTAAATTATCTACTGCAATGAAGTAGTTGATCCCTTTACTCCATGGATATTCTTATTAGAAATTGTGACATCATGAATATTGATTAGATTAATTTTTTATTGGCATGTGAACAAAGGTAGTTTTAGCCATATTAGAAACCACAGAATCAGATCTATACATGTATATTATTCATTACTCAAATAGAGCAGACCCTGATCATATGGCATCTACAGGAGCCATCTGATGTGGGCCCACTCTGTTTGCAAAGACATTAAGAGGCATATCTATGGAATAAAGAGTTAAAGCAGTATCGTGAATCATTTTAAACAAATTTTACAGTTCCTTGAAATGACACTTTCACAAGACAGTAAGAACATTTATTTTAATTTTACTTTAAATCCACTCTGTATACTGAATGTTTATCACCTGCCAGTACATTACCATTAGCTATGATACGTAGAGAGCTCTTTGATTAGCTATTAAACTTTTAGCATAACATTTAAATTGGGTGAAAAAATGTAGTTTGATTAGTTCACATTTTAATTTAGTTTAAATTTTTAAAACTAAAGAGTGACAAAAAAACCTGACTTATGATGAGCCATCAAGTGACCCCATATATTATCTGGATAAAAACTGTAAAGTTTATTGCTGATTCCTCTAATAGCTTATTCAGAGTTACTCTACCCACAACTCTGCATACTTCAACAGCTAGTAGAGAGGGAGTCTATTTATTGACGGATTTCCAATGCTTGATCTGATTGATTCTTATAAAATCAATAAATGTGCTATTTACAAATTCTACACACATTTACCCCTATGATTTATTTGTATGGTGTTGATACACCCATAATAATAAGAAGTTAAAGAAACTCTAAAGAACTTTTCACAGCAGTAAAATCTGAATAGAAGTAAACCCTTCTCATGCTGAAAAAATAATGTCTGCTCAATCTCAGATTTTCTGAAATTTTTGCTGGCTTGTGAATCGATCAAACATTTTAGAAACTATTAACAAAGTGTCAAGCAGCATTGATGCTGATTAGGGGGTCGAGTTACTTGGTGTCTCATCTGGATCCAAGCTTTTTCAATATGTGCTTATAGCATGAGAAGAGAACTTTAAGAATTTTCACCTTTATGGATTCTTTCATCATCGTGGGTTAACCCTTTCCCTCATATAAATGTGTTTTCATGTGTCTGCAAATAGAGTAGACCCAGATCAGATGGCTCCTATCTGTTTGCTAGTGGCATTTGAACGATCTGTTTACTTTCTAAAATGGCTACAATGTTCCACCTTCCATAATTCATTATAACTATTTTGTTCATAAATATTCAGTAGCTAGGTATTTAAATTTGGAATAAACATTAGTTCTAATAGGGAAAGGGTCAAAAGAATTAACACTCAGAATTAATATGTTGGTATTCATAAATACAGTTGAACTTTGATAGCTCAAACTCGGATAAGTCAAACTTCAGGATAAATCGAAGTAAAAGCTTGGTACTTCTTAAATTTACAATACGGAATTGTTCTAAAATGTATCACTATGCATATCTAGAAATGCATATGACAGCTTAATGCAGGTCAAAAGTAATGCTGAAAGCTCAGGAGCTTTCAGCATTACTTTAAACCTGCATTAAGCTGTGAATGTGAGAAATTGCTCAGATTAGAGGTCAGATGACTCAAACTAATCTGTTATCTTTAAGTAAGACCTCTATAATGAGATAATTTTAGTAATTTAAAGAAAGACATATTTTTATCAAAGTGAAACGTAACAAAAAGATATGTTTTGATGAAACATTATAGATGAACAGAATGACTTGCATGAAAGCAAAAAGATAGGAATTGCATTAAATTTTGGCATGTCTAGGATCAAGGTCAAGGTCAATATAAATAAAAATATAAAAACAGTTCCAGAACAATAACTAGTTAGGAAAGATATTTAGGGACAAAAAAAAAATTATGTAGTGCAGATAGACTGTGTGTAAACAAAGGTTGGAATAGCTTTTGTTTGGTCTACTGAGGTTTGTAAGAAATAGAAAACAAGGTTTCCGGTCAGTGACTGTCGAGAGTGAAGAAAACATGTATTTTTCCTGGTATTGTCAGTTGTCTCATGTTGTAGGTTCATTAATTTCTGTATATTTAATTTTTATATAAAGAAATCTTTTAACCGTTTGATTGCAGAAATTTGCATACAGTTTAGACCCATATCAGAAGGCTGCTGAAGAGTCCTGATCAGGGTCTGCTCTGTTTGTCATTCAAAATCATCTAGTAAATTGAATCCTTTGCACGCTGCCATTAAATATTGATGGGCCATTTGGAAATTCAGCATTCAAAGGATCATGGCCTGTCATGCTGAATATTCAAATGTGAATTCACTATGAATATCAGAGCAACAGATAAAGGTGCGTATTACAATAAAACCTCTCTATAACGGTCACTAAATTGTGTTAATTAGTTGGTATTTAGGGCTGGTGGCTGCTTAAAGCAAGGTGAAAGTAACTGTTCAGGAGTGCTCTGTTTTACTTTCACCTTGCTTTAAGCAGCCACCTGCCTTTAACACAAAATACTTGGTGTAATTTAGTGACCGTTATAGAGAGGTTTACTGTATAATATTAAAATCACTATTTTCCCACTAAACCCTATGGTGTGACCACTTTGTATGAGACGAATCTAAAGATTGGTCACACAATAAGGTCTGGTGGAGATATAAAGGATTTATTCTTTGAAATTGTTTAATTCATGCACTTTATCTGGACCTGATGAATATTAATTTGCTTAGTCATTAGTTGGATCAATTGAAGCCACTGAATTATGACTGCAAATAGTGCAGACCTATTTGACAGTTCCTTTAGAAGATGACATCTCATGGATCTACACTAGTACTATTTGCAAATGTAGATATGTACGCTTTCAAAATGTTAACCCATTCCTCCATAGACTATTTTTAGACCCAACCTCTTTGAATAAATCTACCCAAAAGGAGCATTTACTAGAGATAAGTAAAATTTTAGAATTTTAAAATTTTGCATTTTGAAACCATTTTGCTCTATTCATCACAATAGTTTCATTAAGTGACAGAGGCGTAGAAAGGCGTGTTTATGGAGGAAAGTGTTAACTCTGAAGCGACAGTGTATTTTATAGCCGGACCATACTTTCCCAGTAGTAAGTTAAAACAAGTCTCTTCAAATAGTCAGATTGTGCTTTGGATGTAAAACGGCCAAAGCATCTTCAAGTATGATGTACTCGTAAAATCTTTTCAGTGGATGAAGATTAAACTTCATTTAAATTCAGTCGATGAAAAGCTTTATGGAAATGAAGTAGCTTATTTACTGGATACCATGTTTATTGGATTCAGTTTGCATCAACAAGTTTGACAACTTTCAGTTTTGAGATTTAACCCTTTCCCTGATGTAAACGTGTTTTCACGCATTTGCAAACAGAGTAGACCCAGATCAGACGGCTCCTAGAGGAGCCGTCTGATCAGGGTTTGCTCTGTTTGCTGATGGAATTTGATAGATTATGTTTCTTTACTTTCCATAATGGCTACAATATCTAACCTACCATATTGCTTTATAAGTATTTTGGCCATGAATATTCAGTAGGTATTGAAAGTTGGAATAAACATAGAACAGGGAAAGGGTTAACTATTACAGTGCTGGACATGAGTCACTAATGTCCTTTGCAAACTGTAGACCCAGATGAGAGGGCTCTTTGTCATGTTACACTTTTCTTTAGAAATCCCTAAATATCTACCATAAGCTTTATCTGTTTAAAAAACCTTTAACCCTTCTCTTGCTGAATTTTAAAACACATTTCTCCTTCTTTACCCATGCCCTGTTGTATATTTACATATATATTCACTATGTACAAGTATATCGCTGTGCAATCACTGCTGTGGAGTGCATTGGTTGCACAATCAACTTGTAAATAGTGCAGACCCTGATGAGACAGCTCCTGCAGGAGCTGTCTCATCTGGGTCTTCACTATTTACAGGTAGGTATATTGACGTGAATAGCAAGCGAAGGGTTAAATTTTGGAATCATCCATTCGAACTTTCTCCATATTTTGTTTTTGTCTGCCTTGATTCTCATTAAAGCACAAACAACTGGATCCTGAGGAGGCATCAAGTTTTTTGAGATTGGAGCTGGATCTAAACTGTTTGCAAATGCTACCGTATTATTTCTTCATAAAGTCGCTTCTGGGGATGTGACATATTTTTAAAAGAAGCTTCTTGTATTTTGTACACAAGTGGTTTCTTAAAGCAGAATGAAAGCAAAGTAAAGGTTCCTGGGAGAGCTTTCTGCACTGCTTTCAGTCTGTATTAAGCTACCAATTGCATTTTGAAAACCCCATTGATTGTCAGTTTCCCCCAGAAGTAAGGGGGTGTTTAGTAGAGTCGGGGAGTTTATTAAGGAGAATACAGTACATGTATTATGAATGTGAGCGGGAAGTTTGATGATTTGTTTATACCCTCTCCTGCATAGAGATTTGAAATCACTAAAGAAGTATTTTTGAATGTTCTCATTATACACTGCTTTATGAATTATAACCTTTTTCAAGTGGAATAGTCCATCATGACGTTTAATGTTAGAGTCCAGTCAACGTGAAGGGATTGAACTTGCTAGAGGGTTTTGACTGAAAATCATGAGTGCAGACCCTGACCTGATGTTAGCAGTAAAGCATCTATTTAAATATACAGAATTTTACTGGCTTAAATGTGAAGCATTTACAAGAAAAACATGCAAGCATATTTGAATGCTCTACTTTTCCAAGTTGCCTCTCACAAACAATTCCTTACTTATTGATTTGTCTTAACCATTTCCCTGTTACATATACATGTAAGAAATAATGACATCACGAATGTTTATAAGCAGACTGAGGGAATAGGTTAAATTCTAAAAATTTTACTTTTCTCTAGTAAATGCTCCTTTTGGGTAGATTCATTCAAAGAGGTTGGGTCTAAAAATAGCCTATGGAGGAAAGGGTTAAAATTTTAAATTTTAAAGATAAGTTTTTGCTTTGACAAAAATGTAGAATCAAATCTGTATCATGTCATAAGCAAACAGAACAGACCCTGATCAGACAGCTTCTACAGAAGCCATCTGATCTGAGTCTACTCTGTTTGCAAAAACTATCGTTGTGTGCATTTCAAATTTATGGTTAAAGTTACTCAATCTTTCATTTCAAATTAATGCTGAAGGTTACTCTTTTTTTCATTTCAAATTAATGCTGAAACATACTCATTCTTTCATTTTTTAAAAAGATTCAAACAGAATGGCAAAACGTTTGGCTTAATCCTTTATTCCATAGATACATGCATTTTAATGCCGTTGTATACAGAGTAGACCCAGATCAGATATCTCTTGCTGAAAAATGGACTGTAGATACTTTTTATAATATATGTGTACAAATTTTGGTGTTGACTGATTTATATGAAAAATGGACAGAGTATAACTTTAATATTCATAAAATCATTATTCCATACATGAATATTCATGAGGTAAAGGGTTAAAGAATGACAATTAACACTTAACTCTTTACTCCATGAATATTCATGAAAAAAATGATGACATCATGAATATTAATTAGATGGTGTATTAATACAGTGAACCCTCGTTACAACGGACCAGGAGGTGTTTGTTTCCAGACATTTTGCTGGAATAACGAGGTTGCCGCTATAACGATCGATTTTAAATATGAAAGGAACCATATGGCCAGTTTTAAACTAGTACCAACAGGTGAATGCTAATAAAGCAGAACGCAAGAAGTGCAAAAAGCTCCCTTTGGGAGCTTTTTGCACTTCTTGTGTTCTGCATTAAGCGATCACCTGTCTTATTGGTATTGTACATATTTATTCAGTGGTTGTTTCATAGACGTAACGCTAATTTTGTTTCCAGGCATACTGCCAGTATAAAGAGGGTGCCATTGTAACGAATGCCGGTATAATTAGGGTTCACTGTATATGAATTTTATGCCAAAGCAGAAACTGTAGAATCAGACCTATATTATTCCATTAGCAAACAGAGTAGACCCTGATCTAAGTCCTATAGGAGTCATCTGATCTGGGTCTGCTCTGTTTGCAAAGACTTTGAAAGACATGTTTATGGAGTAATTTAGAGAAACTCTCTTGTGTGTGTTTGCTACACGGATGTTGTTAATGTATTTATGAGCTTCATTTCATTAACTCTTAGCTTGCTGAATAATTAAAACTGGCTCTTCACATTCTGAATATGAATTGAACATAAAATTTGTTCAAATTCAAAATTGATTTTGATGATAAACAGGGAAGACCCTGATCAAAGGATTTCTGAGGGAGCCCTTTCAGATCAAGGTCTATATAGTTTGCAATGGTCTCGTACACTCAGTTCCCACAATTTAAGGCTTAATGGCACAATTAAGCAATTAGTTTAGATTTCCCCTGTGTGGTATCTGCTTCAGAATTTCATTCTTTCATATGCATTCACTTGGATTGATGTAACTCGGATAACCCGAGGTACGGCCTGTATATTTATACTGTTAATACATTAATTAACCCTTTCCCACATATAAACATGTTTTCACGCATCTGCAAACAGAGTAGACCCAGATCAGACAGCTCCTAGAGGAGCCGTCTGATCAGGGTCTGCTCTGTTTGCTAATGGAATTTGATAGCTATGTTTCTTTACTTTCTAAAATGGCTACAATATTCCACCTTTAATATTTGATTATAATTATTTTTTCAATGAATATTCAGTAGGTATTGAAATTTGGACTAAATATAGAACAGGGAAAGGGTTAATACATCTGTTGTTATTAAAAATAGCTTTGATCCTAGCTGGTATGGATTCATGCTGTTTGCTTATAAAATTATAATAGATCTAACTAATGTTTCTACCAATACCAAAAAATATCCTGTGTTGAATACATTACTGTATAAAAATTCAGCCAATAAATATTCATAATGTCATTAGTTTTTACATGTGTATTCAACAGGGAAAGAATTAAACATATTCAGCTGCTGCATCTCTCAAAAAGCTACTTTCTTTCACTTCTTTTCAGAAACCTATGGCGTTAACCTTTTACCTAATGAATATCTATGTAAGAGATACGAGTACAGTAAAACCTCTCTAAACCGGAATTCCAGTTGAGAAGAATTTAGATACTTTTGTGGCTACTTAATGCAGGGTAAAAGTCATGCAAAAAGATCCTCTTGGAGCTTTCTGCATGACTTTCAGCCTCCATTAAGCTGTCACCTGTCTCCAAGACTGATACATGTATTTATACTAAATTTAACATCCGGTTTAGAGGGGTTTTAGTGCATTAATATTAAAATTAGGAATATAAACCATTTCCCTATTTGAATATTCATGTTAGAAATAATAAACTGATGGATGTTTAGTAGCTGATTTTTTATAATGGTAAATGTGCAATGCGTTTTTGGTATTTGTAGAAACTGTAGAATCAAATCCATTATATTCAAGCAAACAGACCCTGATCAGAATTGGCTCGTACAGGAGCCGTTTGATCTAGGCCTGCACTATTTGCCTAAGTTTGTCTGTCTGATTACTAACGGTAAGTCAAGGGTGAGTAAATTTCAATTGTGAAACTTGTTTTCTGAGTCAATTCTCAAAGTACTTTATTCTTGTATTTCCTTTTCAAAATTTTGTGATTAGAATGTTTCATTTACTTGTAAATAAGTTTAGTGTTGGTTTGTCATAGCTGTAGAAAAGAAAATACTGATTTATAAAGAATTATTTTTCTCAGTCAAATTTTATGTAGCTGCATTTAGAATGCCTTAGAGAGACAATTTCTAATGAGTATCCGAATGGTAAGCAGAGCTCCAGATAAGGCGCGTAAATTAAAACATTTTGAAAAATAACTTCTTTATTTCTCCACCAAACCCTATACTGTGACCACTCTTTAGAATCGTCTCGAAGAGACGATTCTAAAGAGTGGTCACAGAATAGGATTTGGTGGAGAAATGATGGTTTTAGTATTTAGGTAGGTACATGTACTTATCTGTAGCTCTGGGTAAGTTATGGCAGAGAAAACATTTTACCAAATGTGTTTCCAAAATACTCAACTTATCTACAGCCCTCACTGTATTTAAAATAAAATGGGTTATTGATTTAGTATTCTTTTCTTTTCTTTCAGAGGGGACAATACAGGCAGGTATTGCAAGGAAGACAACTCTAAATAACCAGCTCCTGTGAACATCCAAATTATTGCAACAATCCCAAGAATTACTAACTTGCTACTTCTAATTTTTTAATTCCACTTTACCAATGGCTGCCAGACAAAGAGGTTTTCGGGCTCCATATGGCACAAATGATGATCCTCCAGGCTTCCCTCCACCACAGAAATCAAATGGGCAGGTGCCGGAATATTTAAATAGGTACAGCTCTCCGAGAATTGAAGATACAGCCAGATCAAGGGGTCCTTCAAGACTGGACCTCCTTGAAGAGCGGATTGCGCAGCAGGAGAAAAATTCACAGGCTTTGATTGAAAGAGCTTTCAAAACAAAGGAGGATGTGATTGAGAGTTTGAACTTTACACATGGAACTTGGCAGGAAGAGAAGCATGCTCGGTCAATGTTGCAGGAACACATACGCACCATCACAGCTGTGGTCAACAGACTGAACAACGACATAGCGGTAACACTTCACTTTCATGGCTTTTCCTCTTAATCCTTTTCCTGTTGAATATTCATGTCAAAAATAATGATATTTTGGTATTGGTAGAACATATAGAGTCAAATCTATTATAATTATTAGGACCCTGCATTGAAAATGCAGGAGCCCTATAGTAATCACATTTTCTGTCCGTCTTTTGATGTGACGCGATAACCCAAAACAGTACTTCACATATTGCTTTCATATTATCATCAGAGGAAAACGCCTGTAGTTTTAGGTTGAATCAGATCAGTATGTCTAGAGTTATCTGCCCTTGATTACAGGACCCTCTCTGACTGAGTCAGTTTTCTAGTTTCATAAGCAAACAGAGCAAACCCTGAGGAAGATCTATCATATTCCATTAGCAAGCAGAGCAGACCTGACCCTGATCAGACGGCTCCTATAGGAGCCATCTAATCTGGGTCTACTCTGTTTGCAAATGCGTTTATATGAAGGTATTTAGGATTAAACCATGATTTGTCATTCCACTTTTGAAAATTCAGCATTCAAATGTGTGGAATGGTCTGGATACTGGGAAATCTGAAAAAATATATGCAATGATGTGAACTCTAGATTTGTTGGTACATATTATATACTATTTGATTATTATTTGTTTCTGTTCTAATAACTTTCTGTATTATATGCATCCTCCACTAATGTTTACCCTATACCTGTTGAATATTCATTTCTTGATAATGACATCATGAATATTAAAATTAACCCATTCCCGCATATTGACACCTTTTGACGCTTCTGTAAAAGTTACTTTGTGAAACCATTGTGATAAATAGAGCATTTGCTCCTGTGGAGCAAATGCTCTATTTATCACAATGTTTTCGAAACTACACAACTCTGAAAATTTCCCTTTCTCTACTAAATGCTCCTTTTTGGTAGATTTAATCAATGAGGTTGGATCTAAAAATAGCCTATGCGGGAATGGGTTAATTAGTAGCTGAGTTTTTAAAGGCATGTGTGCCCAGGATTGTTTGGTATTTGTAGACACTGTACAGTCAGATCTATAACAATTTTGGAAGGCAAACAGAGCAGACCTTGAGCAGACGGCCTCTACAGGAGCCATCTGATCTGGATCTACTCTGTTTGTTTGCAAAGGTGCAAAACAGGTGTTTATATGAAGGAGTGGGTTAAAGGATACCATTCATTAAGTGGTCTGTATAAAGAGGTTTCACAGTATTTTCTTCTTTGCATGTTATATCATAAAGAGGAAAACAAGAGCCGCGTGCGGCGCCAACGCTCGTCTGATTTGGTGTTTGTCCAGCTAAATTAAACATTTTTGAAAAATATAAAGGCCCATAACTCCAAACTTTTGAAATAAAGAGTTATGGTTCTTATGTAGGGGCCTTCCCCTCAATGAGATCTACTAACCTATGAAGTTTCATGTTGATACCTCATATACTTTTCAAATAATGAGCTACATTAAAGTTTTTGGACGACAACGCCTACGACTCAGTGATCACAATAGCTCGACTTTTCTTCGAAACAGACAAACTAAAAAACCAGGACATCTTTCAATAATAAATTGAAATAGGAAGATACATTGGTTTACTTTATACACTCCAATAAATTGTTGCATGGAAATTAACTGTTGTCAGCTACATCACTCTAAGTTCAGTTTCATCTATAAGGCAGAGCAACAGAAAAAGGTACGTACTCAAATACTAAAATCGTCATTTCTCCACCAAACCCTATGTCGTGATGATCACTCTTTAGAATCATCTCGAAGAAATAAAGAGAAAATACAAATCTTGAAAATGTTTTAAATTTACTCATCTTATCTGGACCTCAGTATCCATGCTTATAAAACTTTTAGTTGAATCTGAGTTCGTTCTCAAGTTTTTGATTGGTCAGATTTGAGCCTTTGGCTCAAATCTGACCAATCAAAAGCTTGAGAACTCAAATCTGACCAATCAAAATCAAACAGTTTGGAGCCCAGTGAGATGTGAGTTACTCCACATCCCCTGGGAACTACATGTAACTGTTGATATTAACCCTTTGAATGTGGGAATGTGGGAAATGAGTGTACTGGCAGTTGCAAACAGTGTAGACCCAGATCTGAGAGCTCCTGATAAAGGTCTGAGCTGTTTATCCTTCCAAATCCTTTTGCAAATTATACACCTTCATTATAACCTTTCCTTCATATAAACGCTTTTTCCTGCCTTTGCAAACAAAGTAGATCAGACGGCTCCTGTAGGAGCACATCTGACCAGGGTCTGCTAGGTTTACTTATAAAATTATCAAAATAATCTGACACTACTGTTTCTTCCAATACCAAAACATCCTGTGTACATATGCCATTATAAAAAATCAACTAATAGATATTCATGATGTCATTATTTCCTACATGTATATTCAACAGGGAAAATATTGATCAATGATGGAACATTCAATGAGTTACAGTATTACCTCTAATCAATGCCCCTCAAGTAGAGGGGGCATTCATTAGAGTGGGAACATTTATTAGGGAGAATAATTTTGTTATGGTATGGTTCACAAATTCAGAGTTATTAACCCTTTCCTCCATAGACTATTTTGGACCCAACCTCTTTGAATGAATTAATCTACCGAAAAGGAGCATTTACTAGAAAAAAGGAAAATGTTATAATTGTGTAGTGTTAGAAATCATTGTGATAAATAGAGCATTTGCTCCTATGGAGCAAATGCTCTATTTATCACAATTGTTTCAAGAAGTGACTACTATAGAGGTGTAGAAAGGTGTATTTATGGAGGAAAGGGTTAAGGGATAGAATACCGGTATTCATTAGTTTACTCATTGTTTTTAGAGTCTTGAGGATTCAATACGATCTCGTGACTCAGCTACCATGGGAACAAATTCTGCTGTGAAAAACTTAGAAGTCCACCATGTTGCCAGCTTGACTGACCTGCGAGGTCGGATTGTACGAGCTGATACTGCCATCACAAAGTTGTCCACTGACATCCGCCAGTGCTTTGAGGCTGTGAAACAAATGGGCCAGCAGCAACAGGATTCCCAGGGTCGAATCATGGACCGTATACATGACCTCGAGTCCAAGGTTTGTTTTTAATCTTTTATCCTCATTCTGTCTGAATGTTTCTCATGCTTAGCCACTTCAACACTAAGCAGCTTTAATCTGCATAAACTGTTACATTCGGGTACTTTTTATTTCATTTATTGTAGAACCTGTCTTAAGAGGCCATCAAAAAGTGGTCTAACTATGGGATGTAAGGTAGATGGTAGCTTAATGCAGGTCAAAAGTAAATTCAGAAAGCTCCTGTATGAGCTTTATGCATTACTTTTGCTCTGCATTAAACAACCACCTGCTTTTTAAGACTCCTATGTTCAATAAATGAATGGCTGCTTAACCCTTTCCCACTTAGGCTATTTTTAGACCTAACCTGTTTGATTAAATCTACCAAAAAGGAGCATTAACTAGAGAAAAGGAAAATTTCAGAATTGTGTAGTTTTGAAACCATTGTGATAAATGCTCTATTTATCACAATGGTTGCACAAAGTGACTTTTAGAGAAGCGTCAAAAGGCGTCAATATCAGGGAATGGGTTAAGACAGGTTCTACTGTATTTCATAAATTTCAGGATATTAACCCTTAACTCCATCATATAAGCTTTCCTACACTTTTACAAAAAGAGTAGACCCAGATCAGATGACCCATGTAAGAGCCATCTGATCAGGGTCTGCACCGTTTGGTTATGGAATTATATAGACCTGATTCTATAGTTTCTGCCATGGCTAAAACATATTGTGTGCTTATGTCATTATGAAAAATCAGCTACATGTAGTTAATTTTCATGATGTCATTATTTCTTACATGAATGTTCATGGAGTGAAAGTTTACCCATTCCCGCATATTGACGCCTTTTGACGCTTCTGTAAAAATCACTTTGTGTAACCATTGTGATAAATAGAGCATTTGCTCCATAGGAGCAAGTGCTCTAGTTATCACAATGGTTTCAACACTACACAATTCTAAAAGTTTCCTTTTCAGTAATAAATGCTCCTTTTCGGTAAGATTTATTCAGAGGTTGGATCTAAAAATAGCCTATGCAGGAATGGGTTAAACAGTAGTGATCTGGCGATTTATCGACAGTACTCAGGGATAATGTCATGAAGGTTCCAACGTGATGATCAACGAAGGACTGGCAATGTCGACGATACATACATAACCTGAGTGTTTGACACAAATTTTGTAATCTAAAATTCAAAACAGAGTTGACCATTATCAAATATCATGTTTTAGATAGAGAGACTGGTCTGGATATTCATTGATTGTACACCTATAACCATATTTGGCCTTCACCCAAACTCAAATAAGCCTGCTATATTAGAATTTAACCCTTTCCTCCATAGGCTATTTTTAGACCCAACCTCTTTGAATGAATCTACCAAAAGGAGCATTTACTAGAGAAAAGTAAAATTTTAGAATTTTGTAGTTTGAAACCATTGTGATAAATAGAGCATTTGTTCCTATAGGAGCAAATGCTCTATTTATCACAATGGTTTCAAGAAATGCTTATTACAGAGGTGTAGAAAGGCATATTTATGGAGGAAAGGGTTAATTGTGATTCTTAATTGATGACCAGTCATGATCAAGTAAAATGTTTGGTCCAGTTTCCAACAGTTTCCATTATGTTAAACACAGTATCACTTGGTATCTAATTAGTATCCAAACTTATTGCCACGTATCACGTATTTGCTGTTCACTGTTGTGCAAAGAGCCTACTTGTCTTAATATTCCATGAAAGCCTCAGAAACTAAGGGTCAAATGGGAAGTGGGTTTGTTACTGATCACATATTGCCAAGCTCTCCTGAAAGAATCTGCTACTTTCCATACTATTCAAGCCATTGTGTTTGATTTGCATATTTTTCCTAATCCCTGTAAACCTTTGGGTCCACTCTGAGATATTGATGTACCTTCTCATGACTCTACTTCTTGGACAGTAAATGTCTACAAATTTTGTGCCAGCTATAAATTTTGTGATGCGTTTTCTCCTTTATTTAAAACCAACCATTAGAGTACCAAACAGTTTTGAGTCTGATGGGCAACAGGGTTACTTAACCCTTTCCTACATAGGCTATTTTTAGACCCAACCTCTTTGAATGAATCTACCGAAAAGGAGCATTATCTAGAGAAAAGGATTTTTTTTAGAATTTTGTAGTTTGAAACCATTGTGATAAATAGAGCATTTGCTCCTATGGGAGCAAATGCTCTATTTATCACAATGGTTTCATAAAGTGACTTTTACAGAGGCGTAGAAAGGTGTATTTATGGAGGAAATGGTTAACGTCTTATCTGGATACAAACTTTTTGTACACGTAATCACAAATTCACCACTAGCATACAAATTGTTAACTTTTACAGATAAAGAAGCCTTCTAACCCTCTACCTATTCAATATTCATTAAGAAAAATGACATCATGAATATTTATTAGCTGTTTTTTTATAAAGTAAAATTTTCAAGGGAATATTTTGTTTTGACAAAAAGTGTTGAATCAGATCTATATTGTGCCATAAGCATACAGAGCCGACGCTGATCAGACAGCTCCTACAGGAGCCATCTGTTCTTGGTCTACTCTGTTTGCAAAGACATAAAAAGGAGTATTGATTGTAGTAAAGGGTTAAAAATTGTACTTGAAATAAGACACTTCATATTCCATTTCTTTATGTTTTTCATAGATGTGATGCTTTTCAAAGTTGATGAGAAAAACTAACAGGCTATGCTATATGTTTACAGCTTGTTACAATAAGTGGCACTCTGGATAGATCAGCAAGTGAGCAGAAAATGAAGATGCAGCACCTAGAGGGGGACACTGGCCAACAGATGGCACAGTTAGACTCACGGACACGCCAAATCCTTGAAGACCTAAAGAATAATGTACAGAGTTTCCAAAACCATTCAGATGTTGAGAGAGAGAAATTTGAAGGAAAACTTCAGACACTATTAGAGGAACAAGGTCGCATAAGGGAACAAATGATGGTTTGTAACTTTATAATATATTCTTGTAATGCCCCCTCATAAAATGTGGGATATATATAGTGTTTACCTTGTCTATCCATGGGTACGTTTCATCCCCAATATTTTGAGGAACAAACTCTTTCAACACCTTTGACTGGAATTGTTTCAGCCTTTCACAGACGGCAAGTTTGTAGGCCTTATGTGATATGTGTGCTCAAATCTTTAATATGTTCTCTCTTAATATACTGTTTTAAATTTTCTCTTGTCTGATCATAGGCAATACATGTACTTGATTCCTAAAAGTGGAAATCAAGTGTGTGTATTGTAAATGTAACTCTAAAACTTTTATAATTTGTCATTTTAATAGATTGACTTGTATATGTATTTTTGTTATGTTTGCTTGTATGCCATTGGTTATACTGTTATCTGATGTCGGTAAATAGCTACACTCAGCTAATATTATTATAGATATATATGCACCGACTTTAAATAAAATTTGAATTGAAATTGAATTGAATTGAAGTCTTGATCACAGATGAGCATAAAAAAATAAATACTGATCGATGCAATATTTTTAAACAGAATTATGACCCTTTGTTTTTTTTATATATCATGCTACTTGCAAAATTTTATAGAAACTGGGCATTTATTAGAGTGGGTGCCTGTAGAATACGGTACATTATTAGTTATACAGATCATTGGCGGGGTATCTGACTTTTTGTTTCCTGCTGAGGAAATTCATGTTGCCCGAGCCGTTAGGCGAGGGCTACATGTATTTTCCTCAGCAGGAAATAAAAAGTCAGATATCCCGCCAATGATCTGTATAACGATTTTATTATAACGCAAAGTTTAATATTTGTAGCAGTTAATTAGCGTTGTTAATGTATGCGTCGTTTTGCTTCCCCTCAGGGGCCTCTTACTGTAAGGTAAGGGCTTATATATCACTCGGCAACCCTAGTTCATCGTGTATAATAACCAGTTCATTATATTTATGGATAGAAAGGGATCTTCCAAGTGCATTAGTTTATCAAAGGATTGAAAGAATCAGACGTTAGTAAAACTTTCAGTAGATCAGCGGTTAAGCAGACACTATTTAACTTAATTGAAGGAATTTTGGCGCAGTTCAGACGTCATTTGGATGACGTCAAAATGACGGTTTTATAATATTCAAACAAAGGGCGTTGGAAGGAGCGGCTATACTGCAATTTACAGATACGTGTACTGTGCATGTACATAAATAAAATCTGAATCGAATTGGGTGTGGAATATCTTTGTAAAAGCGGGGTTTGGGGCTAATCGGTACGTGCACAAGCACTTTGACAACATTTGCAGCATCAAAGCAGAATAAGACATTCGCCACATTTAGGGTTCATTTACATTGTTATACAACAACTATAACAAAAATGTTTCTAAATGGATAACTTTTTTCCACCCCAAACTCTTTATATTTCGTTTGAGAGCGGTTGTTTGAATCGAATCGACGAAGTGAAGCTGGTCGGCCATTTTTATTTTGTTATATCAAGGGAGCGAGGCCCTCGGCGGGGGAAATTCCATTGTTGCTCATGACTCCGTATATACATCAGAATTTAGAGGGATACACGGCTTTTATACATGGCTAACTGACCAATCAAAATCGAGGATTTTACTTTGCGTTATAATACATGTAATGATATGTAGCTGTGCATAAAATAAATACATCATGAACTGCATTTTCATAATGACATAGTTTATATACATATGATTTATTTTGGTATTGGTAGAAACCATACAGTTAACCCTGTAGTTCATGAGTATTCATGCCAGATTCAGTCCATGTTGCTGTATTCTTTGCTTATTTGTTTAACCCTTTCCTTGTTCTATGTTTATTCCAAATTTTGATACCTACTGTACTTGTATATTCATGGACAAATAGTTAAAATAAAACCCTTTCCCTCATATAAACGCATTTTTACGCATATACAGACAGACCCATATCAGACAGCTCCTATAGGAGCCGTCTGATCAGAATCTACTCTGTTTGCTAATGGAATTTAATAGACATGTTTATCTAGATTCTAAAATGACAACAATGTTCCACCTTTCATATTTCATTATAACTATTCTGTCCATGAATATTCAGTAGGTACTGAGATTTGTATTAAAAATAGAACAGAAATGCTTAATTAATTCTGAAAATATGAAATATGGAAAATTATTGCCATGGAAGAAGAGAATCAGATATGTAACATCAAAAAGCAAACATAACAGACCCTGATCTGACAGCTCCTACAAGAGGTGTCTGATCTTGATGTACTCTGTTCGCAAAAACATGAAAAGGTGGGATGATATAGATGGAGTAAAAGCTTTAACCCTTTCCCTCCTATAAATGCCTTTTTACACATTTACAAAAAGAGAAGACCCAGATCAGACAGCTCCTGTACTGTAGACGCCATCTGATCTGGGTCTGCTTTTTTTGCTAATGACATTTGATAGATCTGTTTCTTTAGTTTCTAAAATGGCCTCAATGTTCTACTTTCCATATTTCATTATACATGTAACTATTTTGTCCATGAATAATCAGTAGGTATCGGAAATTGGACTATAAATATAGTACAGGGAAAGGGTTAATTCATTACTAAAATCAAAATTCAGGTGTTACTGTCGATACAGAAAATATCTATATAGCTTTTAGGATATTTGAAAGAGAGAAAACATTCCTGCAGCTCCAAAGATATAGAACTAAGTCTATAGGTGGCTCAATTGATCAACCCATTAAGCCCTGAGAATCTATCATGTACAACAATAATTGTTGACAATTTTCATTCTCAAATTATTTCCTTTATAGACATGTCACAAGCATGTCAAACAGTTTGGATCCTGATGATGTGCCAAATTAATCAGGGTCTCATCTGGATCTAAACAGTTAAGACTTGAAGTCAGAATTTCATCACCAGGATTGACTGGGTTAATGATGCATAGAGGTTGACATATAAAACAAAATTAAGATCAACATTCCATGTAGGTGAGTGGTTTCCCATCAACTGCAGTTATAGTTCTAATTTAGTCCTGTCCCCAATGAAAAGGTTATGGTTTGTCGGTAACTCAATGTTTTCATCTTCCTGAGACATACACTTTGTAGTATGTGCTTTATCTAACCTTATAGTAGGTAATCTTGCAGTTATTACACCTTTGCAAATAGGGCCGACCTAGATCATGCTCTCTGAGCTGTCTGATCAGGGTCTGCTCTGTTTGCTTGTGTTACAGAACTAATTATCCATTGTTTGCCATGGATAAAACATTTCTTATTATATATTTTACCACAAAGATTAAATTATTATTCATAACAGGTGGGATCCGGTAAAATTATTAATGAACTAAAGAAATAAAGTGTGGGAACTAGCCATTCTTGTGGAATAGTAAATTATTTATCAGTAGCATTTTTGATACACACCTGGGTCCATGCTTATAAAACTTTTAGTTGAGTCTGAGTTCGTTCTCAAGTTTTTGATTGGTCAGATTTGAGCCTTTGGCTCAAATCTGACCAATCAAAAGCTTGAGAACTCAAATCTGACCAATCAAAAGCTTGAGAACGAACCCAGACTCAACTAAATAGGTTTATAAGCATGGACCCAGATAGAAAGGGTTTGAGCATTAGTGATTAACATTTTTACAACTGAACTGAACCCTTTACATCATGAATATTCATGTAAGAAATAATGACACAATGAATATTAATTAGCTTAATTGTTATAATAATACATATGGACACAGGAAGTTTTGGCCATGACAGAAACTCAACTGTAGAATCATATATATAGTATTTCATAAGTAAACAGAGCAGACCCTGATTAGACAGCTCCTATAGGTTAAACTGTTGGTTCAGATAGGTTCTGGATAATAACAGCAGATTTCTGCAATAAATACTGTTTGGAAACAACACAAAGAAACTCTGTGTCTGAAGGGTCTTCAGTTATGCTGGTCCTTACTCTGCTGTGAAAAGTAATGTCTGCTCAAATTTTGACTATTTCTAATGCGATCTGGGTCCATGCTTATAAAGCTTTTAGTTGAGTCTGAGTTTCGTTCTCAGGCTTTTGATTGGTCAGATTTGAGTTCTCAAGCTTTTGATTGGTCAGATTTGAGCCAAAGGCTCAAATCTGACCAATCAAAAGCTTGAGAACGATCTCAGACTCAACTAAAAGCTTTATAAGCATGGACCCAGAACTAGCGACTGATTGCCAAACAGCATGGATTCTGATGAGATGCCAAGTTACTCTGTGTCCCATCAGAATCCATGCTGTTTGTACATGTGAGTCTGGTCAGGAATCACAGGATAGCTTTACATGTAGGTTTGAGGACCATTTTACTTGAGATTATCATAAGTTCTAACATAAGACAATCACAACTGGAAATTGTGATCGTCGAATGTTTGAACTTACAATAATTTCTTCTATCTTCAAAAGTACAAATTGTAGAACAAATGATCAGGTGATGGGGTGATGATTATATTTATTTGCCAACATTTCGACTACTCATTGGGTCTTCATCAGGGTTGATTTCTTTAGTACAAAGTTAGCCTTTATTGCTGCACACTAGAATGTGTGATAATTCTGACTGTCTGTGTAGTAGTCATTGTGGTAAATTAGGACTTACAGTATGCTGAATTTGTTCATACGATCTTTTGTAAAAAAGACCCCAGGTTACTATGGTTGGAAGTGTTTGTTTTTCAGGACAAGCTGGAGCAGAAGGTTGATGAGAATCGTTATATGACAGACCAGCAGCTGCACAAACTGGAGGAGGTGGTACAGATAGAGGGGGAGAGACTCACGGAAATGCAAAAGGTAAGTTCTGTAATTACCAGAAATATTTGGACAGACAAACTCATGCAGACCAAGGTCTAGTTGCTCCTAAAGGAACAGTTTGATCAGGGTCTGCACCATTTGGTACTTCATTAGATCAATTATCAACATATTGTAGAATTGACTTATTCTAGGGAGGGTTGGATGTCTGAAAATTGACTTGTTTTGGGTACCTTGCATTTAGGAGCCAATTGTCCAAAAACTGATAATTATGATACTTATTTAACCCTTTACTCTATAAATATCTATGTAAGAATTAATACATGTAACAGATACTCAAATACTAAAATCGTCCTTTCTCCACTGAACCCTATGTTGTGACTACAGGAGCCATCTGGTCTGGGTGTACACTGTTTGCAAGGGTGTGTGTTAATATGTGTGTCCATGGAGAAAAGGGTTAAGTGTTTGAATTAACAAGGTCTTTCATCCTTTTTAGCACCTTGAGAACAAGGTCATCACACGTTTGGATGCTTCCATAAGACAACAACACGATGACATTTCACGAGTCAAGCGAGACACAAGGGATGGATTTTCCACAGTCCATGAGAGCATCAGTAACATGAAGACAGTGATGGAAGGAAAACGCAAGCTCCTAGAGGACCAGTTACGCAAGGAAATCAGTCAGATTCGGAAAATGGTGGTCCTTGTGTGATACTCCGACGGCTGATGCAGGAAACACTGCTGAAATCAAAAATTAGTGATAACACGTCTATAGCTTCCAAACTGCAGCAAAAGTGTACACACAAGTAGGGCTGAAACGGGTACAAATTTTCTACCCGGGTACCCGTTCCACAAGATAATACCTCTGTACTTTGGTTATAAAGGATTTATACTGGGCTCCACATAAGATTATACCGAGTATTTGGATACCCAGTCTCTCCACTCCACTGGTTTGCAAAGCTGAATCATTCATTTTGGCACCATTGATAAGCTTGAATGAAGATTGACATAGTAGCAAATAGTCCTAAGTTTGTCACTCCGAATACTTAGGATGATCTTTACTCCATAAATATGTCTTTCTACGCCTTTACAAACAGAATAGACCCAGATCAGATGGCTCCTACAGGAGCCGCCTAATCAGGATCTGCTCTATTTACGTATGTAATAATTTTGATCTCAATCTAGAGTTTCTGTCATAGTCCAATATTTCCCGCGTTCTTATGCCATTATGAAAATATATATTAACCCTTCGCTTGCTATTCACATCAATATACACACATGTAAATAGTGAAGACCCAGATGAGACAGCTCCTGCAGGAGCTGTCTCATCAGGGTCTGCACTATTTACAAGTTGATTGTGCAACCAGTGCACTCCACAGCAGTGACTGCACAGCGAAATACTTGTACACAGTGAAGATATATGTAATTATACAACAGGGCAAGGGTAAAGAAGGAGAAATGTATTTTAAAATTCAGCAAGCGAAGGGTTAATTAATATGCATGATGTCATCATTTCTTGCATGAATATACATACAGTACAAGGTAAAATTACAAACTCACAGGCATGACTACTGTGTAGAATGATCTCTTTGAGACAGTGTCTAGTGTCTACTATAAGTTTGGTGGAGATATACTGACTTTTGCATCTGATATTCTCCCCATATTTGGAGCTCAATCATATAGTAACCCTTGCTCTCATAAATATTCATGTGAGAAATAATGAGAGTATGAATATTGATTAGATGAATTTTATAACGGCATCATAAGCAAAGAATTTTCTTACTATGGCAGAAGCTATGGAATGAGATCTATATTATTTTATAAGCAATGCTGCAGACCCTTAACCTTCTCTGTTTGTTGGATTAATATAGATCTGATATGCCTTTGCATACAGTAGACCCAGAGTAGATGGCTCTTATAGGAGCCATCTGATCAAGCTCTGCTCTATTTGCTTACGGAATAATATAGATCTGATTCTACAGTTTCTGCCATGGCAAAATATTTCTGTGTTAATGTACCATTTCAAAAATTAATCTAATTGGTATTCATGATGTCATTATTTTTTTGCATGAATATTTATGGAATGAAAGGTTAAAATGGATACAGGACAATCATGTGAAGACAACTCATTTCTTTCTTGAAAATAATCATGCTTGAAGACAATTATAAATAGTAACCCTTTACTCCATTAATATTCATGTATGAAATAATGTTTGTATGAATAATAATTAGCTAAACCCTTTACTCCATAAATACGCCTTTCTATGCCTTTGCTGCGAACAGAGTAGACCCAGGATTTGCTCTGTTTGCTTATGATATAATATATGTAGATATAATTCTATAGTTTCAGCCATGGCCAAAATTTTCTGTGTTTATGTGCTATTATGACAGTTAACCTAATAAATATTCATGATGTTATTTTTTCTTGCATGAATATTCATGGAGTGAAGGGTTAACATTTAAAATGACATATGAACAAGGAACATTTTTGGCCCTGGTAATAGTTATATAAGATCTATTGATTTCGTAACCCTTGACTCCATGGGTATCCAAGTAAGAAGTAATGACATCACAAATGTTAATTGGCTGTATTTCTAAAATAATACATTAACCCTTTCCCTGTTCTTTATTTAATCCAAATTTCAATACATACTGAATATTCATGGAGAAATAGTTATAACAAAATATGGAGGATGGAAAATTGTAGCCATTTTAGAAAATAAAGAAACAGATTTTTAAATTCCACTAGCAAACAGAGTAGACCCTGATCAGACGGCTCCTATAGGAGCCGTCTGATCTGGGTCTACTCTGTTTGCAGATGCGTGAAAACACGTTTATATGAGGGAATGGGTTACACATGAATATCTAACCAAGACAGAAAGTTTCGAATTAGATATATATATTATGTCATAAGCAAACAGAGCAGACAGCTCCTACAGGAGAGATTCTGATCTGGGTCTACTCTGTTTGCAAAGGCGTAGAAAAGCGTATTTATGGAGTAAAGGGTTAAGGAAACATAGCAGAACCTGATCAGATGACTCATACAGGAGTCATCTGATCTGGGCTTACTCAGTCAGTAGGCAAAGGTGTTAAAAAGCTAATCTGTGGAGTAAAGGGACAGAGATACTTCACACAAACCCAGAATACTGTGACATTCCATGGTTTTGCTTCTTATCTCCCTTTAATACATTTATACTTGTCTGAATTCCATAGATCTGCCAGTTTTCCAATCATGTTTTACAGAAATTTCATTACAATGAGCAGTACAATTTTGTATGAAATAAATTGGAAAAGTCAGTTCAAAGACAATCAAATAATCAGGTATTCAGATTTATACATATTTGTTCAGTATGTTTTCAAACATCTGTCACATTTACTTAAAACTGGTATTTTCTCTAATAAATGCCCTGCCCAGGGAATACTACATTTTTTAAAAGAAGTCTCTTGCATTTTGTACACAGGTGGTTGCTTAATGCAGAATGAAAGCAATGCAGAAAAATCCTAGGAGAGCTTTCTGCATTGCTTCAGTCTTCTCTAAGCTACCACCTGTATTTTAAATAACCCATGTATCTTTATATAATGGTTATTATGCAGGACTTAAGTGGTTTAGTTCCTTGTTTCCATGGGGCGTTATTAGGGAGAATATGGTACAGTAAAACCTCTCTATAATGACCACTAACTTGTGTTAATTAGTAGGCATTTAAGGCAGGTGACTGCTTAAAGCAAGGTGAAAGTAAAACAGAACGCTCCAATAGGAGCGTTCTGTTTTACTTTCACCTTGCTTTAAGCAGCCACCTGCCTTTAACACAAAATACATGGTGTAATTTAGTGGCCATTATAGAGAGGTTGTACTGTATATGATATCAAAAAGTATATTCAGCTAATTTGTTTGGCTTTATTGAATAAAAAAAATTGCTATGCAAAGAATGAGCAGTTAGACTACTGATGAAAGACAATGCTATTAGGCACCGTGTAGGATTACAAGCCTACAAATTGTACCCAAATTTAGACTTACCGTAGTATTCAGAAACCCCAAACACCCTCTATGGATTGGTAAAGCTGAGTAGGTTAGTTTGGCACCATTTTGATATCTTGAATTTACATGTTTGTTTTTTCCGAATTCCTCGGATAATAACTATGTTTCATAGATCATGCTCATTTTTGTACATATTATACTATTCAACAGAAAATTACCAACTCTGTCATTAAGTATACATGTATATTAGTAATAACATTCTGTATTTGTGCTCGCATTCTTCAATTTGTGATATGCTTGTTAAACTTTGATACATGTATTACTCTAACCTGTTACTCCATCGATATACCTTTTAATGTCTTGCAAACAGAATAGATCCAAATCAGATGACTCCTAGGGTCGGCTCTGTTTGGTTATGAAATAATATAGATTGGATTCTATAGTTTCTGCCATGGCTAAAGCTGTCTGTGTTCATATACCATTATAAGAATTCATCTAATTAATATTCATGAGGTCATTATTTCTTAGATAAATATTCATGGAGTAAAGGATTTTATATTGACAATGAATGTACTGTAAAATCTCTCTGCCTTTCCAAAGAAGTATAACTGTAGATCTTTAACCCTTTCCTTCGTGTAAACGTGTTTTCATGGATTTGCAAACACAGTAAACCTAGATCAGACGGCTCCTGTAGTAGCCGTTTGATCAGGGTCTGCTCTGTTTGCTTATGGAATTTGATAGATCTGTTTCTTTACGTTCTAAAATGGCTACAATGTTTCACCTTCTGTATTTCATTATAACAAATTTGTCCATGAATATTCAGTAGGTATTAAAATTAGAATAAACATAGAACAGGGAAAGGGTTAGATATCCTTTACTCCATGGATATTCTTGTAAGAAATAGTGACACTATGAATATTGATTAGCTATATTTTTTGTAATGGCCTATGAGCACAAGAAGTTTTTGCCATGTCAGAAACTGCAGATATAGATCTACATCAGTCAAAAAACAAACTGAGCAGAGATCGACCCCTAACAAACAGCTCCTTATATACAGGAGCTGTTTGATCTGGGTCTACTCTGTTTAGAAAGGCATCAAAAGACATCTCTATCAGGCAAAGGGTTAAGGTAAGTGGCTCCTATAGGAGCTGTCTGCTTTACTTTTATTCTGCATTAAGCAGCTATCTTAGTATAAAGACCTCCATGATTATGCATTAAGTGGTTGCTTTAGAGTGTTTCTACAATATAAGTGAATTGTAGTGACTTCCTTATTTTTTAAGGTGCATCTCTTCCAAAATTCCAGTAGTCAAAACATTAACCCTTTACTCAGTGAATATGCATGTAAGAAATAAAGACATCATGAATATCAATGGCAGTCATTTTTATTATAGTATATGGACACAAAATGTTTTGGCCATGCACAAACCGGAAAAATTAGATCTACATTATATCATAAGCAAACAGAGTAGACCCTGATCAGATGGCTCCTACAGGAGCCATCTGATCTGGGTCTAGTCTGTTTGCAAAGGCATATAAAGGCATATTTATGGAAGAAAGGGTTATGATTATTTGCATTAGTTTACCATATTCTGTTGTTTTATATTTTACAAACATTTAGAATTAGCTCAGACTGGGAAGTTTTGTGTTACATCAGAATACAGTTTTTTGACAGTTGTTTGTAAAGTAAGAAACTCGGTAGATGATATTTTTGGAAATATTGTGATCCTAGAGGAGCCGTCTGATCAGGGTCTGCTCTGTTTGCTAATGGATTTTGAATGATCTGTTTCTTTAGTTTCTAAAATGGGTACAATGGGCCATCGTTCATATTTCATTCTAAGTTTTTTGGCCATGAATATTCAGTCTACTTCGTGCTGGGTATTAGAATTTGGACTAAATATAGAACAGGGAAAGGGTTAAGGTAAAGCTGATTTGGGTCAGACCTGTATGGGCTGTATGATTTGTTTCTTCTCTATTTGCAAACATGCCAAAAGTTGTCTACATGTATATGGGGGAGAGAATTAAATTAGGTGTTGCCATGTGTTAGTTTATTTAAAGTTACACCAGAATAGAATCTATGTGTATATCGGAGTTGTTACCAGAGAATTGATATATTTAAGATTTTTTGTTTCTTTTTTAAGATTTTTATT
The DNA here is from genome assembly GCA_963576725.1 of Azorinus chamasolen. NCBI lineage: Eukaryota > Metazoa > Mollusca > Bivalvia > Cardiida > Solecurtidae > Azorinus > Azorinus chamasolen. The sequence continues at coordinate 40,441,652 of OY755239.1, forward strand.
TTCTGTGCTGTAATGTCAAAATCAAAATTTTAACAATGTTTAGAATTTTAACCCTTTACCTCATGAATATTTATACAAGAATTCATGATTTCATGAATATTAATTAGAATAAGTTTTAATCTGATTGCTCTGGCATATAAACACAGGAAGTTTTGGCCAAAGCAGAAACTGCAGAACTAGATTTATATTATTCATAAGCAAACTCTGATCATATGGCCTCTTCATGAGCCGTCTGAACTGGGTCAACACGGTTTGTAAAAAGGCATAAAAAGCATATCTGTGGAGTAAAGGTTTATCCTTTACTTTATATAAACACCTTTTCACGCCTTTGCAAACAGAATAGACCCAGATTAGATGGTTTCTGTAGGAGCCTTCTGATCAGGGTCTTCACTGTTTGCTTATGAAATCATAATAGATATAACTCTACAGTTTCTACTAATATCAAAACTTCCTGTGAATATATGCTACTTTAAAAAAAACACAGCTATTTAATTTTCATGATGTCATTATTTCTTACACAAATATTCAACAGGTAAAGGGTTAAACAAAGTAGTTGCTCAGATAGATAATAGCATACATGTATGATAGATAATAGCATACATGTACAATAGATAAAAATGATTAGTTCATTCATTCTCATTCACCTTTGTAACAAATCATTATAATGATGTCCATTGCAGGGTTTTGTTATGTCATTCTCATACAGAAAAACCTCTCTATAATGGCCACTAAATTACATCAAGTATTTTGTGTTAAATGCAGGTGGCTGCTTAAAGCAAGGTGAAAGTAAAACAGAACGCTCCTATAGGAACGTTCTGTTTTACTTTCACCTTGCTTTAAGCAGCCACCTGCCCTAAATACCAACTAATTAACACAATTTAGTGGCTGTTATAGAGAGGTTTTACTGTATTTTAATCCTTCTGCCAAACACGACTTGGTCAGATATGCAAACAGCTTGGATGTAGATGAGATGCTGAGTAACGCGGTATCTCATCAGCATCTAAGCTGTTTGACAATCACTTCCTAACTGAACGGTCTTACTATTCAGAATATTTATGGTACACAAGATCAATGTTATGAGAAAAAAATGTATGAGGATTTTGAACAATAAACATTATAGATCCTGGTCAAAGAGCTCCCAGTGGAGCCTTCTGATCTGTCTACACAGTTTGTAAATGATTAAAATTCTGAATGAGAAATCATAATGATTTAGTGGAGACAAAAGGACTTTTGCATCTGCAATACTCCCCTTATCTTCAAGCCATCATCATCATCATCATCATCATTTACTTCATCTGTAGATAGATACAACACTTTTCACTACTCTCTTATTTGTAATTAAACAATCATAAATATTCATGTCCATCATTTTCTAAAAGAGTTTATTAGTATTCAAAATGCCAAACTCAGATGACGTTTTACTTTATATGTATGGAATATTCTTTCTTGACTGTTTATAGCATGAACATTAAGTAAGAAATGAACTGACATATGAAAATCATATCACCGTTGTGGCTCATGAAAGTGCACTGGTTTCTAAACATAGCAGCCAAAATGTGATCAATATACATAAATTATTCTTAACCCTTGCCCTGTTGAATATTTATGTAAGAAATAATGACGTCATGAATATTTATTGGCCAAAATTTTATATTGGCATATGCACACAGGAGTTTTTTGTACGAGTCGAAACTAGAAAGTCAGAACTATTATAATTTCATAAGCAAACAGAGCAGACCCTGATAAGATGACTCCTACTGGAACGACTCCAACAAGAACTCTCTGATCTGGATCTGTTTGGTTTGCAAAGGCCTGAAAAAGCATTTGTATAAAGGAAAGGGTTAACTCTGACTGTCACATATTGTTGTCAGCATGGTTTGTCATCTGCTTCTATTTTCATTTTTGTTCCTTATTGTTAAAAAAACACACCATAACTTTGGTCCTGAATTAAGCTTCCAACTGTCTAAAATATCAATAATATGACTTCTTAGATCTAAAATATTTTGTGCTTTAGAGAAGTGTTACAGTATATAACAGTTTGAAACCTGATGTATGCAATGCCTCATTATTTCAATGTCTCATCTGTATCCAAACTGTTTACATAGATAATAATGAATTCATCACTAACATGGAAAGAAATACAGTAGAACCTGTCTTAAGTGGCCATTAAAAAGAAGTCTATATCTGGATTTCTAGAACAGGGGATAGCTTAACCCATTCCCGCATAGGCTATATTTAGATCCAACCTTTTTGAATAAATCTACGAAAAAGGAGCATTTACTGCTGAAAAGGAAAACTTTAGAATTGTGTATAAATCTAAGTGTTGAAACCATTGTGGTAAATAGAGCATTTGCTCCTATGGAGCAAATGCTTTATTTATCACAATGGTTTCACAAAGTAACTTTTACAGAAGCGTCAAAAGGCGTCAATATGCGAGAATGGGTTAATGCAGAACAAAAGTGATACAGACAGCTCATATAGGAGCTTTCTGTATCACTTTTTCCTTGCCTTAAGCAATCATCTGCTTTTTAATAAATAAATAACCATTTTAGACAGGTTTTACTGTAAACATGGTATGCATGACTATAACTTTGTGTCTATGTTCTGATATTTAAGTGTTTGTTACATCACTATTTGACATACCAGCATATAGATATGCATTTAGAGATGAAGTTCATGAAACATTCACTGAAAATTACGTGTTGCTACTGTGAAAATCTGAAGAGGGGCTCATGAACAAGTGATGATATTCTTTGACTTGATATATCACTATAGCCCCTCATTACTGTGGGTTCAAATCCCAAATGAGAACTAGAGACCTCTGATCTTGGTATTCACTGATGAGTGTTTCCCACATTTAACCTTTCCCTGTTTAATATTCATGTAAGGAATATTGACATCATAAATATTTAATAGCTGACTTTTATAATGGCATAATTATGTACATAGGATGTTTTGGCTCAGGCAGATACTCTAAAATCGGATCTGTATTACACTATAAGCAAACAGAGCAAACCCTGATCAGACAGCTCCTATAGGAGCCATTTGCTCTGGGTCTACTCTGTTTGCAGATGTGTGAGAAGGTGTATACATGAAGGAAAGGGTTAAAGAGTAAAATGTTGTTGACTGTGCAATCAAGATTTTCCATGCTGTCTTAAAAAGTGTAAAATGCAATGCTATTAAAATGATCGGTTGGGTGTATATACATGTATAATGTATTAACATGCAAATGATCTTTTTATTTACATGTATTAACAATATATTTAATGATAAATATTCATGTAATATTAATTAAATGAATTTTTATTATGGCACTGTTTTCTTTAGTTTCTAAAATGGGTACAATATGGGCCACCGTTCATATTTCATTCTAAGTTTTTTGACCATGAATATTCAGTCTACTTCATGCTGGGTATTAGAATTTGGACTAAATATAGAACAGGGAAAGGGTTAAGGTAAAGCTGATTTGGGTCAGACCTGTATGGGCTGTATGATTTGGTTCTTCTCTATTTGCAAACATGCCAAAAGTTGTCTACATGTATATGGGGGAGATAATTAAATTAGGTGTTGCCATTTGTTAGTTTATTTAAAGTTACACCAGAATAGAATCTATGTGTATATCGGAGTTGTTACCAGAGAATTGATATATTTAAGATTTTTTGTTTCTTTTTTAAGATTTTTATTTTCTGTGCTTTAATGTCAAAATCAAAAATTTAACAATTCCATTAATTAAATGAATTTTTATTATGGCACTGTGAATAAGGGACTTTATATCATTACAAAAACTGTAAATCACATCTACCTGTATATTAATTTAAAAGCGAACAGAGCAGGAATCATCTGATCTGGGTCTTCTCTGTATACTAATGTGTAAAAAGGCATATCTATAGAGTAAAGGGTAAATTCTTATTGACAAATATTACTGTCTTGCACATGTAGGAGGCAATAAGTGAAGAAATTAATTCTTGACCTTTAAATGCCTTTGCCAACTGCCCAACAGTAGACTAAGATCAGGCAGCTCCTGTAGAAACTGTCTGATGAGGGTCTGCTTTCTTTACCTAACTGTTTCCTTCATATAAATGCCTTTTCATGCATTTGCAAACAGAGTAGACCCAGATCAGAGGCTCCTATAGGAGCCGTCTGATGAGTGCCTGCTCTTTTTGCTAGTGGAATTTGAAAGATTTGTTTGTTTGCTTTCTAAAATGGCTACAAAGTTCCATCTTCCATATTTCATTATAACTATTTTGTCCATGAATATTCAGTAGGTATTGAACTTTGGAACAAACATAGAACAGGGGAAGGGTTAAGGAATAGTATAGAACTGTATACATGTATGCAGTTTCTGTGATGTCCAAATTTCAAGTGTTCACATGCCATTATAAAAATTCATATTTATAATGTCATTATTTCTTACATGAGTATTCATCAAGTTTAGGTTTAATTAGAAGTTATATTTCCATTTCAGTGAATGTTTTATGATTGACTGATCTCTCAAACGAATGAATGAAAGTAAAGCATTTTGATTAGGAAAAATGCCATAATGAATGGTCCCTGTGTTTGAATGGAACATTTTAACACATTACTTGATATAGATGCATATATATACGAATGTGTAAACCCTGAGCTACAGATAAACGTGCCTACCCAAATGCTAAAATGGTCATTTCTCCACCAAACCCTATACTGTGACCACTCATTATAACTCTCTGTTCGAGGCGATTCTAAATTATAGGGTTCACAGAAGCTATGTGTGGAAATGTTTAAATTTACGTATCTTATCTGGACCTCTGTAAACAGAATGGACGCTGATCAGACAACTCCTGCAGGAGCTGTCTAATCAGTCTGCTGTTTGCTTTTGATGTAATACAGATGTGAATTTTCAGTTTTTGTCTTGGCCAAAACATCTTTTGTTCAATTGCCAATTTACAATATCAATTAACCCATTCCCTCATATTGATTCCTTTTGACGCCTCTGTAAAAGTCACATCTTGAAACTTTTGTGATACATAGGACAGTTGCTTCATAGGAGCAAAATGCTTTAATTATCACAATGGTTTATTCTAAAAACAATTCTAGTAAATCCTCCTTTTCAGTAGATTTAATCAAAGAGTGTGGGTCTGAAAATAGCCCATTAGGGAATGGGTTAATAATTATGAATAAAGTAATTATTTATTATTATTAATATTACATTATGTAATGGGTTGACATGTCTATCTCAATCATGGCAAGCTTGTTGACTATGACACAACATAAAGTGTGACTGTTCTAGTTACACAGTCCTATACATCTGTTGTGGAGAGTATGACTTCAACTGTAATACGAGAGCATGACTTCTGACTGTAATATTAATTAAGAAAGAAACTTGTTCTCAGTCTCACTTTCCATTGACTTTATGTTTACAGTGCAAGTTTTTTATGTGTTCCAAGTTTGTCAAAGCGTCTCACTGTTTAGCTGCCAAAATGTGATTTTTTTGTGTTTCCCTAGCCACACTGTTCCACTAATTTTCTTTCATAAAGTTATTTGGATAAAAAAATTAGATTTGAAATTCAGTAACCAGGATTGTTTTGCACATTTGTTTTTAAGAAGTCATCCAACTCTATCCTCATGTACAGCTACATTAATTGCAATTCATACTTTAACCCTTTCCCTGACTATTAATTTGATTATTTTTTATAATGGTATATGAACACAGGGCATTTTCCGCTCAGGCAGAAACTGTAGAATCAGATCTATATTATACCTTAAGCAAACAGAGTAGACCCTGATCAGATGACTCTTGTAAGTGCTGTCTGATCTGTGACTACACTGTTTGCAAATGAAGTCAAGTGTTAAAAAATATAATCATAGTATCCAAGAGTGTTGATCCTGACAAGATCTTATCTGGATCTACACTGTCTGCATAGGTAATCACAGATTTGCCCATTAAAGCAGAATAGTTAACTCTTTACCTCATGAATATGTATGAAAGAATTCACTACTTTGTGAATATTCATTAATTGAATTTTAATAATTGCCTATGAACAAAGAAAATTTGGCCATAGCAGAAATAGTAGAATCATATCTATATAAGTTGATAAACAAACAGAGCAGACCCTGATCAGATGGCTCCTACAGGAGTCATCTAATCTGGGTATACTCTGCTGTTTGCAAAGGCATGAACTGATGCTTTATCTGGTAAAGGGTTATGGCAGAATTATAGATAAGAGGTATATTCCTGTGCATGGCTGTTCTAATAAGAATAACAAAATAGGGTTTGGCTGAAAATTAACCCTTTCTCTCATTAACATTCATGTTAGAAATGATAACATCTTGAATACCATAATAGCTGATTTTTATAACGGAATATGTACACAGAAACTATTGGCCACAGATGAAACTGTAGAATAAAATGTATATACAGTAAAACCCCGCTAATGCGACCACCTAAAAGAGGTATAATTCTGGGTGCTAGATGCAGGTGGTAGCTTAATGCAGGACAAAAGTAATGCAGAAAACTCCTAGAGGAGCTTTCTGCATTACTTTTGTCCTGTATTAAGCAACCACCTGCTTATAAAGACATCCATGTTTTTTCATTAAGTGGTCGCATTAGAGGGGTTCTACTGTAATTCCATAAGCAAACAGAGTAGACCCTGATCCTGTAGGAGCCATCTGATCTGGTCTACTCTGTTTGCAAAGACATGAAAAGGTGTCTACATCAGGGAAAGGGTTAGGGGAGTCCGATAGATCAGTACAATCAGTAGGGATCTCATCCGCTAGCACTGCACTTAGCAATCTGTTTGGTACAGCCTGTGTTACATCTGTGACATGTGTGTTCTTCAAAAACTCTTGTATTTCGTGTTTTACATTTTTGTTTGTGTTCAGACTTCCAATAAGTTTTGTCTGGTCATGGGGTGCACTCTATACACACCAAGTTTGTGTGAAATCACTATTTACCTCTTTTCCCTCATGAATATTCATATAAGAAACAAGGACATCATGAATATTTATTAGCTGATATTTTTATAATGGTATATGAACACAGTATTTCTTGACCACAGCAGAAACTGCAGAATCAGATATATAAAATGCCATAAACAAACAGCAGAAACTATCGTAGGGCTCCTATAGCAGTTGTCCGATCAGGGTCTACTCTATTTGCAAAAGTGTGAAAAGGGGTTTCAATCAGGTTAATTGAATTAATAGCATGTAGTGCCAGAAAGTAGCATCATTAATTGTTTAGATATTGTTAAATATAATATTTATTTCATTGGTAATTTATTTCACAGTGTCTAGATATTGTTTTATAATCAAAGAAACAACAGTAACCTTTTACTTCATGACTAATCATTAGAGATGCATGTATAATGACATCATGAATATTAAGTACAGTAAAACCTCTGTATAACGGCCACTAACTTACATCAAGTATTTTGTGTTAAAGGCAGGTGGTTGCTTAAAGAAAGGTGAAAGTTAAACAGAACGCTCCTATAGGAGTGTTCTGTTTAACTTTCACCTTGCTTTAAGCAACTGCCTGCCCTAAATATCAACTAATTAACAAAATTTAGTGGCCGTTATAGAAAGGTTTTACTGTAAACAAATTTTTATAATGGCACATGGACGCAAGAGTGCTTGACCAGAGCAGAAACTGTATAATCGTATCCATTTTATTTTATAAGCAAACAGAGCAGACCCTGATCAGACAGTTCCTACTGGGTCTACTCTGTTTACAAAGGTGTAGAATGGCTTGTTTATGGAGTAAATGGTTAACAGCACCTGTGCAAAATGCACAGGTGCTGTTAACCATTTACTCCATAAACAAGCCTTTACTTCTTAGAGACCCTTTTCATGTCTTTTTGAAGAGACGACCCAGATCAGATGGTTCCTGTAGGAGCTGTCTGATCAGGGTTCGCTCTGGTTGCTTATATGCCACAGATTCTTTACAGTTTGCTAAGGGAATGCATTTCCTGATACAAGAATTGATATAATTTTTCATAAGTTTTCATGCATGAAAATTTAAAGATTTAATCATTTACCTGATAGAGACACCTTTTGATGCCTTTGCAAACAGAGTAGACCCAGATCAGATGACCCCAGCAGGAGCTATCTGATCAGGATCTGCTCTGTTTGCATATGAAATAATATAAATATAATATACATGTATATATAAAAAAACAAAATAGTGTTATGCCATTTTAACCCTTTCCCTGTCCTGTGTCTATTCCAAATGTCTATGCCTACTGAATATTCATTAACAAAATAGTTATAAAGAAATATGGAAGGTGGAACATTGTAGACATTTTAGAAAGCAAAAACAGATCTTTCAAATTCTATTAGCAAACAGAACAGGCCCTGATCAGACGGCTCCTCTAGGAGCCGTCTGATCTGGGTCTACTCTGTTTGCAAATGCGTGAAAACACGTTTATATGAGGGAAAGGGTTAAGAATCCAGCTGATAAATATATTTGATGTCATTATTTCTTGCATGAATATTCATCAGGTAAGGCTTATTTTTTTCTAAATCAAATCTACGTTTTACTAGTCTTTTCTTCTGGTGTTTATTATTCTTTATATATGCACATTAACCTTTACACCATGAATATTCATAGAAGAAATAATGACATCATGAATATTAATTACATGGATTTTTTATAATGGCATATGAACACAAGAGATGTTGGTAATGACAGGAGGTAGAAAATGAGATCTATAGTATTCCTTAACCCTTTCCTCCATAAATACGCCTTTCTACGCCTCTGCAAAAGTCACTTTTTAAACCATTGTGATAAATAGAGCATTTGCTCCTCAGGAGCAAATGCTCTATTTATCACAATGGTTTCAGAACTACAAATTCTATAATTTTTCTTTCCTCTAGTTAATGCTCCTTTTCGGTAGATTTATTCAAAGAGGTTAGATCTAAAAATAGCCTATGAGGGAAAGGGTTAAGCAAACAGAGAAGACCCTGGTCAATTATGGCTTCTACAGGACTACTGATAGTCTGATTTGTGTCTACTCTATTTGCAAAGGCATATTTGTGTAGTAGAATACTCCATAAATATGCCTTAATTTTAATTTTTAGCACCTTTGCAAACATGAGACCCAGACCAGACAGCTCCTGTTGGAGCTGTCTGATCAGAGCCTGCTCTGTTTGTTTATGGCATTCTAAGGATATAATTTAATATTGTTTATTTTAATTACTTTTTGAGAGCTGTGATTGGCTGTATTTTTTTTCATTACCCCATGAAAAAACAAAGCCCATGCCTTGCCAGGACTACTTTGTATTCGTCCGCAGTTATATTAATCGGTATTAAATTCATGATGTCTTTTTCATTTCTTTCATGAAGTTAAGGGTTAAATACTTGGCCAGAGTTAGGCAGATCAATCTGCCCTTGAAAACTGCTTAATTGACTTATTCAGCTTTGCAAACCTGTTGAGAGTTCTTATATTTAAGGGAAAATAACAGCAAGTAAAGGGAAACTAAGAGTATGAGTAACAAAACTATATCTGTAGTTTATGTCTCATATAGGTGATTTATAACCCTTGACTCATGAATATTCATACAAGAATGATATCATGAATATCACTTCGATTTTTTTTGTAATGGCACTAAAACAATGGAATTTTGACAGAAACTAGTATCAGATCTATCTGTTTCTTAACCAAACAAAGCAGAACTTGATCAGATTGGTCCATATAGGAACTGTCTGATCTTGGTCTACTCTGTTTGCAAAGGCATACAAAAAGTGTATCTAGGAGTAAAGGGTTAAATGAAAGTTATTTTTCCTAAAGCTGAATAAGTCAATTTGGCACTGTTATGATAATTTTAAATGAAACTAACTAGCAAAAGGTGTAGACCCTGATCAAAATGCACGTTTATTAGCAATTTTATAGGGTCTACACTGTTTGCCTACATTTGTCTGGCCAACTATTTTGGGTAAATATGATAAAAACTGTGTGTTACATCTGTTTTAAAATGAAAATGATTTTTCAACCAAAATTTAATGCCAAATGTAATGAAGGCCGGATAACCATGGCTAGACCTTATACATACACCATTGTAGTTATTCATCCATTAACATAGATCCATTTTCATTGACAGGTGATAGTCATATTTAGATAACAGAGTTTATGTATTGTTTGAGAAAAATAAAAACTGAACTACCAATGTGTTTTATATTCTGCTTTTCAGTCCAGAACTGATCAAAATACAGTGAAACCCGGACAAAAGGAACACTAAACCAAGTAGCATTATCGGTCTTCAAGACAGGCGGCAGCTAAATGCAGGGCGAGTCATGCAAAAAGCTCCTTGGAGCTTTTTGCATGACTTTCAGCTTGCATTAACCCATTCCCTCATAATGACGACTTTTGACGGCTCTGTAAAAGTCACTTTGTGAAACCATTGTGATATTTAGAGCATTTGCTCCTATAGGAGCAAATGCTCTATTTATCAGAATGGTTTCAAAACTACAAAATTCTAAATTTTCCTTTTCTCTATAAATGTTTTTTTATGTTCCTTTTCGGTAAATTCATTCGAAGAGGTTTGGTCTAAAAATAGCCTATGGAGGAATGGGTTAACCGAGCTTTTATTATGACAAATGCACACAGGATGTTTTGGTATTGGCAGAGATCTATTATAATTGCATAATCAAACAGATCAGATCCTGATCTGATTGTTCCTACACACGTCATCTGATCCAGGTCTTGTCTGTTTGCAAAGTCATTAAAAGCATTTGTATGAATGAAAAGTTTAACCCTTTCCTCCATAAATATGCCTTTCTATGCCTCTGTAAAAATAACTCGTTGAAACCATTGCGATAAATAGAGCATTTGCTCCTATAGGAGCAAATGCTCTATTTATCAAAATGGTTTCAAACTGCAAAATCTAAAAAAATCCTTTTCTCTAGTTAATGCTCCTTTTCGGTACAAATTGGTTGGATTTAAAAATAGCCTATGAGGGAAATGGTTAAACCTTTACCTGATAGCGGTGCCTTTTGATACATTTGCCAACAGGGTAGACCTACATCTGGTGTCTCCCTATACGAGTTTGCTTATGGAGCAATATACATGTACAGTAAAATCCCTCTAAACTGGATGTTAAACTCAGCATAAATATCGGTCTTGTAGACATGTGGCAGCTCAGTGCAGAGTTAAAGTCATGTAGAAAGCTAGGAGCTTTCTTCGTGACTTTCACCCTGCATTAATTAATCCTTTCCTCCATAAATACACATTTCTACGCCTCTATTTATCAAAATGGTTTCAAACTACAAAATTCTAAAAATTTCCTTTTCACTAGTTAATGCTCCTTATCGGTAGATTCATTCAGAGGTTGGGTCTATAAATAGTCTATGAGGTAAAGAGTTAAGCAACCACCTGCCTATAAGTATCTATAAATTCTTCTCTACTAGAATTCCAGTTTAGAGCGGTTTTACTGTGGATCTGATTCTACAATTCCTGTCGTTACCAAACATTCCTGTGCTCATATAACATTACAAAATATCATCTGATCAATAGTTATGATGTCATAATTTGTTACATGAGTATTCATCATGTAAAGGTATAAAATGACATTGACTGAAATAAACTTGATAATTTGTTTACAGATGATATAGAAAGAAAACATTTCCCTGTTGAATACAGTAAAACCCCTCTAAACCGGAATTCTAGTAAAGAAGAATTTGGATACATTTAGGCAGGTGGCTGCTTAATGCAGGGTGAAAGTCATGCAGAAAGCTTCTAGAGGAGCTTTCTGCATGACTTTCACCCTGCATTAAGCTGCCACCTGTCTCCAAGACCGATATTTATGCTAAATTTAGCGTCCGGTTTAGAGGGGTTTCACTGTATTCATGTAGGAAATGACACCATGATTATTTATTAGCTGAATATGTACACCGGGGTGTGCGGTAGTCTAGTGGTAACGCGCTTGTCTACCAATCAGGCGGTATGGGGTTCAAATCCCAGTCCCTCCCAGAAATTTCAGAGATGCTTTTCAGTGTCTCCCACCCGCACCTCCTCTCCACCCAGGGGTTACAATGGTACATGTGAGGGTCACTAGCCGGTACTGCCGCTGCATAATTGTGTCATATGTTAGCAGTGCTCACTAGACTGTAGGCGAATGACTCTATGATCAGGGGAGTAAATGAACAGTCACCTGAGCGGTCCTTCGAACTGAAAGTAGACTATAACTAGGTACTTTACTTTTTTACACTGAATTTTTTGGTATTGGTAGAAACTGTAGAGTCCAACCTATTATAAGTTTATAAGCAGGGAGCAGACCCTGTGTCTACTCTGTTTGCAAAAGCATGAAAAACAGTTTATATGAAGAAAAATGTTTGTATTCATGTGTATTTCTTGCATGGATATTGACGGAGCAAAGGGTTAAATGATACTTGAAAACTGCTCCTTTTGCCTACATTTGTCTCTCTGGATACATTTTGTATTTAGGGTATGCTTGTTATACATCCATTTTCAGATAGGCAGGTTGACCGCATTTTTTTAGTGTTAACATCCGTTTCTGCCAACTATAGACCAATTGGATGCCCCAGAGAGATGAGAGCGGATACAAAAAAGTCAGGGTGCGATGCTCTACTCTTATTATCGATAGAGTTTCTCTGGTTCTTTTAAATGCCCATTGTAAAGCACTGATACATCGGTCTCATGCAAATGACTTGGTCAGGCGAGGGATCGAACCCGGGACCCCTGGTGTGGGTAAAGTTGTCCACTCTTTTAAGCTTTGTCAAATCATCACCTTACTTGGTGGTAAAATGGGCACATCTCAGTCAAGTTCCATAACCAGTTGATTCACTTCAGTCACTTTGGAGTTACTGCGTGGAACTCTTACTACGGAGTTGTGCACCAGATGGCATAGTTTGTTTACTTTGGCACTATTGTTAATGCTTTCCATCATATAGGCAAGTTCTATCAACTGTGCTAACAGAGTAGACCTAGATCAGACAGCTCCCTACTACTCACATTTTATAAGACTTCAGATTTAATTTACGCCATAAATAAACCTTTAAACGCTTTTGCATAGTAGACTCAGGTCAGACAGCTCCTGTATGAGCTGTCTGATTAGCATCTTCTCCGTTTGCTTAGAGAATAATATACCTAATACTGATGCGTCTGTCACAGCCAAAAGTTCCATGTTAATGGGTAATTATAGAAATTCAGTCCACGAATATCAAATCAGTTATAAGATTTTAAATTAATATTCATGGAGGAAAGGGTTAAATTAGAGATAATACTGTGATTGGTACATCATGTTTCACAATACAGTAAACCTCTCTAAACCGGATGTTGGATTCAGTATAAATATCGGCCCTGGAGATAGGTGGCAGCTTAATGCAGGGTGAAAGTCATGCAGAAAGCTCCTCTAGGAGCCTTCTGCATGACTTTCACCCGACATTAAGTAGGCATCTGCCCAAAAGTATCTAAACTAGAATTGTTTTTGATACAAAAATGGATGTCTCCCCCAGCGAGTGGACAAAATTTTCCAAAGTCCCATAACTCTGCAGAAAATCATCGAACCCGAAAACGAATAAACTATGCACAACTAGGCATAATGCTGATCAATCCTATGAAATTTCATGAAATTCCGACCAAAGATTTTGGAGAAACTACACGGACAAAATTTTCCACGTAAAATTTCAAAGTCCCATATCTCTGCAGAAAATCATTGAACAAAAACAGGAATAAGACATACACAACTAGGCATAATGCTGATCAATCCTATGAAATTTCATGAAAATCCGACCAAAGATTTTGGAGAAACTACACGGACAAAATTTTCCACGTAAAATTTCAAAGTCCCATATCTCTGCAGAAAATCATCAAACAGGAACATGAATAAAATATGCACAACGAGGCATGATGCTGATCAATCCTATTAGTTTCATGAAAATTCAATCAAATGTTTTGGAGAAACTGCGCAGACAAAATTTTCCATGTAGATATTTCAAAGTCCCGTATCTCTGCAGAAAATCATCAAACAGAAACAGGAATAAGACATGCACAACTATGAAATTTAATGAATATCCAATTAAAGGTTTTGGAGAAACCCTGCGGACAACATTTTCCATGTAAACATTTCAATGTCCCATAACTCTGCAGAAAATCAGGGGCAATAACTCCAATATTATTGAAGTTATGAAACTTGTGCATGACGCTTCCTTCCATCATGCTCTTTCAATAAATGAAATGTCATACCAATAGCATCAGTAGAACAGGAGTTATTGATCAGACCAAAATTGTAACAAAGGGCAATAACTCCAAAGGTATTGAAGCCTGAGTTATGGCCCTTATACATGGCACTTCCTCTCAGCATGCTCTTTCCATGTATGAAGTTTCAATCAAATGGCATGAGCTATATAGGAGTTATTGTCCGGACAAGAATGTGTGAATATTTGACCTTGAATTGTGACCATGACCTTGAATTGTGACCTTGACCTTTAACCCATATGTATGAATCCTGCTGTCTGAAGGAGAACATTTGCGCCACAGCAGTCTGGAATCCTTCCAAGGGTTATACAGATGTGGAGCAGACATGAAAATTAAAGCCAAAACATTTGACCTTGAGTTGTGATCCTGACCTTTGACCAATGTGCCTGAATCCTGTTGTCTGCACATCGGCTTGTTGTGGAGAACATTTGTGCCACAGCATTTTGAGATCCTTCCAAGGGTTTAAGAGGTATGGAGCGGAGAAGAAGGGTGTGGCTAAAAACATTTGACCTTGAATTGTGGCCTTGACCTTTGACCCATGTGCCTGAATCAAATGTTCTGCACATCGTCTTGAGTCGAACATTTGTGCCAAAGCATTTTGAAATTCTTCCATATTTGTGAGAGATATGAAGCGGACACGAGTGTGACGGACAGCCAGACGGACGGACAGAGGATTGAGTGTTATGTGACTATTCTTTTGTTTAGAATAGTCACATAAAATGAAAATTTAGTCACATAAAAAAGAAGACAAAAGATATTTTGTTCTCAGTGTCACATAACCATCAATTCGTGAGCGGATGGACGGACAGACAGACAGACAACTCAACCAAAACAATGTCTCCCCATTATAAATGGGGGAGACATAATTCTTCACAACTAGAATCCTAGTTTAAAGAGGTTTTACTGTATATATAGTATTCAGAGTTTATTCCAAATTCCAATACCTACTGAATATTCATTAACAAAATAGCTATAATGAAATAATGGAAGGTGGAACATTGTTTTTTTTAGTTGTTCTCGGGTTCTGTGTCGTTTCAGTCATATCACAACGTCCGGTTAATTACAGGTGGAGGAAGACCCCAGATGTTCTGTGCATGTAACAAACTGTATTGTTTCATGCACAGAGGAACATCAAATTTAAGAACCACCGACCTACCGCAAGCCAGTTGGAAGCCTTCCTCACATGAAAAATCCAAATGCCCAGACCGGGATTCGAATCCACAGTGGTGAAGGGCTAATGGCTCGTCAGTCGAAGACCATAACCACTCGAACACGGAGGCCCCCTGGTGGAACATTGTAGCCATTTTAGAAAGTAATGAAACATATCCATCAAATTACATAGGCAAACAGAGCAGACCCTGATCAGACGGCTCCTATAGGAGCCGTCTGATCAGGGTCTACTCTGTTTGCAAATGCATGAACACATGTTTATAAGATGAAGGAAAGGGTTGCGTTTGCAGCTTCCAGGCCTACATTTGAACCTTTTACCTAATGAATATTCAAAGAAATAATTATAGTAAAAAGATCAATACAGCTAATTTGTTTTTTAAGGCATCGTGAACTAGGGTTTTTTTACAAAGGCAGAAACTGTACAAATTCATAAGCCAACAGTGTATACCCTGATCAGATTGTTCCTTCAGGAGCCATCTGATATTGGTCTACCCTGTTCACAAAGTTGTGAAAAAAGGCGTCTACATCAGGTGAAGGATTATGTTACGGCAAAAATAAAATTTAATAACCATTCAAGTCTCTCAATTTGCATTATTGTACTAACTGTGGCAAATTCGTGATGAAATTTGATGGCAATTTAACCATGCATCTTGTTAAGGTAATAATTATATGGAATACTAGAGTCGTTTTCACTTTTTGCAATACATCCTGATGAAAACCGATATACGTTCGAAACTAGTTGACCAATAACAGAAACAGAAAACCGTGACTGGTGCTAGTGGTTATTTACACTACATTCTATTTAGATACTACATTGTATTTACATGTATATACAAATACAGTAAAACCCCTCTAAACTGGAATTTAAGTACAGAACTAGAATCGTTTTGATACAAGAGACTGTTCGGAGAAACACGGGTGTCACCTGCTAGCAGCTGACACAAAAACTGTTAAATCAGAACAAAGGGTAAAAACTCAAAAAGTATTGCATGCAGAGTGATGGACCTTAGTTACATCAATGATCCTCGATGAGAGGAAGACACATGTGAAATTTGAAAGCTCTATAATGATTAGTTTAGAAATTACAGCCGAAAAAGGAAAGTGTGTCGTACAGACAGACGGACGGACAGACAGACAATGGAAAAGTGATCCCTAAGTGACACACTGCCTCTCGGCAGGTGACACAAAAACTGATGTCTCTCCCAGCGCATGGACAAAATTTTCCAAAGTCCAATAACTGCAGAAAATCATCGAACCGGAAAAGGAATAAACTATGCACAATTAGGCATGGCGCTGATCAATCCTATGAAGTTTCATGAAAATCCGATCAAGATTTTTGGGGAAACCATGCGGACAAAAAATTTCATGTAAAAATTTCAAAGTCCCATAACTCTGCAGAAAAGCATCAAACCGGAACAGGAATTAGATATGCCCAACTAGGCATGGTGCTAATCAATCCTATGAAATTTAATGAATATCCAATAAAAGGTTTTGGATAAACCCTGCGGACAAAATTTCCAAGTAAAAATTTCAAAGTCCGATAACTGCAGAAAATGGGAGGTAATAACTCCAATATTATTGAAGCAAGAGTTATGATACATGTGCATAACACTTTCTTCCATCATGATATTTCCATACATGAAATGTCATTCCAATAGAATCAGTAGAGCAGGAGTTATTGATCGGACAAAAAAATAACAAAGGGCAATAATTCCAAAAGTATAGAAGCCAGAGTTATGGCTCTTGTACATGACACTTCCTCTCACCATGCTCTGCCAATGTATGAAGTTTCAATCATATGGTATTAGCCATGTAGGAGTTATCATCCAGACAAGAAAGTGTGAATAATTGACGTTGAATTGTGAACATGACCTTGACCTTTGACCCACATGCCTGAAGCCTGCTGTTTGCACATCGGCTTGTTAAGAACATTTGTGCCACAGCATAAACTGTCTTACAGACAGGCATTAATACTGATTTATACGTCCGGTTTGAAAGGTTTTTACTGTAATACAATAAACAATAATACAATGATACCAGGGGTCCCGAGTTCCACCCCCTGCAAGTTCAAGTCATTCGGACGAGACTTTATAAACCAAGGTCAACTGTGTCAGTGCTTTACACTAGGCATCTAAAAGAACCGTAAGAAACTCTAACGATTATAAGAGTAGCCCCAGGTTAAAAGCATGGAAGATATCTTCAGAATTGAGAGTAGATTGTTTTCTTTTCTTCATTTGTTAACAAAGAGGGACAAAAACATCACTATGTGCATCCTGAGTTGGCATCTCATATGGACACAAATTAACCCTATCAACTCTGGTTCATGAGAGTGGAATAGCCCATCAGTGTTATTAAGCTCTTTCCCTGTTCTAAGTTTATTCAAAATTTACATACCTACTGAATATTCTTGGACAAAATCGTTCTAACGAAATATGGAAGACGGAACATTGTAACAATTTTGGAAAGTAAAGAAACAGATCTTTCAAATTCCATTAACAAAGAGAACAGACCCTGATCAGACGGCTCCTACAGGAGCCGTCTGACCTGGGTCTACTATGTTTGTAAACACGTGAAAATACGTTTATATGAAGGAAAGGGTTAAGAGTCCACTCAGTATGATAGGCGTAACTCTTTACTGTTCAATATTTATATAAGAAATAATGACATCATGAATATTTATCAGCTGATTTTTTATAATGCATTGACGAAAAGTAAAGCCTATATTCATAAAGCTCCTTAGGAATATTTTAACCTTAGGACAACTTAAGGAAAATATTTCTGTCTGCATCTGAAGCAAAACCACAGAATAAATTTTCATTTGATGACTTGTAGAATATTTAGTTAAATATATATTTGATATACAGCTTTATTTTTCTGAAATATTTTTACTTGTATTCATTTTATAAGACTAAGGAATATTCAAGAAACTAAGGAATTTCCTTAAGTTTCTCCTTAGGAGCTTTATGAATACGGGTCTACTCGATTTGCCAAGATGTGAAAAAAGCATTTGGATGAGGGAAAGGGTTAAAATTTGCAAGAGGATTTTGAATGACAAACAGTGCAGACCCAGATCAGAGGGCTCCTGACCTGGGTCTAGACTGAAATTGCAAACAGGTAGATCCTGATCAGTCACCTCCTCTGGGAGCCATCTGATCAGTGTTAACTGTGTTTACATGTACAGTAAAAGCCCTCTAAACCGGACATTAAATTTGGTATAAATATCGATCTTGAGAGACAGATGGCAGCTTAATGCAGGGTGAAAATCATGCAGAAATCTCCTCTAGGAGCTTTCTGCATGACTTTCACCCTGAATTTTGCAGCCACCAGCTTAAAAGTATCTAAATTTTACTCTACTAGAATTCCAGTTAATAGTGGTTTTACTGTACTTATGATATAATATAAATTTCATTGTTTGTCATGATAAAAAAAATCCATTCGTTCATAGTGCCATTATTAAAATTCATGACGTCATTACTTCTTTCTATGAATATTTAACAGGGAAAGGGTACACATAAAACATCTCCCCTACTCTCAATTTTAGTGGGTTAAATTCGAAGTTTGGCAGAGACTTTACGTTGAGGCATAACTAAATACTCTGCAGAAAAACTTCCATAGCTTTCAGTATAATATAGTAAGGATAATTCAGAAATACTTGAATGCTCCTTGTAGGTAGATTTATTCAAAGAGATCTAAATATAGCCTATGAGGTAATGGGTTAACTCATTTTTAGACCCAACCTCTTTGAATGTATCTACCGGAAAGGAGCATTAACTAGAGGAAAGGAAGCATTTAGAATTTTGAAACCATTGTGATAAATAGAGCATTTGCTCCTATAGGAGCAAATGCTCTATTTATCACAATGGTTTCATAAAGTGACTTTTATAGATGCGCAAAAATGCGTCACTAGGGGATAATGTGTTAAAGCGTGTGCTTAGCTACTGCTTAACTAAAGTAATTTCTGAAATACTTAAATAGCTCTGATCTAATATTTCGACCACTACACTTTAACCTTTAAAACCTTTGCAGAGTAGACCAAGATCAGACAGTTCTTGTAGAAGCCGTCTGATCAGGGTCTGCTCGATTTGCTAATGCAATCATAATAGATCCGACTAGTTTCAAACAATACCAAAATTTCATGTGTACATATGCCATTATATAAATAATAATAAATATTCATGATGCCTACGGTTTGCAAAGGCATGCAAATGCGTTTGTATTTTGTATTATTGCATGAATATTCATTGACTGAAGTTTTGAAATTACACATTCACAATTTGGCAGAATCATATGTACAGTAAAACCTCTCTATAACGGCCGCTAAATTGTGTTAATTAGTTGGTATTAAGGGCAGGTTGCTGCTTAAAGCAAGGTGAAAGTAAAACAGCACTCCTATAGGAGCGTTGTTTTTCTTTCACATTGCTTTAAGCAGCCACCTGCCTTTAACACAAAATACTTGATGTAATTTTGTGGCCATTATTGAGAGGTTTTACTGTATATCATTTCATAAGTGCAGTGTTGCCACAAACAAGGGGAAACAAAATTCCCCGACAACTCCTTGACATAATTTGTAATTTCCCTCAGCCCGACATGTTACGTCACGATTTTTGTAATATTTTTGAGGAAGTACAAAATGTATAGCACAGAATTTCATGTTTTTCAAAATTCCTTGACAATTCCCGGACATTTGCCTATATTTTCAAATTTCCCAGACAGATCTCAATTTCCCGACCTTGAAAAATTTCAAATTTCCCCCCGACTTCGTCATAATGACGACTCTGTAAGTCACTTTGTGAAACCATTGAGATAAATAGAGCATTTGCTCCTATAGGTGCAAATGCTCTATTTATCACAATGGTTTCAAACTACAAAATTCTAAAAAAAATCCTCTTCTCCAATTAATGCTCCTTTTCGGTAGATTAACTCAAAAAGGTTGTATCTAAAAATAGCCTATGAGGTAATGGGTTAAATGAGTGGATTAAATCTGCTTGATGATTTTGGAATGACAAACAGTGCAGATCTTTTATTACAGGACTCCATCTAGGACCCCTTTGATTTTAGTCTACATGTTTATCAGTATTCACCCACCCCCTTTCCAATCACAGGAAATGCATTTTTTATTTGCACATCTATTTGGAATACGACAAAATAAAGTTCAATGGATTATCGGACAGATGAACAAAGGTAAATCTAGATCCAATCTAAAAAATTAAAAGTAGGGGCATAAAAATAACACCACAACTTTTCTTGTCAAAATCATTTTATTTATTTCTTTGTTAAAAAAAAAGAAACTACATTAAACTGCCAGACAAAGAAAATGAGAAACAAAACAGAATATAGTTACATAATGGTATGCACCGTTTTTTGTTCTTACTCTTTGTATGAAATACCTTATAATTACACCAGTAACTAGTACTGGCTACAAGGAAGATGGAGCTGGATGATCATGAGGGAATCTGTAGTGTCTAGACCCAGAGCAATTTTCAAATACTGCAATTGTGATTTGTCCACCAAACCCTATGTTAAGTTGTGACCACTCTTTAGAAGTCTCTTCTAGATTTTCTGAACAATGGTCACAACACAAGATTTAGTGGAGAAATAATGTTGAAAATGTTTTAATTTATGCATATTGCATGCCAAGTAATTCTTAAGTGCAAAAATTGTCATGTGCTGCAATTCCAAATGTAAACTGTTCTGCCAGATTTAATTAGTGTCAAACAGCGAGATGCTGATTGACAAGGTATCTCATCTGGTTTCAACCATTCTGCAAAGGCATTCACTAATTGACTCCTAGTGTGCAAGAGGTAAGTAAGTAAGGCTTTGGGTAATATTTCATTTGACAAAGTACTTATCTTCTTGATGTATAGTTTAGTCTTAACCCTTTAATTCATAAATATGCCTTTTTAATTATTCAAACAGAGTGGACTCAAATCAGACTGCTCCTACAGCAGCCGTCTGTCCGACTCCCATAGGAACCGTCTGCTCCGTTAGCTAATGGAATTGTATAGGTCTGATTCTACAGATTCTGCCTTGGCCAAAATTTCCTATATTCATGTGACATAACAAAAATTCATGTCAGTATTTCTTACATGAATATTCATGGAGTGAAGGGTTAACCTTTTTCATGCCAACTGTGACTGGTCACTTGCATTTCTTCAGCATGGCAATAGCTAAGTACACCTATATGTTGTTACAAATCCTAGCAATGAACACTTCCGAGGTTGTTTCTATGCCGAGAGCATGTGTGAAATTGACTACTATGGCACTACCTCATACCTGCCATTTACGCCAGAACCTGTTGGAACATTGAGAAGGGATGGGAACTGTTAAAAGTTAATTTAACACATTCTGGTGTCCTGTTAATTTGCTGTCACACAAATGCTGTTGGTGCTAACTTTAACCTGTAGCCTGTAGAGCCATTTTTCAAAAATATTTTTATTATAGAATACTGTGTATACTGCAATTTGAAAATATAGGTTTTCTGGAGCCTGAGGAAACGCCCAGTTGGTTTGGGGTCTCGGGTTAAAATTGTTTGCAAGTGTTATCATGGAATTGCCCTTTGCAAACTAAACTTACAGCAAGGTCACACCAAATGCATAACCTTTGTAGTTTCAATCCACATGTACTTTAACATCTCATCTGAAACTCTTCTTTTGTAAACTATTTTGTTTGGGATTTTTAGACAGTGTAATGAAAATTTCATTTCAGAATTGATGGGTCATATTTTTGTTCACAGATGATCAATACTAATGCTAAGTGTATAAAGGTTAAACAAGTAACATCCCCTGTGAGGTTACAATGCTGTTACTGACAGCAATTTGATTCGTAAATGATTTTCACATCACTGGCATGATATTCTATGTTCCAGAAAAATCCCTCTGGAGTGACCATTTTATGAATAAACAGACGTCTTTAAAACCAGGTGGTTGCTTAATACAGGATGAAAGCAAGGCAGAAAGAGCTTTCTGCATAACATGTCCTAAATTAAGCTATCACGTGCCTTCAAGAACCAGAATTGGACCTCTTTTCAGTGCTCATATTAGAGGGGTCTGAATGTATATCAATTCAATACCATAGACCAGCTTCACAAAACAAGTGTCCATTCAGTATTAACCCTTTCCTTCATATAAATGTGTTTTTACGCACTTGCAAAGAGAGTAGACCCAGATCGGACGGTTCCTACAGGAGCCGTCTGATCAGGGTCTGCTGTTTGCTAATGGAATTAGATAGATCTTTTTCTATACTTTCTAAAATGGCTACAATGTTCCACCTTCAATATTTCATTATAACTATTTTGTCCATAAATATTCATTAGCTATTGAAATTTGTAATAAACACAGAACAGGGAAAAGGTTAAAGGCTAAATTTTGCCAGAGGATTCTGAATGATAAACAGTGCAGACCCTTGAGTCATCTAAGACACCTCTAATCTAGGTCCACAGTTTGCATATCCAAGTAAACACATTACCCACATTCACAAGGTGAACTCATAGCCTTTACCTTGCTGATTGCCGTCTTGATTTGCATTTGCAAATAGCTTGGATCTAGATGAAATATGATTGAACTCCGCTACTAAACAGGATCCAAGCTGTTTGCTATACAAGCTAATAGTTCTTTCCCTGTAGAACATTCATTTGTATGATGGCATGTACACAATTTTTTTGGGATGTGTAGAAACTGTAGAATCAGTTCTATTATAATTTGATTAGCAAACACAGCAGACACTGATCAGCTGGGTCTACTCTGTTTGCAAAGGTGTGAAAAAGCCTTTACTTGAGGGAAAATGTAAATACAACTAGGCATCAAAACTGTTTGACACAATTAGCCATTCCACCATATTGACGTCTTCTGGCACCTCTGTAAAAGGCTTTTTTCTTTTTAAAAACCAGTGATAAATAGAGTAGTTGCCCCATAGGAGCAAAAGCTCTATTTATCACAACAGTTTCAAAACTAAACAATTCTAAAATTTTACTTTTTTCTAGTAAAAATTCCTTTTCAGTAGATTTACTCAAATAAACTGTGAATAAACTAACAAATGAGCCGAGTTTCGAGAATAGTAGACGTTTTCCCTGAATTCAGATGAAGTCCAATGTTCAATTTACTCATAATTTAGGTTTTCATTTCATAACATTTAAAACAGTTCAAGATAAAACTAATAACATATGTTACAACATGTTTATTGTACTGTGTTTATTGTACTGTTCAGTACACTACAGTGTTGATTTTTTTTACTAATTGTTATTGATGAATGCCTAGGGCAAAAGCAATGGTTGTAGAGATAAAAGAAGATAAAATGTCTAATCCTTTACTCCATATATACAACTTTGCAAACAGAGTAGACCCAGATCAGATGGCTCCTATGGGATCCATCTGATCATGGTCTGCTCTTGTTTGCTTTTGATATAATACAGATTTGGTTCTGTCAGGATAAAAAAAATAGTTTGATCTTAGTGCCATTATAAAATGCAGTGAATTAATATTCATGATGTTATTATTATTGCTTGAATATTCATGGAGTAAAGGGTTAAAGTGAGAGTAAATCACAGGTCAATAATGCTTCTTATTTGAAAATAAAGTTCACATACAACTGGAACCTAGTTTTACATCCAACTGGAACCTAGTTTTTTTTTAAAATTCGTTTCAGTCTATCAGGCAAATACATCAAATGCAGTACTAAGCTAAAATTTTATAACAATCATTGTTAAGATTCAAATTAATTTCATGATTATTTTGTTGTAAGTTTGACAAACGACATATACAGCTGATTTGAACAAAAACTGATTGATAAAGTGAAATAACCCCAAAGAGTCTCTATACCTATGCTAACCACAAAACTGCACAATATCTACATAATTTATCCGAATGTTACAACAAACACACATAGAGATTTAATGATGAGTTTCAATGGTTATGACGGTGATGGGGGATGAGTGATGAGATGTCGTGTTTAGCCGCCAGAAATTTCCCAGTCTGTGTCAAACTTGCTGTTGTACACTCCTATGGCTTGTCTTCCGAACTCAAGTGGCAAAATGCATTCTGAAAAAAACCAAAAACATTAAAAATTCTACTATGAAAAAAATCTAACATCAAAACGCAAATCATAATCTTAGCAGTAATTCTGTTAAAAGTTACAAACTATTAATGCATCTGTTGTATACCCCTTTCCCTGTTCTATGTTTATTACAAATTTCAATACCTACTGGATGTTCATGGACAAGACAATTATTATATAATGAAATATGTTTCATTATAATTATTGTTCATTCAGTAAGGTAGAACATTGTAGCCATTTCAGAAACTAATGAAACAGATCTATCAAATTCTGTTACAAACAGAGCAGACCCTGATTAGACAGCTCCTACTGTAGCCATCTGATCTGGGTCTACTCTGTTTGAAAATGTGTGGTTGGTTTGGTTTGATTTGATGGGTTTTACATCGTTTTTAACAGTATTTCAGATAATTACAGGTGGAGGAAGACTCCAGATGTTGTTCTGTGCACATAACAATTTGCATCGTTTCGTCCACAGAAGAACATCCAGGTAGAACCACTGACCTACTACAAGCCAGCTAGAAGACTTCCTCATATGAAAAATCCAAATACCTAGACCAGGATGAAAATATGTGGAAAATGTGTTTAAATGAAGGAAAGGGGTTAACTTACCTGCCATGGGATGGTTACTGTTTTGATGCCGCTAGCTTCTTTACACTGAAAACAAACAAGAACCAAAATCAATGCGAGTTGTGTCCAAAGCCTTTCTCTATATTTACTGCAACAGGACGCTGAAATGATTTATGCCGACTACTATCAAATTGCTTTTGGAAAACTGTAGACAAATACTATGTCGTAAATATGGTATCTAAGCAAGTATTACATAGTCAAATAGGATTATTCAAATATTGTGGATAATTATGATTGTCAGACAATGTAGATACTGACCAGACAGTGTCTATGACACAATGGCTAATCAGGCTTTACAGTTTGCCAAGCCACTACCGACTAGGGACATTTTCCCATAAATTGACTGATTCCAAAGTGATAGTGCAGTGCCATTTCTACAATTTCTCCATCAAACTCTATTGCATAAAACTCTCAAAGAGATAGGCTTCTAAAGAATGGTCATAACAAAGGGTTTGGTGGAGAAATAAAGTAGCTATTCTTGAAACAAATATTTAACCATTTCCCTCATAAAAACGCTTTTTCACACCTTTGCAAACAGAGTAGACCAAGATCAGATGGATCCTGTAGGAGCTGTCTGATCAGGGCCTTCTCTATTTGATTATGGAATTATGTAGATGTTGTAATAGTTTATGTCAAAGCAAAAATTTCCGTTTTATTTTTTAAATTATAAAATTTGAATGAATATTCATGAAGTGATCAATTCACACAAATATTCATTAGGGAAAGGGTTAATTTATGCATCTATCTTTTAGTAGTACACTGGAAGAATATGTCACATAATACAAGACCCATTCTTCCACTTGCTCCCAGTTACAATATCTAATGGCTAAAACAGCTGCTCTATCTGAATTCCTGGTTAATTTTGGTATTTGGAAATGTTATAAAACCACCACCAAAATGTTGATTGTCCAATTCAGAATCCCAGCATGCTTGATATTTATTGGTCCTCCAGTAGTCTGTCCATTCTGCGATACAAATCCTCTTCCATTTCTTGAGATGTTGTGCATGCATGTGTATGAAGAAACTGTCAGTCCATGCTCTTCTCCAAGTAATTCTAAAATCTTCCTTAATACTTAATCCTTTCCCTGTTCTATGCATATTCCAAATTTCATTACCTACTGAATAATGATAAATGGAAGGTGGAAAATTGTAGCCATTTTAGATAGTAAAGAAACAGATCTTTCAAATTCCTTTAGCAAAGAGGGCAGACCCTGATCAATCAAATTCTATTGGCAAACAGCAGACCCTGATCAGACGGCTCCTATAGGATAGGAATAAAAAATATTTTTACTATAGGCATAAAAAATTTGAAAGTGAATTGTTGAATTCTTGGCTCAGACAAAAGCTGTTGGATCATATTGATATAATTCCATATGTGAACAGAGCAGACCCTGATCAGACAATTCCTACAGTAGCCATCTGATCTGGTTCTACTGTTTGCAAAGGGGCCAACCCTTTCCCTGATGAATATTCATGTGAGGCTCTGTCTGCTATGCATATATAATAAGATATATTGTATATTGGTACATAGAATAAGAATTTTTATCACCATAGCCAACAGTGTCAAGTCTGATCTACAATAATGTATCAAGCAAAGGAGCAGACCCTGATGAAGCTATCCTATAGGGGCTGTTTCATCTGGGTCTACTCTATAAAGTGTTTGCAAAGGCTTCAAAATGGGCTTATGTAGAGAAGAGGGTTAAAATGTGATTATTTGGAATAACTCATTATTACAGGCCTGTTATTAACCAACTTTACAAGTCCAGATATTTGAATGTTTATTGCTGTTTCTATAATTATCTGGAATTCAAATTTATTTCAAAAGCTTTAATTGTATATATAAGAAGTTTCAATTTCATTTAATTGTCAGGCCCGACAATTTTCTAGTTTTCTAGTCCAAGTTGTTGCAATGGTTTCGATCAACAACATTTCCATAATGCATAAGGATTTAAGTACCTAATTCAGACAAATAATGCACTGAAAATACAGACATTGTATGAACTTTATTGCAAATTCTTAAAAACTACTCATTACAATTCCAGTAATTCAAAAACTTGCCATGGTTCGAGTGCATGCTGAAAAGCCAGTTGTATAAACAACATTCAACCAAACTGGGATAAGCATATTCTGTTTTTCAACACAAATGCTATATATTATTCCAAAATCCTTTGAAGCCGAGTCCACCTTGTTACACATTGTATCGTCTCCATGCAGGCTCAGGAGGCATCACTCACATGCTGTTCTAAGTGCTTCGTTAGTATTTATAAGAACTGCATTATGAGAAATTGTACTTTCCATGTTTTGTGAACAGTGCAGACCGAGACCAAACATAATATTAATAGTAAAATCTGTTTCAAGCAACCTACAAACCTTTCCATTTTAGAAATAATAACATCATGAATATTTACTAGCTGAATGTTTGTAACTGAACATGTACACATAATTTTTGGGGTATTGGTAGAAACTGTGGTCAGATCTATAATAATTTCATAAGCCAACAGAGCAGACCCTGATCTGATGGCTCCTATAGGAGCAATCTGATCTGGATCTACTGTTTGCAAAGGTGTGAAGAAGTAATTATATGAAGGAAAGGTTTAACCATTTACATTGTAAACAGAGTAGACTGATCAGACAGCTCCAGCAGTAACCATCTAATGAGGTCTGTCTCTGTACACTTTATCAAATAATATAGATCAGATTTTATAGTTCTGCCATGGTCTACATTTCCCTTGTCCAACATGCCATTAAAACTACAAACATAATTGATATTCATACCTTCATGGATAGTCATCAGTTTAAGGGTTAATAAAGAATATGGCTGCTTAACCCCTTTCCCTGTTCAATATTCCTTTAACCCTTTCCCTCATATTGACGACTGTAGAAGTCACTTTGTGAAACCATTGTGGTAAATAGAACATTTGCTCCTATAGGAGCAAATGCTCTATTTATCACAATGGTTTCAAACTACAAAATTCTTAAATATTCCTTTTCTTTAGTTAATGCTCCTTTTCGGTAGATTTATTCAAAGTGAATGGGTCTAAAAATAGCCTGAGGTAATGGGTTAAGAAATGACGACGTCATGAATATTTATTCGCCGATTTTTTTTATAATAGTTTTGTTACTAGTAGAAACTTAAGAGTCAAGATATATTACAATTTTATAAGCAAACAGAGCAGACCCTGATCAGATGACTCCTATAGGAGAAGTCTGATCTGGGTCTAATGTTTACAAATGTGTGAAACGGCATTTATATGAGGGAAAGGGTTAATGCAGTTCACAAGTAATGTAAAAAGCTCCTACATGAGCATTCTGCCTTACTTTAGTTCTACATTAACCTATCAGTTTTAACTCTTTACTCCATGTACATGCCTTTTTTAGCACTTTGGCAAACAGAGAAGACCAAGATCAGCCAGTTCAGAGCTGTCTGATCAGGGTCTACTCTGTTTGCTTACAGAATATAATAGATATGAAGTCAACTAATATTCATGATTTCATTTCTTTCTTACATGAACATTTATGGAGTATATGGTTAAAGACCCACAATTCGACTTGTTCTATAGAGGACACTTAATAATGACATCATGCATATTAATTAGATTAATTGTTATAACAGCACATAGACATGGCAGTTTTTGGCCATGACAGAAAGTGTAGAATCATATCTATATTATATCACAAGCAAACAGAGCAGACCCTGATCAGACAGCTCCTATAAGAGCTGTCTGATCTGGGTCTACTCTGTTTGCAAAGGAATAAAAAGGCATATTTATGGAGTAAGGGGTTTAATGAAATTCATAACTGATCTTTTAGAATGACAAATGATCACATTATTTTTTATCAATAGTAGAAACTGTAGAATCTGATCTATAGTAATTCTTAAGCTAAGAGAGCAGACCCAGATCAGATGGCTCCTACAGGGGCAGTCTGACCAGGTCTACTGTTTACAAAAGTGCCCCAAGTCGTCTCTCTGGGGGGAAAGGTTAATAATGAAGAATTTCCTGTGTTTGCATTTTTTTATTGTGGCATTTGATAAATTTCTACAATCTCTGACTGGACAACATGTGATTTTTATTATACAACTTGACAAACACAGTAAATCCTTGTCAGATGTCATATCTATACTACTGGTCTGGACCTATACTGTTTGAAAAATGGGAAGTACTTTTCTCCAATGGGTCAGCTCATGTTAAGTTTCATCTCATCTAGAACTAGCTGTCAGTAATATAACTATGCAAAGAGAAGTCTCTAGCAGGAAGGGTATGTAGTATGTGTATATATATATATATATGCCAAGGGCAGTTAGTAAGCTGTAAGGGCCCCAAGCAATGTGGAAGACTGTGTTTCATTGTTCCCTCAACCTCACAACAACAAAATCACAAGTCTTCCACGTCACAAGCGGGAGATTAGTGCAATAGCTCTGTTCTTTCCCAGTTGGTAGGTCCCAATCACCAAGCAGAGAAAAAGATTAGATACTGGTTTCTTGTAGGTTAGCAGATGGGCATGCTAGTGAAAACTATCCCTGAAAATAAGTCCCTTTCAAGAACACATATCAAGAACACATATCAAGAACACAAATCTATATAACAAGCTGTTCATTCCCAATCATGCAACTTGTTTTCTTCTTTTCCAGTTTTCTTGTTTATATGCATATCGTACATATATTTGTGCAGGTGCATAGCATTACATAAGCACGCTATCACAGTAAAAAACCCTCAAAACTGGAATTCTTGTTGAGAAGAATTTAGATACTTTTTAAAGGCAGGTGGCTGCTTAATGCAGGGTTAAAGTCATGCAGAAAGTTCCTATAGGAGCTTTCTGCATGACTTTCATCCTGCATTAAGCTGCTACCTGTCTACAAGACTGATATTTATACTAAATTGAACACCTGGTTCAGAGAGGGTTTACTGTATTTTGCTTTCATAAAACCGTTGTAAACAAATTAATTACTTTGTGGTCTGTAAACAAATTAATTACTTCGTGGTCTGTAAAACAAATTAATTACTTCGTGGTCGAGTCACCAATAACAAGCTGATGTGCAGCAAACTAGAACTTGATACCATAATGATACACACAGTCCACCAATTTAATTTTTCAATTTCTAAATCAATGCATGCCAGAAACAAATTACCTTGAGAGCAGACACTAATTGTCACTTTGGATACTAACCATTACCGTTAGTTTAACTTGAGACATAATTTGACATTTCTAGTCAAGACATGTTCTAAGAATTTTCAAACCTAAAATCAGCTACAGTTGAAATTTTAACCTCTATAAAATGACCACCGACTCCATAGGGCTGGCGGGCTATGGGTTAATTTATGCATCTTATCTATGCCTCAGACCTCAGCTTTGTACCAAAACCTAGAATTGCAAGTTTTTGCATCACTGCAGAGAATTTGAAACTATCAACCGGTATGTTACAGAGAATTTGTAATTATCTATGTTACAGAGAATTTGTAATATCGATGTTACAGAGAATTTGTAATTATCGATGTTACAGAGAATTTACAGTTTGCATACAGATGAGATATTAAGTACATCTAATCAGGATCCAAATCAATTTTAAAGAAAACTTTCAATAACAAATTTGAAGAAAATTTCAGCAGATGAAACATTTTACAGCCTACAATTAGTGTGCAAAGAATTAAACACACCCAATATTCATAAGATAGAGAAAGACAATCCTATATACAAGACGTGATTAGAAGAAGGTTTTTAAAGCAACAAAATAAATCTGAAAACCTGCCTCAAAGACTCAGTAAATTAGTTATAACTTCCTTCTGCCTGATTATAGTACAATAGAACCTGTCCTCATCGGCCATTCATTACTGAACATAGGAGTCTTAAAAAGCAGGTAGTTGCTTAATGCAGGGCAAAAGTAATGCCACAAGCTCTAGTAGGAACTCTCTGCATAACTTTTGACCTGTATTAAGCTATCACCTGTCTTACAAATAATTAGACTTCTTTAATGGCTGTTTAAGAGAGGTTCTACTGTAATGCCATAACCAAACCCATACCCTGCTGGGAAAATAACTGCCTGCTGTAACTCACATGCAACTACTGCTTTCTTTCATTTAATATTTTCTATTTTCATTTTTGTTATTAACAAGAGTGTTTGAAGGACCACTCGTTTGATCTGCCAGCTAAAGTGTGACCCACAAAGAGTGGAGTCACTCTACTTTGTAAATGTCAGTCCAGTATTGACTTATCTTTTCCTTCATATTTATAAACACCTTTTCAGGCCTTTGCAAAAAGAGCAGACCCAAATCAGACTGCTCCTGTAAGAACCATCTGATCAGGATCTGCTCTGCTCCTGTAAGAGCCATCTGATCAGTACCTGCTCTGTTTGCTTATGACCCATAATGAAATGTCTGATCTGGGTATACTGTGTTTTGTAAAGGTGTCAAAGGGCATTTCTATGAAGTAAAGGGTTAACAATAGTCCATTATGTGTGAAAGTATATCTAATTTGGTCGAGGACTTTTAATGACAAATAGTCTAGACCAAGTTCAAAGAACTATTAGAGAAGCCCTCTGATCTGGGTCTACACGATTTTCTAATGCCAGTGCACTTGTTTACCACATTCAATCATGGACTAATGCTTTAGCGAAATGTTAAACCCTATACCTGTTGAATATTCATTAATTAATAATGCCATCATGAATATTTATAAAATTGAAATTTTTATAATGTAAAATTTCAATAGAAACTTTTTGCTTTGACAAAACTTTAGAATCAGGGTACATGCTTATAAAACTTTTAGTTGAGTCTGAGAACGTTCTCAAGCATTTGATTGGTCAGATTTGAGCCTTTGGCTCAAACCTGACCAATCAAAAGCTTGAGAACTCAAATCTGACCAATCAAAAGCTTGAGAACGAAACTCAGACTCAACTAAAAGCTTTATAAGCATGGACCCAGATCCGTATCATGGCATAAGCAAACAGCAGAGCCTGATCAGAGGGTTCCTCCAAGAACCTTCTAATCTGGGTCTACTCTGTTGAAAAGCCTTTATATATTAGGGAAAGGGTTTACAGAAAACAGTCACTCAAAAGAAGTCAAACCAGAATTTTGATGGCAGATTGTAGCATTTAGCAGGAAAAAAAGTTATACATATTGTTCCGCAATAAGCACCTGCACTATTTCTAAGTGGTCAGTATAGGGAGGTTCTACTGTATGAGTACAATTGCTACAGGAGATGCCAGCATGGTTCATTACCTCATTTGCAGCAAGTACTGGGCATTCTGTATTTGTTCCTCTGAGCCAGTAATGGTGATGATTCTTTCGTTAGAGCCTGGCAGAGCTTCATCTATGACGATCTGGGCCTCAGACTGGCGACGAATGTCCATGATGCGTGAGCCACCCTTTCCAATGATTGCTCCAGCCATCTGATTATACACAATATCACAATCAAGTTATACAACTATAGCTATAATGCTCTTTCAATGAATTTGTAATTCTCTTTCATTAAACTATCTTGAACCCTTTGAATGTGGAAATCAATTTAATAAGTATTTCTAAAATGTGTAGACCTTAATCAAGGTCTACCCATTTCATCATTCAAAATACTCATTCAAATCATTTTTACTGTATTCTTCTACTACAAACCACTCTACTTAACAAATTCAGTATTATAACAAGAGCCGCGTTGCGGCGCCAATGCTGGTCTGATTTGGTGCTTGTCCAGTTAAATTAAAAAAATTGAAAAAAATGAAGGGCCATAACTCCAAATTTTTAAATCAAGAGTTATGTAACCAAAAAAGCATTTTTTCATATGGCTTGGCTTAATTGTACTGGATGAAAGTACCAAGTCACCTTGGGCACAGCAATTTTTGCAGGGGTCAAAAGTTTTATCCTAGCTTAATTATCCATGTATGGTAAATGTATTAACCCTTCTCATGCTAATCTCGCCTTGACTAACATTGTAAACAGCTTGGATCCAGATGAGATGCCAAGTCACTCGGCTTCTGATCTTGATCCAAGCTGTTTGACACTCCATCAATAGCTCCTCAAAGGACTGAATGAATTGGAAATCAGTGAAACTTTCAGCAAAACGGAGATTAAGCAGACATTATTTTTTCAGCATGAGCAGGGTCAATGTAAACAGCTTATCTTTGATATTTCCAGAGTTTGGACTACTCTACATGAATGTAAATAATTGGTTCATCAACAAAAGATTCAGGGAATTACAGTGTATCTTCAAAAGATCAGCATGAGATTTATCTGCAAATGTATATTAAACTGATCCTTTACTGTTAATTAAAATCATTTCCATACTATAAGTCACCGAATAATATTTAGAACATGAAAGGATTATCCTCAATGAAATGACAGCTTTTACCATAAATAAACAAGTCCATTAGCAATGAAATACCATCAAATCTTAATTACATTATTAATCTTATACTCCATAAATATTCCTGTAAGAAATGATGGTATAAATATTAATTAGATGAATTTTTATAACTGCATATGAACACAGGACATTATTGCCATGACAGAAACTGTAGAATGATATCTATAAAATTCCATAAGCATAGTAGACCCTAATCAGACTGCTCCAACAGGAGCTGTCTGATCTGGATCTACTGTTTGCAAAGGAGTTAAATGGCATATTTTTGGAGTAAAAGATTACGCATAGAAATATAATACGCATAAAGACAGATTTGGAAAAATACCAGTTCTGTGACACGAAGAAATGGCACAGAGAAATAATTTGTATGCTTATCCTTAACCCTTTACTCAATTAATATTCTTGTCAAAAATAATCACAATATGAATATTCACAATGGAATCATGATCAAGGAATTTTAACCCTTCTCTTGCTGAATTTTAGAATACATGTCTCCTTTACCCATGCCCTGTTGTATAATTACATATATCTCCACTGTGTACAAGTATTTCGCTGCGCAATCACTGCTGTGGAGTGCATTGGTTGCACAATCAACTTGTAAATAGTGCATACCCTGATGAGACAGCTCCTGCAGGAGCTGTCTCATCTGGGTCTTCACTATTTACAGGTCGGTATATTGACGTGAATAGCAAGCGAAGGGTTAACCATGGAAGAAACTGTAGAAACACAGCTATGTTATTTCGTAAGCAGACACTGCAGACCTGATCAGAAAGCTGCTACAGGACTTCTGGAGTTGTCTGATCTGGCTCTACTCTGTTTGCAAAAGTGCCAAATGGTGTCTCTAGGGAGCAAATGGTTAAAAATCTATGATTAAGGTCGGTTTGGATGTAGTTTTCACTGATTTTATTCATTTTATGATGTGAATATTTCTAACATAAATATTAATTAATGGTGTAAAGGGTTCAGTTAGGAAAACAGTGCCAAACTGATTTTTCAGACACTTTCAAACCGTGATGATGGGAGACATTAAGAGTCCTAATATGTATTTAACCCTTTCAACCCTGAATTATCAAAGTGGACAATCCCATCGAACAGTCCACTCGGTATGAAAGGCTTACATATGCTAGAGTCTTTAATAACTGAATAATAAACAGTGTAGTCCCTGATCAGAGGGCTCCTCTAGGAGCTCTCTGATCTGAGCCTATACAGTTTGCCAATGAGAGTGCATGTGTCTCCCTGGTTGAAAGGGTTATGGCATTTACCCTATCCACTTACATCTTTGGGTATTGTGACCTGTGTGGTGGTTGACACCGACTGTTCATTTCCAAACATCATGCCTTGGTTGCCCATTCCTCCCTGAAACAATACACACTAAATGACTAGCACCATCTCATATCCATGTCCTCTAAAGTATTTACCAGTGTGCAAGTAAATGTTACTTTCAATTTCTTTATTATTATATCTAGATTGCATCCAAAGGAGGCAGATATCTTGATATGTACTAATGTCCTAAAACCGGTCATCATTCTAACAAACACAATAGGAACACGAATATCACGTGTCAGAAGGGCAGATAAATAGTTTGACGAAATAAAGTTTCACTAAACAGCGTATTTCAGACAGGCAAATAGAAAGAAGTGATCCAGACAGGCAAATGGACAGAAGTGAACCAGACAGGCAAATAGACAGAAGTGATCCAGAACAGGCAAAAGGACTGAAGTGATCCAGATGGCAAATGCAAGTTACACAGGCGACAACAGAGCCTACTTTTTTTTTAAAACAAGAGGGCCATGATGACCCTGATATCACTCACCAGACAATCAGAGGAAAAGATACTCAGTTTTCACTATATGTTTCTAACGAAAACTCTGGCCACCCCTGGGACGGGGCCAATTTTGACCCCAGGGCTATAATTTGTATAATAATTTTAACTTTTGTAGAGGATCTGAAAAAGATGCTATGTGCCAAATATGAAAGCTGAGAACCTTCGGTTTCAGAGGAGTTTTACTATACATGTTTCTATTGAAAACAAGGCACCCCTGGGGCGGGGCCAATTTTGATCCCAGTGGCATAATTTCTTTAACTTTTGTAGAGGACCTAAAGATGATGCTATGTGCCAAATATGAAAGCTGAAAACCCTGCAGATTCAGAGGAGAAGATTTTTAAAGGTTCAAATTGTTGACGACACAAGCCAACGGACATCAGGCAATCACAAAAGCTCACCCTGAGCACTTTGTGCTCTGGTGAGCTAAAAAAAGAATGGGTAGATATAACCTTGCGTCAAACTTCCAGCAGATGGAGGGCTGGAAACTCACCATGTTGTCCTCCATGAAGCCCATGTTGTCTCCAAACCCATCACCACCACCTCCTCCACCACCTCCAAATCGACCGCCCATATTCATGTTGCCACCTCTAAGAAAATTAAAAAAAGAAACACGACAATGTTGTTGTTTTTTTGTTTGGTGTGTGTGTGTGTGTGTGTGTGTGTGGGGGGGTTGTTTCTATTTTACACCGGTAGAACATTATCAACATAACCTTTTCAAACCTAATTAAAAATGTTAAAAGTCAGGTATTCTAACCCTTTCCCTGTAAACTATTCATGAAAGAAAAAATGGTTCAAGAATATTTATTAGCTGAATATTTATAATGGCATACAAGTACATACTGAGAAGATTTTTGGTATTGGTAGAAACTGTGACGTCGGATCTACTATAATACGTAATAATCTCACAAGCAAACAGAGTAGACCCTGATCAGATGGCTCCTACAGGAACCATCTGATCTAGGTCTACTCTGTTTGCAGTGGTGTGAATAGGAAAGAGTTAAAATAGGAGTATACTACCTAACCCAGTACTCCATGAATACAATGACATCGCGATTATCAATTAGCTGAAATCTTATAATAGCATTTTCGGACATGAAAGATACTGTGTTATTTCATAAGCAAACAGCAGAAACTGATCAGACGGCTCCAACTAAAGCTGTTTGAACTGGGTCTACTCTGCTTGAAAGGCATATCTATGGGGTAAAGTGGTCCCCCCCCTGGTCAACAGGTTCAAAATATTTCAACCTTTAATATGCTCTTTGAACAGACATAAATCAACTTACCCCATTCCCATTCCTCCTGAACGTCCCATTCCTCCACCCATACCGCCGCTTCCTCCACGGCCTCCAAAGTTACCACCTCCCATTCCACTGCGTCCGCCACCAACACCACCACCAAAGCTACCACCACCTTGGAAGTTGCCAGAGCCGCCGCCGCCACCACCACCACCATAGTTTCCACCACTGTAGTTACCACCACCACCACCTCCATAGTTTCCTCCTCCCATGCCTCCTCTAGATCCACCCATTCCTCCACCCATACTACCACGACCCCCTCTACCTCCCATACCACCACCAAAGCCACCTCCCATATCCCCGCCCATCTGTCGACCTCCACTGTGGACAAAAAACGATTCATTTTCTGATCAGAAGCTTGCTATAGACAAATCCAATAAGCCTGAAGAACTCATATCTATTCAAATTAGACCCCATTTGCCAGTTCTTCAATGTTGACAAAGTTTTGTTCTAAAAGTTCAAGAGAGTAGTAAGTAAACAAATCTCCAAAAGTCACAAGTTACAAGTGGTTTGAAAAGTTCTTGTTCCATTGCAAGGTAAAGATTTCAGTTTAATCCAGCCAATAGAAATAGCTCAGATTCTCAGCTAATTTTCTGTCAGTATATAAACAGACAACAACGAACAAAGCAAAACAATGTAATTCATCATACTTAGGGG
This sequence comes from Azorinus chamasolen, assembly GCA_963576725.1. Taxonomy (NCBI): domain Eukaryota; kingdom Metazoa; phylum Mollusca; class Bivalvia; order Cardiida; family Solecurtidae; genus Azorinus; species Azorinus chamasolen. The sequence goes on from OY755239.1 coordinate 40,478,812, forward strand.
GTTTACTTTATGTGGTTTACTGTTATCAAGAAGAGATTCTGCCAACGTGCTTACAGGGCTGTTTACAATACCCTAAAACAGCTTAAGCGGCCACCAAAAAGATGTCTAATTATGGGTCTGTAAAGCAGGTGGTAGCTTAGTGCAGGTCAAAAGTAAAGTAAAAAGGTCTTAAAGGAGCTTTCTGTATTACTTTTGCCCTGCAATAAGCAACCACCTGCTTTTTAAGACTTCTGTTCAATAAATGAATGGTCGCTTAGGACAGATTCTACTGTATATTTGGACTATATTTACCTCCTTGAATATAGACATAAATATTACAGAATTAAAGAACTTTAGTGAGCAAGCTCACATACCACACGCAGTCACATTGTAAGAAAAAAAAAATTGCATCCCCATGACTGATTCCTCTGAAAATCGAACTCATCCAAGCTTTTATTCATGACAATTGTTAAAGCAAATTTGGGATAAATTGGTCAAGAAATCAAAGTGCTAGATGAGCAACAATGTACTATGAAACACGGACCGACGGATGGGACTAAAACTATATACCTCGTGCAACTTCGTTGTGTGGAGTATACAGATTAATAGAATTACCAAAAATGATCAAAATCATTGAAAACATGAAAATATAACTTTGATATTTTTACAATTGAGCATATATCAAATCTAAATTTCCAGATTAATCTTAAAAAATCTCACCCCTGTTAAATGATATAAATGGTAGTAATTGGGATTTTAAAATGAATACCGACAGCTGCATGAAGAAGCTCAAAACCTTACCCTCCTCCTCTGCCTCCTCCCATGCGTCCACCCCCTCCCATACCGCGACCACCACCACCACCAGCACCACCACCGCGACCACCCTTATTCCTCATCCCATCAGCCATTGTGTAGCCACCATACTCAATGGCTTGGTACTCGTCAAAGTAGTTCGGGTCATAGAATATAGAGGGGCCTTTAGGTGGGGCCTGATAAAGAAGAGACATATATTGACTATTAATGGCAAAATCTATCAACAATTATAATTTCTAACATGCTGTAGCATGACAGACACGGGGAATTGGTCACCAAGTGCCACTCTACTAAAGGCGAAATGAAAACCTTTGAATATACAGCAAAATATACTGTGCAAAGTGCTGCCAATTTTGATACAAAGAATTGCATCACTAAACAAGATGTGTTTGTGAAACACTATTCCCTCGTTGTGACCTTTGATCTTGATGAATGACCTTGACCTTAATAAGTCACCCCTTAAAATGTGTGTCTCAAGTTGCACATACAAGCCGAGTTTGAAGCATGTATGTTGAATTATGACGAAATTGTTTGCCTCCATAATTGCACATGCATGCTAAGTTTGAAGTTTATATGTGCAATGGCTACAAAATTATCGCCAACGTTAAAGTTGGGGACAAACGACCTGACAGAGGAAAACAATATGCCCCCCCCCCTCCCCCCATGGGAGCATAAAAATCTATGTATCCTTAGGAGACAAATGTCTCTGATCTTTTCGCTAATAAATATTTATATGCAAATTTGTCACTTATGAACATCCATGAAATTATTTCTTTTTTATGTAAACTATTCATGGGAACCTTTTGTTCTGACAAAATCTGTAGGATCAGGGGGTCTGCAATCAAGTAGCATTTATGTGCCAGTGAAGAGCATTTCATTAAATATTGCAAGGAGACAACATGTCTGAATGGAATATTTACAAGAACAGAAAACACAATCTCCAGACATTTTAAGGTTTTATTTTAAGTCCATAAAGGGGCATAATTTTGTAAAAAAAAAAAAAAGCCTTACAGAGTTATGGCCCTTGGTCGGATTATAACCCTTGTGATGGTAAACAAGTGTGTGAAGTTTCACAAAATTTGGATGATTAGTAAAGAAGTAACAGCCAACGTTAAATTTTCCGGACGACGGAAACGACAATGGTGACAATAAAATAATAGCTCATATTTTTTTCTTTGAAATTATTAAATGAAGGTTTAATGCATGACTTACAGTCTCTAGTAGCTCGAAGATTGTGTCAATACAGTTGACAACCGGCTCAGGCTTCCCTCCGATGGCCACCACTCTCTCCGTGGACTCGGGGCATACCTGGGAATACACCTTGATGTTGGTGCCAGTTTTCTGAAAGTTCATATAAAGCCATATTATCATGTGCAAAAACAAAGAATCTAAAGAACAAGGTGCGTCATTAATCTACATGCATGTATATTGGTCATCATCAACATTTCAAAGTCTTAAAGAACAATGGATGAATGTTTACTGCATGTGAGCTAAAAACCACAAAATATATTCAATATAGTATTTACAGAGCCAAGGTGGGCGTCTGAATGTGTTACTGTAAGTGGGTACACACATTTCATTTCTGCTTTCATGTGGCATCTGCTGTCTGACCTCTATTTTTAGTATATTATCTATGTTTATGATAAACAGATTTTCACATTTTCAAACTGCTTTCCATCATGCCAGTCTAGGAAGAAGAGCGTTCGGTTTCACTTTCACCTTGCTTTAAGCAGCCACCTGCCCTAAATACCAATTAATTTACACAATTCAGTGGCCGTTATAGAGAGGTTTTACTGTAAAACAAGTCAGATCATGGTCTTGTATAAAATGGATCTGAGGCTCGACCTTTATAATGAATATTTCCCTCATGTATATTCATGTAAGAAATAATGACATCATAAATATGTATCAGGTGAGTTATAAAATTGGTATATGAATATGAGATTTGGGCCATGACAAAAAATATAGAATCAAATCTACATAATTTCATAGTCAAACAGAGCAGACCCTAATCAAAATGAAAGTTAAGTAACTTTAGTCTACAACTATTGTTCTAAGCTTAAATTCTCTTCAATAATTTTTCTTCAGTTTTGTCAGTTGGTGCTTCATCTGAATCTTGACTGGTTGCTTAGGTTATCATAAATTTGCAGAGAGTGTTCAAGTGTTAAGCGTGTAGAATATGCCAATATACATCTGGCAGAAGTATACCTCTCTGAGCTCCTTGATCTTGAAGCCAGCTCTGCCAATAATGCAGCCAGCCTGACTCTGGTGAACCAAGACACGAATCTCGCACTGAATGGTGTCGTTCCTCTGGTTCTGACACTGAAACACACAAGAATAAATCTTAAAGACATGATGCAATCACAGTTAATTCTAATCCGCTACCTAATAAATAAATATTCCTGTAACAAACTAGAAAACTGTGAAAAACACTTTTCACTATATGCTATATAGAAGAAAATTTTGAACTCCCATAACTCTAATAACAAGAGCATGAAATACGGGCAATAAACAAGTGTGTGAAGTGTTTCATAAGATTTGCATTAACAGTAAAGAATAGCCAACGTACAAGTTTCTGGATGACAAGGACAACTCAGACTAGTTAAAATGGTCAGAGCCAAAATGTTCTTCTTTGTGTATATCTGTATATCAACATTGTTCATCTGTGAAAGTAAATCCTCCCATTGGTGTATGAGAAGTTGAACACACAAGATTTGCGGAACTTACACACATACTGATGGATGAATGGACAACAGTAAGCCTATATGCCTCCCACTCTGTGGGGGACTAACAATGACTGAAAATCCATCAGAAATTTATTGTAAATGGTAGGCCTAGTAAATGGCATAAAAAGGCCGAATTATTTTACCATGGCAGAAACTATAGAAGTAGATCAATATATAATTCTGATTTGTACCAAAAGACTTCAACAGTTTACTCTATAAAACCTTTCACAAATAATAACAAAATGACTCATACCATAACTATTCTCCCTAGTAAATGTCCATATTCTAATAAAAGTCCCCTTACCTCTGGGACGGAAACTAATGATCAATAAAACAAGTAAAACCCTATATTATAACGATTAATAAAGAAATATAGGTTTTTCAAGATACAGTTGGTTGCTTAATGCAGAATGAATGCTTTCTGCACTGCTTTCATCCTGCATTAAGCAACTACCAGTGTAGAAAATTCAACAAGCTCCTTTAAAAATGTACCCCCCCCCCCCCCCCCCAAAAAAAAACCCCACACACACGCACGCACACACACACCAAGGAGTGTTTAATAGAGCTAATATGATAAATTTCAAAACCACAACCTACCTCTTCCAGAGTTGGTATGATGTCCAGAAGGCAATTGAGGGCATTTCCCAATTCAGCACTGATGGTCAAAATCCTAAGATAAAACAAAAGCAGAAACTTTTTCAAATTCTTATGATGTAAATGTCATACATTAAGGAGGACATGACAGGACATGTATGGAAAAGTATGTTTTGTTTTATCTGAATTTGTTGGGTTTTAACTCTCAAATTTTTATTTTATTTTTAAAGAAAAATTATAAGACCATTGTAACCAGAAGTTATATTAAACAGAACAATACAAACCATCATAATTTCCAAAAGAACTAACCCTCTGAATGTGGGACCCATACATACTGACACTTGCAAACAGTGTAGTCCCAGATCAGGGGAGCTCCTGGAGGTGTCCTCTGATCAAGGTCTGCACGGTTTGTCCTTCAAAATCCTCTCACAAAATTTTACACATTCATATTACATGAGCACTACTAATAAAACAATGATGGACCATTCAAAGGGTTAAAAACTGTCAAATTAAATGTCGAATTGTTTGAAGAAATTTGGATAAATTTCAAGGATGAAATATTACACACCAAAATCAGAACAACAGAGATCTGCCTTAAGGTTCTTTCAGGAACAATAAAGGATAATGATATTTCAAGTTTAAAACAACACACAACAATGTTGGTATTGCTTAATCTCTGTCATTCAACTTTTTCTTGCCTGAATAAATTTGTCTAAGATGTCATCAGTGCAGATCCTGATCATACCAATGGTGACACTTGTGCAATAAAGAAGTGTCTACGCTGGCACGTCTTTACATTAGCAATCTGCTTTACAAGGCAATTTATTATAGGCAAACTTTGGAATGAGGTGACTGGTTCAATTCAAGAGTGTGGCCAAAGAACCCCCAGACAGGTAGAGACTTTGCTCAGGCTTGTGTCAGGGCAAACGGATAATGCAAACACTTACTTTATTCTGGAGCTCACAGGAGATATTTCCGTGCATAAGAAAAAGACCAATCATGGGTTTTGAGTGAACAAAAAAGGTCAAATAAATTTAGAGTGCATAATAATAGGCAAAAATCCTGGTATCTTGAGTGCATAATAATAGGTCAAAATCATGGTATTTCATCATAATTTCATGATACTTTTTATGTTTGGAATAAAAATCACATGAGCACAAGATAACAACTTAAGTGAAGGGTACTCAAAGCAAACATAGTAAATATTCTACATATGGGAGATTGTGTTACCGTTCTGGACCGTCGCTATCGGGAACTGTTACACTTGCTTTGTACTGCAGCGTGGACCGTGGACATCCGTGGAAAATGAGGTCATTTCGGGGTCAGAGTTCGTTTCCATGGGGATTTCGATCAAGACAAGGTCGTTTGGTGTTTAAGATGGCGGGGCATGGAGAGATGGGTTGGAAATTGGAGAAACAAAATCTTTAGCATCGTCAAGAACAGACAATATATACACAATGGCATCAATTACACATCACCACTACAGATGTCTTGAACGTGGACTTCCTTGTTATATACATGTATATATGAGTGACCCTCTTGCATTTTGTAGTAATAAAAACATTTATTTTTCGGACTGTTCTGGTCAGAGTTTTGGTCAGTGTTTCAAAGGAATGGAATAGGATCTGAGGTTTCCATATGAAATATTGTTTGTATTTCTGGACAAATGTTTCAAATTAACAAAATATCTACAAGCCAACTCTCATGGGTCATTTGAGGATATTACGCAAGACCATTCCTATTTCTATTGGCACCACTTCAAGACACCATTTCACTAGTTTTAGTCACTTTATACGATCTGCAACATTATTTCAGTGGGTCTGGAAATGAAAAAAGCAGCATTAGTTGGAGCAGACCATTTCATAAAAGTATCAGCAAGAAATCTAAGTTATGATACTTCAACTTGGGGACTTGGACATCGGCTACCTATGATCAAGCAAAAATAGTAATAATATGGACATAACAATACTCTAGAGAAAGAGAAAAATACTCATCAACATTTATATGTCAGTGGAAGCACAGACAAGGAAAGCAACTAACATAGAGCATTTTCAGCCAAGAAAATTTACCCAGTTAAGTGGATGCCAACTATTGGTCTAGGCGATATTTGGAGACAAAAAATCTCAAAAGAAACATCATTTCTTTCTCTTTCAGATTGCTGACCAAGCACAAAAGACTGTAAAGTTTGCTGCAGCCTGCTTAACCCATTCCCTCATATTGACATCTCTGCAAAAGTCCCCTGTTGAAACCATTGTGATAAATAGAGTATTTGCTCCCATAGGAGCAAATGCTCTATTTATCACAATTGTTTCAAACTACAAAATTCTAAAACTTTCCTTTTCTCTTGTTAATGCTCCTTTTCGGTAGATTAATTCAAAGAGGTTGGATCTAAAAATAGCCTATGGGGTAATGGGTTAACCTTCCCTTCAAGAATATTCATGTGAAATATAATGACACTGATCATTAATTCATTTTTTATCATGGTATATGAATGCAGGAATGTTTGACCATGACAAAAAATGTAGCATCACATCTATACAATTACAACAGCAAACAGAGCAGAGACCCAGATCAGATGGCTCCTAGAAAAGCTGTCTGATCTGGCTCCTAGAAAAGCTGTCTGATCTGGCTCCTAGAAAAGCTGTCTGATCTGGCTCTTCTGTTTGCCAAGGTGTGAAAAGGTATAATATGTATTAGGTATGGAGTTAAACACTTGCTAGGCAAAGGTTAAGGTCTTTTGTTTGTAAGAGGGTATAAAATGGACTTTATTTTTCTTCTCACTGGCTACAGGACTTTAAAGTGAAAAAAGTATCAACCAAACATAAGTAGCCAATTTTTCTTCTCACTGGCTACAGGACTTTAAAGTGAAAAAAGTATCAACCAAACATAAGTGGCCAATTTGTGATGACTTTTATGAACAGTTTTGGATCCAGATAAGATACTGAGTAATTCTACATCTCATCAAGATGCATACTGTTTGACTGTATTTCTGATGAGAAATGACCGAAAAGTCAACTGTAGAATTGCAAAAACCATATAATTTTCCGTAAAAAAAATTATTAGTTAGAATGCAAACAAATATTGGTATTACAAAAAGGTTCACAATAAACTCTCAGAATGCTTCAGACAGTAAAACTCCTATCTATAAATAGTTTCCATCCTTATGACACAGAATCTCAACAATGGTTAAGTACATATATATATCTTTTTGTTTTAGGTGGACTTTCTGTGACAAACAGAGCAGCTTCTAATCAATCCTGCTTCAAGAGCTGCCTCGTCTTGTTCAAAACTGTTTGCAAATGAATGCTTACATATTTTTTTACTAACAACGAAGACCCTGATTACATAGATGAATTTCAGGCTCTAAAATTTGGAAAATAAAATGCAATTATACAAAATATCAACTTAAATGAACAAAAACATCAACTTTATTTAATCTTCAAACAGCACAATATATTCCCTCTTGCATCTGCCTTTAACAATAAACCTGAAGTTATTTATATGTGGCACACAAAAAGAGCAAATGCTCTTTCAAATCTCTCAACAAGTTTAACCCTTTTTCTTGTTCTATATTTATTCCAAATTGTAATACCTACTGGATATTCATGGACAAAATAATTATAATGAAATATGAAAGATGGAACATGGTACCCATTTTAGAAACTAAAGAAACAGAACTATCAAATTAGGTTAGCAAACAGAGCAGACCCTGATCAGACGGCTCCTATAAGAGCCATCTGATCTGAGTCTACTCTGCAGATGCGTGAAAAGGCGTTATATGAATGAGAGGGTTAATAGGCTATCATTACAAGGATTAAAGAGAAATTAATAGGCACAGCTGAATCTGGCTCTCCCATGCACATCTTCATACAATAATACTATATAATTAACCTTTAACATGCTACAGATCATTCTTTGACAACCTTTGAAAAGTTTGGATCAAAATGAGACACAAAGTAACTTGAGTTCTCCCCTGGATCCAAACTATTCAATGCACTGGTGATGCCTTTTAATCCCTTTCTCCATGAATATTTATCATTTAGGCCCCACCCTCTTTATCATTTCGGTCCCACCCTCTTTGACTCTGGCAATTTTCTACAGACAAAATGTTTCTAAACTTGTTTATTAATGTTAATAGCTCATTGAAATTCCCTGGCTTTATGATATTAATTAAGCCTTATAATGTACCAAAAATAGTTTGATATATAGTGTTAATATGGATTTTCCACCTCAATAATGACACTGGATCAAATATCATTAACAATACCTATTCAAGGATTAGTGAGAAACAAAGGATGAACCCCTGATAATACCTTTTCATCAAACATCCCCATTATCAATCCTTTGAATGCCAGAAACAAGTGCACTGACATTTGCAAACACTGTTGACGCAGAACAGATGGCTTCTAGAGGAGCCCACTGATCAAGGTCTGCATTGCTTGTCATTTAAACTATTTTAGCAAATTTAGTGCTTTTCATACTGAGTAAAATCTACAGTTAAAACACTGATTAGCAATTCCACTTTAAATATTCAAATATTCAGCATTCAAAGGGTTAATCTCGTTCTACAGATGAGGGATATTATTAGATACACCAGTATAATCATAGGTGAAACAGTAAACAGAAAGATCTATCAACCATTCTTGTCCTATCAGCAACTGTAACAGGATCCAAGACCAACTCTAGCATTTGCATGAATTGTAATTTTATCTCCCTATGTTTTGGTTATTCTGAAGTTCAATGAAGTAAGGCCTCATAGTCGTATAAAGTATAACTGAAGATAGAAACGGTACTCACGTCTTGTCTCAATCTTTTGATGTTGGTACCTCCTTTACCAATGATTGCTCCTGCATTCTGTAAAACATGACAATGTCTTCACTGTAACATTCTACTTTTTCATGATCTATGGTTTTCGTTACTGATATCACAAAGTACATTTTCATAACCCTTTATTTCATGAATATTCAGGTAAGAAATAATGACATGAATATTCATTAGATTAATTTATATAGTGGCAATTTAGCACAGGAAAGTTTGGCTATGGCAGAAACTGTAGAACCATATCTATGCTATATCATAAGCAAACAGAGCAGACCCTGATCAGACGGCTCCTATAGGAGCTGTCTGGCCTGGGTCTACTCTGTTTGCAAAGCGTGGAAAGACATATTTATGGAGTAAAGGGTTACGACACTGCTCCATTCATTATTTATAAAAGATCCATTGATTTGTGAGATACATGTAATTTTCATATTCCCAACCTCCGGGTACTCGAGTTGTCGTTTATTCAGCTAGAAGGTTATCAATGATATTGATATATCAACTGAGGCATATCTAAAGACATAGTCAAGCAATTGGTAGAAGCGACCCTTGTACAGAATAATTGCTTGTCTGGGTCTACTCTGCTTGAAAAGGCGTATTTATGAATGAAAAGTTTGCTCAGCATAATAAAGGCTCAGCCATTTTCTAAATACTCGACAATTCATTCACACAACAAAATGTTGGGTCATGAAAATCAAAACTGATACTTTCTATGGTTTCAATGTGCCAGATTAAATGCTTCCAGAGGAATTATTGTATCTCATCACCTGAGCAACCTATAATCAGTTCTCAACAATATGAAAACCTATGCAAACATCCGCTAAGATATGTCATGCCATGACAAACTCATTCCCTCATATAGATGACTTTTGGCACCTTTGCAAACAGAGTAGACCCAGCTGTCCGATCAGCATCCACTCTGTTCGGTTTTGATATATTTCATTCTGAAGTTTCAGACCACTCTTTATAACCGTCTTCTAAAGAATGGTCACAACTTAGAGTTTGGTGGTGAAGAAATAATGATGCTGGCATTTGAAATACAGTAAAATCCCGATTATTCGAACACTAAAATTTGTATTAGAATCGATCTTTAAGACAGGTGGCAGCTTAATGCATGGTGGAAGTCATGCAGAAAGCTCCTCTAGGAGCTTTCTGCATGACTTTCACCATGCATTAAGCAGCCACCTGCCTAAAAGGATCTAAATTCTTCTATACAGAAAATTCGAATAATCGAGGTTTTACTGTATTTCTCTAGTTACCGCTCTGCTTGAGTGTGCTGAAGAATTTTAAGACCTAGTATTACAATAAAGCTTTTGTTACTTACTTTGCTTGGCAGAAGGATTCTGAGGTCATTTTTGCGACCTTCACCGCGTCTTCTTTTTCTGGAATCATCATAGTCGCCATCATCAGTATCATGTTCTCGTTTCATTCCATCTGTAACAGACAAATAATGATATAAGCTTTACAAGGTCTTATCTTCATTAACACAAAGAACAATAACCCTTAACCCATTCCCTCATATTGACGCCTCTGCATAAGTCGCCTGCTGAAACCATTGTGATAAATAGAGCATTTGCTCATATAGGAGCAAATGCTCTATTTATCACAATGGTTTCAAACTACAAAATTCTAAAATTTTCCTTTTCTATAGTTAATGCTCCTTTTCGGTAGATTTATTTTTAAAAGAGGTTGGATCTATAAATAGCCTATGAGGTAATGGGTTAACTCCATGAACATTTATGAAAGAAATGACATCACATTTGCAAACAGAGTAGACCCAGATCAGATGTCTCCTGTAGGAGCCATCTGATCAGGGCCTGCTCTGTTTGCTTTTGACATGATATAGATATGATTCTACAGTTTTTGTCAAAGCAGAAGCTTCCTTTTAAAAGTTTACTTTATAATTTCTTCCATGAATAATGAACATGGAAAGGGTAAAAGGTCCTGCTATATCTCTAAGTTGTCAATACCAGTCGTGTTTTTGGTTTTTAATCCTTTCCTTGATGAATACTCATGTGATAAATAATGATTACGAATATTAGCTGATTTTTATTGGCGGCATTTTGATCAAACAATTTCTATTACCATGGCAAAAACGGCAGAATCAATTCCATATTATTTCATAAGCAAACATGCAGACCCTGATCACAGAGCTCCTACAGTAGCCACTTGATCTAGGTCTACTTTGTTTGCAAAGGTGCTAAAGGGTTCTCTATTGGGAAAAACATGCAAGAAATGGTTAAAAACCTCTATGAGAGTTCCGCAAACATCAATTTCCTAGCAAATTTGGAAAAATGCATTTTAATAACAGGGATTTTTTTTACACATTAAACTCAAATGATTTGGGAAGCATTTTTGGCCCCATGTAAACATATTTTGCAATTTTTAGAATTTTAATCAAACTCTGGTGTCTATTGGGATTTTCCCTAAAATTTATAAAAAAAATGTCAACTATTATGCATTCGGAATTGGTCCTTTTAACAGACCTGTGTAAATGCCAGGAAAGGCCTGATATTAAACAGACATAATTATTTGCCTGTCAATGTAATCAGCCATAGTTGCTATAACGCAGTCTTTGCATCTTTACACCCCCACCCCACCCCCCAAAAAAGCTCTGAAAACTCACATACAAAATCTTTAGAAAACAAAGAAAAACTCACTTCTTGAAACAATCCATGTCTTATCTCCTGTATTTCACTTTCATATTTTTCTCTTGTATTTCACATTCATATTTTTTTTCCTCTCATAAAATATAAGTACTACCATTTCCTAATACCTGCCTGCAAATGATGCACACATATGACAGGGGCAGCCCTTAATTATAATGCACCACAATAGCCCCATACGTGTCAGCAGCAAGCCCCCAATAACTCTTTGTTCCCAGTGAACACCTGTCCCTCTATACAGCCACCTACTATTTCCTCCCAGGCATTAACCCTTTCAACACCAATAACTATAAAATAGAATGTTGACTGCTTGAAAAACTTGAACATACTCTCAAAAGGACTTGATTCTGAGGAGAATCCAAGATGTTTGGCATCTCATCTGGATCAAAACTGTTAAGTAAATTAAAGCATGACTTTATCCAGAAAAGAGTTAACACCCTAGAAATTATTGCAGCCATATTGCATATGCAATTTCTATGGCATACAGGTGAAACCTAATGATTATCAATAATCAATAGGACCAATTAAACTTAGTCAATACTGGCAATACTTTACTACCAGCATACCCTAACCACTTCACTATGATACAAAGTGGATACAATGGCTTTGCCCTTTGAATGCAGAAAAACTAACAGCATAGACCAAAAGCAAAAGAACTCCTGTGAGAGTCAAGCCCATGTGATTAATTTCTGCACTGTTTGCCATTCTGGGTTTTTTTAAGAGCAAAGTTGATTCTTTCAGATTGAATGTGCTTGATAAGTTATAATGCCTTAAGATTCCACAAGCAATGTCTGAGTAATCAAAAGGTCAATGTCAGCTGCCCAATGTATCACATCAACACCACAATCTCTGTCAAAGGGTAAACTGATGATCGATTGAAACAAGATTCTTTTGTAAAGTAGGACCTGCCTATAACGACCATATTATTGAACATGGCAGTCTATAAGAGTAAGTGGTTGTTTACCTCTTTACTCCATAAATACGCCTTTCTACGCCTTTGCAAACAGTAGATCTAGAACAGACAGCTCCCATATAGGAGCTGTCTGATCAGGGTCTGCTGTGTTTGCTTACAATATAATACAGATATAATTCTACAATTTTTCCTGTGTTCATGTGCTATTATAATATTTAATCTAATATTCATGATGCCATTATTTCTTACAAGAACATTCAGAGTATGTTAAAACAGAATGAAAGAAATGGAAAAAGCTCGCACAGGAGCCTTTTGCATAACTTCCTACTTGTACTGAAATTTGAACTACCACCTGTTTTAACCCTTTCCTCCATAAATCCTTTCTACGCCTCTGTAAAAGTCACTTTTTGAAACCATTGTGATAAATAGAGCATTTGCTCCATAGGGAGCAAATGCTCTATTTATCACAATAGTTTCAAAACTACAGAATTCTAATATTTTCCTTTTTTCTAGTAAATGCTCCTTTTTGGTAGATTTATTCAAATAGGTCTGGTCTAAAAATAGCCTACGAGGGAATAGGTTACAAATGCAGACTTATTTTTGGGAAGTTGCTGTATGCAGGTTTTACTGTATGCTGATACCAAGTAATTGTCTACTAAGAAGTTTTTATTTAGCTTCCCTTTCATGAATTTAAACTATAATTATTTACTGTATACATAAGAATCCCACTAGAAAATTGAGCTACTTGGTGACTTGTCTTCACACAATCTGCTGACAAACGTAATCACAAGTTCACCAGTAGAAGCTAAAAGGTTAGATTCATCCAATAAATATAACAAAGCATCAAACCCAATGGTGACCATATCATTATATTGTTAAGTACTGCAAAAACAAACATAAATAGTCCAGTGTATACATGGTTGCTAACAATGCAAAATGTGTGTGTAATTAAAATCCACACAGCCTTCTGTACCTTACACCAAATTATTTCTAAGCCCATAGGCAGCTGCAAAATGATTTGTAAACCTGGGAAATATGCAATTATCACTTCTAAATAAGGGCTTTTATCAAAGGCTGTTAACAAGGGGCATATGTCCACGCTGGTCATATAATGAAGGCTAGCCCTTATTGGTTTAATTTGACAAACCTTACAGCAACCCTTTAGTATATCCACAGAAATGTCCGTCTATTGAAATGATATACTGATACCAGTTATATGAAATAGTCACATAGTTTAGATCCTGATGGCAGATGAGAGGATAATTTAAAAACCCTCTTGCATGCATTCAGACTATTTTTTAACAGAAATTTTGAACTTACTCTCTCAGTGTCATAAAGCCACTCTTTTTCTACAGAATGAGGCTGAGGGATACCAAATTATGTATGATATTGTCAATTATCAGGTATAATTGTTGCCACATACTGGGTAAATTACAACCATTAAGGGCTTACCTGCAGATGTATAAAAAATGAGCTGCAAGCTTCAAATAAGGCAAATTAGTGGCTCAACGAGTCTGTATACAGCTTTTTTGCACAATATCCTGACAAGAAGCAGTATAGCCGTCACATGATAAGCAATAAGGAATGACACAGGTAAACATTATAAACCTAGATCAGAGGGCTTGAACTGAGGGAGCCTTGTGATCAAGGTGTGCAGTTTGCTGAAACCATCAATGTCAACAAGATCTGCGCGCGGCGCCAACACTGGTCTTGATTTGGTGCTTGTCCAGCTAAATTTTAATGGGCCATAACTCCAAAATTTTGAAATCAAGAGTTAAGATTGTTATGTAGGAGCCTACCCCTCAATGAGAGATCTACTAACCAATGAAGTTCCATGTTGATACCTCTTATACTTTTGAGTAATGCGCCACATTAAAGTTTTTGCACGCCGACAACGACCCAGTGATCACAATAGCTCGACTTTTCTTCGAAACAGACGAGCTAATAATATGGATCAGAGCAGGGTTGCCACAAACCAGAAGAAACAAAATTCCCTGACAATTCCCTGACATAATTTCAAATTTCCCCGACACATTTCATTGCAAAATTAGGTCTTTCTGTCATAATTTCTGTAATACGTAACAGCTTTTTTAAAATATATAACCTTCATTCTCATGTTTTCAAAATTCCCTTACAATTCCTTGACGGTTGCCTATATTTTCAAATTTCCATGACAGTTCTCAAAATTCCCTGACCTTGAAAAAAATTATAAATTTCCCTGACTTTTCCCTCACATGTGGCAACCCTGCAGAGTAACTCAGTGTCTTTCTGTTTGACACATGGTCAAAATTCTCAAAATCTTAATTGAATTGGAAGTTAGCCTTTACTTCATTAGCCTTGTGAAGTTTCAAGCATTGCCAACAGAGAAGACCCTGATCAGATGGCTCCTGCAGGACCTGCACGAGCCAACTGATCAAGGTCTGCTCTGTTCATGAAACCATTCCCCTGATGCTAGTTTTTGTCAAAGTAACAACTTCCCTTGAAAATGTTACATTATAACAATTAACCCTTTCCTTCATATAAACTCTTTTGCTTACATTTGCAAAGAGAGTAGACCAAGATCAGACGGCTCCTAGGGTCTGCTCTGTTTGCTAATGGAATTTGGTAGTTCTGTATCTTTACATTCTAAAATGGATACAATTTTCCACCTTCCATATTTCATTATAACCGTTTTGTCCATGAATATTCAGCAGGTAATGAAATTTGTTATATACATAGAACTGGTTACGGGTAAAAGGACCAAATATTCATGAGGTGATCAATCCATGCATAAATGTTCATTAGGGAAACTGTTAAGCAAACATCATTTTTACAGCAGGATAAGAGTTAAATGTCTTTGATAATTTTCTGCTTCAGTTCAGTAATCATAATGGTGCCTGTAACATAAGACAACTTCAAAAGTATCGTGCTGCACCAATCACAAGCTCGCTTTCTTTGAAAGAACATAATCACTGTTCACAACTGACAAGGAAGAAAAAATAGCAGAAGAAATCAGCATCAAATGTCATTATCTAGTTGTCTGTATCTTTGCACACTTTGAGGGTATTTTTGTTTTCTTTGCAAACAGTTTTCATCCAGATGAGATGCCAAGTAATCCAGTGTTCCATTTGGATCAATACTTTGACAATATGATTATTATAAAAAAAGTACAAACTACATTGAGAATTGAAGAAGACCATTGCTAAGACATCAAAGAATGTCTCCACAGGATTTAATCCCTTTCCTTCACATAAAAGCATTTTAACCCATTTGCAAATAGAGTAGATTCAGATCAGATGGCTCCTGTCTGTTTGCTAATGGAATTTGAAAGATCTGCTTCTTTAGTTTCTAAAATGGCTACAATGCTCCACCTTCCATATTTCATTATAACTATATTGCCCATGAATATGCAGCAGGTAATGAAATTTGGACTAAATATAGAACAGGGAAAGGGTTAAAATCTAAGAGCTCCTTTGTCTGCAAAGGTTATATTAACCATTTACCTGTTAAATATTCATGTATTCATGAATAATTTCTGACTGATCTTTTATAATGGCATAATTATAAATACAGGATTTTTATTATATTGGTAGAAACCGTTGTCAGATTATGAAGTGGAGAGTTAAGAAGAAAAAAATTGATGTAAAATATCTGAATACATTTAAGGCAGTGAAGATCATGCATGACTATCATAATGATGAGCCAAGTGTGTGATTCTGACGAGGTCAGCTCAAAACAATCACTGCAAGAGATCAGCAATGCTTCTACATGGGAAACTTAGCAACCAAACAACTCTCACATATACATGAATAGACACAGCTTTAGATAAAAAGAATATTCAAGCATTACCCTTTCCCTGTTGAATATTCATAATGTAAGAAATAACGGCATCACGAATTCTTGTAATTTTGTATGTATACATGAATATTTGGTATTTTTTTGTTGAAACTGTTGCATTTTAGTTTCATGACTGTTCAACATTGGCCTATATCACTTTGTTGTATAACAAATATTAGAAGTACTGGAACAACCAGATCATTTTTATCACAAGGACATTTATCAATATTAAGTTCATATTGACAATCTTCATAATATATAATGAATGAACATCAATATAGCTGAACATCAATATAGCTAAAAAGTAAAGTACCTAGTAGTTATAGTCTACTTTCAGTTCGAAGGACAGCTCAGACGACTGTACATTTACTCCCCTGGTCATTGAGTCATTCGCCTACAATATTGAGCACTGCTAACATATGGCGCAATCATGCAGCCACAGTACCAGCTAGTGACCCTCACAGGTACCCATTTTAATCCCTGGGTGGAGAGGAAGTGCGGGTGGGAGACACTGAAAAGCGTCTCTGAAATTTCTCTGGATTTGAACTTGTTACCACTAGGCCACCGCACACCACAAAAGTCTGAACAGGGTCTGCTCAATTTGCTTATGGAATTAAATAGATCTCATTCTACAGTTTTTATCATGGTCAACACATCATGTGTTCATATAGTTTCATAAAACATCAACAAATAAATATTCATGATGTCATTACTTCTTACATGAATATTCACCCAGTAGAAAGGGAGAACCTTGTACAGAATATAGTTTTCACCACCCTCCCCTACTAAACACGTCCTACGTGCATCTAATGAAATATAGATGAGACACATTGCCACTACACACACAAAGTTAAACCTGGCACTCTGGGCTGGGAATCAATATTTCACAGGTTACTGTGGTTACTAATAAAGCCCAAGTTATGTCATCTTTGGAGTTCACAAGCAAATAACCATGGCCTGATCAATACAGTAGTTTTGAAAAAGCTATATAAAACATTTTTCTTTTAGAAAAAAACTAACATTTTCCTACAAAATACAAAGAAACAATTTTCATGTGACCGGTAATTTAATCCTTTACCTGATAAATAATCATGAAAGAAAAGAGTCGTCTGACCTGGATCTACTCTGCCAGCGGTTCTAAAATATGTTGAAAGTTCACTTGTCCATAGATAACTTACCATACACAACTGACTTGTCCTCATCAAAATATTACTTGGCCAAAGAATAAACAAGGATAGAATATATTTCGACTATTTAATAATAAATTTACACATGTAGAAGTTATCTCTATAATTGTTTCCTAGATCTGTTTTGATGCTAAAACATTGTTGTTTTCATTTGTATTTAGCTTAAATAAGCTGTCTAACCTGGACTGTATAATCATGAATTCGAAGAAAAAAGTTCCACCATCGGCAAACGAGAGTAAGGATAAAAACGAGACTGGAAGCAGCGATCCGAGAATGATAAAAAATACTTTTAGAAAGAAATAAGACATGACTGTGTGAACTTTATAGGAGAAAATTACAGTAAAACCTCTCTATAACGGCCACTAAATTACATCAGGTATTTTGTATTAAAGGCAGGAGGCTGCTTAAAGCTAGGTGAAAGTAAATTTCACCTTGCTTTAAGCGGCCACCTGCCCTAAATACCAACTAATTAACACAATTTAGTGGCTATTATAGAGAGGTTTTATTGTAACGTGTTTATGTATTATTTTTGTGAATTTAAACCCCCATAAAATACAAAAAGTATCGTAAGGTTAAATTAGTTACAAGACTAATCCTGCTGATTTACTGACCAAGTTTGGCAAGGTAGATTTTAAACCACTTACTGAATACTCTTCGCGAAGGCAAACACTTTTCCAGACTGTCTAACGACACAGTGCATATATTTCATGCCTCATTTGGAACCATTTCAAAATGTTTTCTACTCACAATTTGACATTTTGTTCAGAACAGATTCAGAAAATTGCTTTCTGTACCAGCAATATTTTGGTTGTCCCAGACAAACCAGATGCCCAGATCTAGCTGCCCAGACTATGAAATGTATGACACAGACAGTAAATTACAGAACCCAACTGCAAAGGATGTCTAAAAGTGTCTCTATAAGGTATAGGGTTAAGAATAAAATACACAAAGGTCTTTTTCAGGCCTTTTTGGGAAAAATGCATTTTAATAATTGGGAATTTATACACCCATAAAACTCAATGATTTCGAAAGCATTTTTGAGCCCATTTTAACTTACTATATTTTAGCATTTTAATTAAAATTTGGTATCTATTGGGCTTTGGGGAAAAGGTTTACCTATTTTGCATTCGGAATGGGTCCTTTTTTCGGACATGTGTAGATGCCAGAAAAGGCCTGCAATACCAACAAATCCTGCATATAATTATATGCCATTAAAGAATTAATGCTAATTAATATTCATGAAGTCGTCATTTCTTCCATGAAAATCAAACAGGGAAAGGGTTAAACAATAATGTATCAACCATACACATTAAGAAACAATCAGCATTTAACCCTTTCCCTGTTCTATATTTAGCCCAAATTTCAATAGCTACTGAATATTCATTAACAAAATAGTTATAAACAAGGGCATGTTGTATTGCTATGCAAGACATGAGTCCCCCACCGGACTGAAAAAAAACCCTCCGCTCTCCCCACCCCACCCACCCATGGTGTGGTTGACCATGGTATATACATGACCACCTGAATGGTATTAGTACCTACTTTCATACATTAAATCAGTAAATAAAAAGTTATTGTCCTGACAAGAAAATATGAAAAAGGGGAGACAAGAAAATATGAAAAAGGGGAGTAACTCCAAAAATATTGATGCTAGAGTTATTGCCCTTGTGCATGACACTACACCTCATCATGCTTGTTCCATATGAGAAGTTTCAAATCAATTGAACCAGTACATAAAGAGTTATTAACTGGACAAGAAAATATGAAAATGGGAATAACTCCAAAAATATAGATGCTAGAATTATGGCCCTTGTGCATGACATTACCCCTCATCATGCTTGTTCCATATGTGAAGTTTCAAATCAATTGAACCAGTAGATAAAGAGTTATTGTCCGGACAAAAAATATGAAAAAGGGGAATAACTCCAAAAATATTGATGCTAGAGTTATGGCCCTTGTGCATGACACTACTCCTGATCATGCTTCTTCAATGTGTGAAGTTATAATGAATTTGGCCAAACTTTGTAGGAGATATTGCCCGAACACGAAGCGTGACAGACTGACAAGAAAATATGAAAAAGGGGAATAACTCCAAAAATATCGATGCTAGAGTTATGACCCTTGTGTATGACACTAACCCTCATCATGATTGTTCCATATGTGAAGTTTCAAATCAATTGAACCAGTAGATAAAGAGTTATTGTCCAGACAAAAAAATATGTAAAAGGGGAATAACTCCAAAAATATTGATGCTAGAGTTATGGCCCTTGTGCATGACACTAGCCCTCATCATGCTCCTTCAATGTTTGAAGTTATAATGAATTTGGTCTAACTTTGTAGGAGATATGGCCCGGACACAAAGCGTGACAGACGGACTGACAAGAAAATATGAAAAAGGGGAAT
Organism: Azorinus chamasolen; assembly: GCA_963576725.1. Taxonomy (NCBI): domain Eukaryota; kingdom Metazoa; phylum Mollusca; class Bivalvia; order Cardiida; family Solecurtidae; genus Azorinus; species Azorinus chamasolen. Next base: position 40,498,727 of record OY755239.1, read on the forward strand.
AACTCCAAATATAGTGATGCTAGAGTTATGGCCCTTGTGTATGACACTACCCCTCATCATGATTGTTCCATATGTGAAGTTTCAAATCAATTGAACCAGTAGATAAAGAGTTATTGTCCGGACAAAAAAATATGTAAAAGGGGAATAACTCCAAAAATATTGATGCTAGAGTTATGGCCCTTGTGCATGACACTAGCCCTCATCATGCTTCTTCAATGTGTGAAGTTATAATGAATTTGGCATAACTTTGTAGGAGATATGGCCCGGACACAAAGCGTGACAGACGGACGGACGGACGGACGGACAGACGGACAGACGGACGGACGGACGGACGGAATCGAGCAAACCTATAGTCCCCCAACCGGTAACCGGTGGGGGACTAATAAATATGAAAGGTGGAGCATTGTAGACATTTTAGAAAGCAAACAAACAGATCTTTCAAATTCTATTAACAAACTGAAACAGAGCAGACCCTGATCAGACGGCTCCTCTAGGAGCCGTCTGATCTGGGTCTACTCTGTTTGCAAATGCGTGAAAACATGTTTATATCAGGGAAAGGGTTAAAGGTGTTATGATCCATCAGTGTTTGACAATACAAAGTCCATAGTGCATACAAGCTTGAATTAGCTAGAGATTTCTTCTTCTCCCATGCGAATGCAGAACCACTAAAGTATTATGACACTTTAATGGATTTTGAATGACAAAAAGCACATATCCCGACTAGAGGACTCTTATCTGGATCTGCACTGTTTGCAAATGCTAATAAAACAGTTTTGAACATTTAAAGAGTTAAACCTCTCCCTAATGAACATTTATGCATAAATTGATCCTATCATGAATTTCGTTATAATGTAAACTGTTCAAGGGTATTTTTTGTTTAGTCAAAAACTGTAGGATCAGATCTACATTATTTGATAAGTAAACAGAGCAGACTCTGATCAGACGGCTCCTACAGTAGCTGTATGATCTAGGTCTACTGGGTTTACAAAGGCTTCAAAGCCTTGAAAAGACACGTTTATCCCTTTCCTCTATAAATACGCCTTTCTACCACTCTGTAAAAGTCACCTGTTGAAACCATTGTGATAAATAGAGCATTAAATTTTGCTCCAATAGGAGCAAATGCTCTATTTATCACAATGGTTTCAAACTACAAAATTCTAAAATTGTCCCTTTCTCTAGGTAATTCTCCTTTTCGGTAGATTTATTCAAAGTGGTTGGATCTAAAAATAGCCTATGAGGGAATGGGTTATATGAGGCAAAGGGTTAAGAACTGTGACATGTGTGTATGCCAGTCCCACTGGTCGTTCGCTATGGCTAACAGCAATATACCAGAATCAGGTTACAGAGCTTAATAATTGATGACAATCTACATGTAACTATTGGAAACAAATTAATTTGCTAAATTAACTTTGGTATCTAACCTGGTACATTGTTGAATTGCGAATTATTCAACCTACCAGTCATGCTCTTTCCTACCAACACCATATAGCTAGTTAATGGGAGCTTTTAGGAAATATAGGTAAAAAACTTCCAACATGTTTAAACATGTAGACATGTCTAGCATATCTCCACAACACCCATCTTCCTGGTACTCATAAGAATCACATCGCCAAGGCAATTCTAACCAACAACACACGGTTCGGCTAAGAATTTTTTAGAAATAATGAGTAGCTCTTAACTATTTCCCTGTTGAATATTCATGTAAGAAATAATGACACTATGAATATTCATTAGCTGAATTTCTTTTATAATGCCATGTGTACATAGGGTTTTTGGTATTGGTAGAAACTGTAGAGTCCAATCTATTATAATTTCATAAGCAAATAGAGCAGTCCCTGATCAGACAACTCCTATAGCAGCTGTCTGATCTGGGTCTCCTCTGTTTGCAAATGCGTGAATAAATGTTTATACAAGGGAAAGGGTTAAGACACTAATGAAATACTCGGACTACAAACATTTTGTTAAGCCTTTTCCTATTCAAGCACAACCATTAACCCTTTGCCTGTTCAATAGTCATTAAGAAATAAGGATGTCATGAATATTTATTACCTGATTTTTTATATGGAACAGGAACAGGATTTTTTTTAACTTGGCAGAAAATAGAATCAAATCTATATTACTCCACAAGCAAACAGGGCAGACCCAGATCAGACAGCTACTACTGGAGTCTTCTGATCTGGGTCTACTGTTTGCAAAAGCATGAAAAGTTGTTATATGAAGGACAGTTAATATATTAGAACTGTTTTCATCTAAAAAGAAAAGGAAACATACCTTAACTAGTTTAACACTTTCAGTTTCTGTTCTGTTTAACCCTTTATTCCATGGATATGTTTCTTTATGCCTTTGCAAACAGTGAAGACCCAGATCAGACAGCTGTTTGCTCGGTTTGCTTACAGAATTACGTAGAGATGATTCTATAGATTTTACCAAGGCCAAATCTTTTCTTGTTCATATGCTATATAAGGTATTACAAAATAAATATTCATTATGTGATTATTCCATGGAGTAAAGGGTAAAGTTAACAAACATAAAAAATATTTGCAAACTGCTTACATTCAAACTATGTTTTATTCAACTACGGTACTTCACACTAAGTCTTAACAATCATCTTTACTATAACCAGTTAAGGACTATATATATATATAAAAACAAACCATTCATGCTGACTGAAAGGAACTGATGTGTCATTCTAGTTATTTCATTATAGCAAACCCCATTTTAACTTTCTGTGGAAATTTCCCCATCATATTTATTCTGTAGATTTATGATACAAAAAACCATTCCACAGTGAGAGAAAAACTCTTACCTTACTGCTGCCTGCCTCATCATGTCTGACTCACTGCTTTTCTCAGAAAAGATATTTGTGGCTACATACATTGACAAATACCACCAAGGAAACATGACACCAATCTGGTCTTTTACATAGTACAAGCTAACATGAGAGCCTTCTCCTGCAGTCTTCATCAAAGGAAACTGCTACCTTGAGATCATGCTCAGCTCTTCAGAAAACATACAACCAGTAATTTATGAGGACATCGCTATAAAAATGCTCCCTCAAAAGAGCATCTGCAGTATTTATATTGTCATATAAGCTGTAATTAGGCATCAAAACACACCCACTTTCATAGGTACACCTCTACAAGACATACCGCAAAACAACTTACCTGGTCGCCAAAGCTTTTGTTGACACATGGTTGCCTGGCGACCAGGTATTGACCAATCATGCCTTGCCAGCTCTCTTGTGAAAAGCTGCTGATGTGGAGATTTTCCCAATACAGGTTTGTACATGACACATGCCTTAGGTGGGAAGCTGAGCAAAACTCTGTTAACATTGGAACCCGATTTCCAAAGCTCATTCTGTTAACCCTTTCCTCCATAGGCTATTTTTTAGATCCAACCTCTTTGGATGCATCTATCGAAAAGGAGCATTAACTAGAGAAAAGGAATTTTTTAGAATTTTGTAATTTGAAACCATTGTGATAAATAGAGCATTTGCTCCTATAGGAGCAAATGCTCTATTTATCACAATGGTTTCAACAGGTGACTTATACAGAGGCGTAGAAAGGCATATTTATGCTTCACATGCTAATTATTTGTCAGAGAAAATCATACTTCAATTTCAGAGGGCTTGCTAAAATAGACCTATGATCTGGTTCTACACTATTTGTAAATTCCAATAGACTCATTTCCCACATTCAAAGGCTTAATCCTTTACACCATTAAAATACATCTAAGAAATAATGACCTCATGTATATTAATTAGATGCATAAAAATAATGGCATATAAACACATTTTGATAATGGCAAAAACCGCAAATCAGACCTATATTATTTCATTAGCAAATGGAGCAAACCAACATTAGACAGTTCCTCAGGGACAATCTGATCTGGGTCTACTTTGTGTGCAAAAAGGTGTTAACCATTTCCCCCATATAAACACCTTTCACGCATTTACAAACAGAGTAAACCCAGATAAGACAGCTCCTATAGGAGCTGTCTGATCAGGGTCTACTCTGTTTGCTAATGGGATTTGATAGATATATTTCCTTATTTTCTAAAATGGCTACAATGCTCCACCTTCCATATTTCAGTATATTTGATAGATATATTTCCTTATTTTCTAAAATGACTACAATGCTCCACCTTCCATATTTCAGTATAACTATTTTGTTCATGAATATTCAGTAAACTAGGTATTGAAATTTGGTATATAAATATTGAACAAGGAAAGGGTTAAAAGGCATAGCTATGGAATAACGGATTAAACTTTTACCTGATGAATATTCATGTAATTAATGACATTATAAATATTTACTAGCTTAACCTTTTCCCTCATATAAACGTGTTTTCACGCCTGTGCAAACAGAGTAGACCCAGATCAGACGGCTCCTAGAGGAGCCGTCTGATCAGGGTCTGCTCTGTTTGCTAATAGAATTTGATAGAGATGTTTCTTTGCTTTCTAAAATGTTTACAATGTTCCACCTTCTATATTTCTTTATAACTATTTTGTTAATGAATATTCAGTAAGTACTGAATTTGTAACAAACATAGAACAGGGAAAGGGTTAATATCTTAATAACAGTATATGCACATAGACATTTTGGCTATGGGATAAACTGTAGAATCAGATCTATATTAGTCCATAAGCAAACAAGGTAGACTCTGGAATCATATTGATCTGGTTCATTACTCTACTGTCTTTCCAAAGACACTAAAAGTTATCATCATATAAAGGGTAAACCCATTTACTGGACATGAATATGCACATGAAAAATAATGACATATGAATATTATTAAGTTTTGTATCAATGGAATCTGATCACAGGAATGTTTGGTCATTGCAGAAACTATATAATTTTATAAACAAATGAAGCAGACCCTGATCAGACGGCTCCTACAGGAGCTGTCTGGTGTCAATCAAAGATTTAAATTACATTTATCAACACATTTCTGACAAATAAGTCTATGCTAATGATGATGATGATAATGATGACATGCAAAACAATTCACGGTCTAATAAGGATCCACACTGACAATGAGTTTTTGAAATGCATTTTTAGGCATAAATTTGCAAACAGAGAAACCCCAGATCAGACAGCTTATGTAAGAGCCGTCTGATCAGATCTTATGGAATAATATAGCTATATTTTATCATATTCTACCATGGTAAAAAAAATTGGTTATCATAATTATGCTATTATAAAATTCATCTTATTAATATATAAAGTAATTTCTCACATGAATATTCATTAAGTAAAAGATTAATGTTACTCATATTTCAAAGGGTTAAGTTTCCCTGTGACTGAGAAGTGCTGTAGCCATTGGCAGGCCTGTACACCTAAAGCCTCTTTAATTATTGATAATGAATAGGGAGGAATTCATGAGATACACCGATAGATCAGACATCCATATCCTATAACCAGACCATTAAACCTTTACTCCATAGATACACCTTTTCAGAGTTTTAACCGACCTCTTTTAACATCTTTGCAAACAAAGTAGACCCATATGGCTCATGCAGGTCGGACTAAGGTGCCATCTGATCAAGGTCTGCTGTTTGCTTATGAAATAATATAGATCTGATTTTGAAGTTTCTGCAATTACCAGCAATTCTGTTCATATGCCATTATAAATATTCAGCTAATTAATATTCATGATGTCATTATTTCTTACATGAATATTCATGCAGTAAATGTTTACCACTGACACAGGAAATAATTCCCTTCACTACAATGTCAAAGAGTTTCAAACCAATAACTCTTTTTTCAACCCTTTACACCAAAAATTTGCCTTTCTACACCTTGTAAACAGAGTAGACCCAGATCAGACAGCTGCATGGCTGAAAAAATCCTAAAACTTTTACTCGTCCTGCCAGCTGCTTTTGTCTTATTTAACTTAAATTCATTGTTAAAATTTCTGAAATTCTACTCGTCCTGCAAGAAAGTTACTCATCATGGCGAGCGGACAAGTGGAATTTTCCAGGCCTGCAGTGGTCTTGGTCAAAACCTGGTTAACAAGCAAATTCGCTGAATTGTATTCAGTATTCAAATGAGTTACTGACCAGCCCAACAAATGTTAACGCATTTCCCTATGCTTCTACACATTTACACAAAATTTCAAAGAAAACTCCAGTTTCTGAGATAATTTATGGCTCAAGACAGACAGAAAGTTACATTTTTGGCCAAGGGCCATAACCCTGGTGTTCCAAGGTCAATGTTAGTGATACTTGCAAGCCCACATTCCTCTATGATGCTAAACGTTTATACAAAGTTTCAAACAAAAACTCCAAACCATTTCTGAGGTATCTATTACTGGATCACACAGACACACAGAACCAAAAGTATATCCCTCTGCCTTCAACGGGGATAATAAAATCAAGCGAGAAGATGCTAGTGTCGTACAATATGGCTATGGAGATATACTTACATCCGTCATCTGCCATGGTTGATGATGATGTTTCTCAAAATTGTTTGTGCAGAATGTGTTCACCTGAAATATAAATATATTTATTAGCTGAATTTATACAATGTAATTTTTTTCAAGGAATGTGTTTGCTTTCACATGCAATCATGTCTCAGTTACTAAGCTATTTAGTAACTACAGGTTACTGATAAAATTCTATTGCTGATCAATTACTCACAAATGGAGTACACAGCAAGATAATGGGGCTGCCACTGGAGGGGCTTAAATGTAGTCTGACCTGAGCAGTATCGATCTATGGAGATATTGATGCCCAGAAATAAATTAGTATTCCCAGCATGGATGCACATTCAAACTTAAATATTTGACCAATTCTGACTCACTGCAGTTCTATTGTAATTTGTATTTCAAAACTGAGTGTGAATTGCTGAAAATCTTTCTTAACCCTTCGCTTGCTATTCACGTCAATATACCTACCTGTAAATAGTGAAGACCCAGATGAGACAGCTCCTGCAGGAGCTGTCTCATCAAGGTCTGCAGTATTAACAAGTTGATTGTGCAACCAGTACACTCCACAGCAGTGATTGCACAGCGAAATACTTGTACACGGTGAAGATATATGTAATTATACAACAGGGCATGGGTAAAGAAGGAGCAATGTGTTTTAAAATTCAGCAAGCGAAGGGTTAAGTAACTCTTTTACTAAACAGTTTGAAACACTTATCAACACTTTTTGACAAAAACTAGATGATGAATTGTATCCTGAATATTTTAGTGGGCCACAAGATGTGAAAAAACTTCAACACCTTTTGAAGTTTTCAAGCATTTGCAAACAACGTAGAGCCAGATCAGATATCTCCTACAGGGTCTGCTGTTTGCTTATCATAATTATGGTATAATCAGGGGTGAGAATGGCTGTTTGCAAAAAAAGATAAGGAATACACCAAGAGGCAATTACGAGACGTATCACGAATACAGGATTGCGAATTCATAAATATGAATACTTTACTTTAATGATTACTGCCAAAAACATTGGTCAACTCTGCTGAATGAATAATAGTCAGGGGTGGCGAAATCAAACGTCCGTATTGTCCCTGTTGTCCCAAAGCCATAACGGACAAGTGAAATTTTATAGGTTTTTGTTATTAATTCATCATACGGACAAGTTGGAAATAGCCTTTAACAAAAACGGACAAGTCATCCAAAATTAGATTTCGCCGACCCTGATAGTGCTTGTTTGTGGAACGGTATAATATAAAGTTTGAGTTGTTTTATTCATCTCTAGACCCTTCCTCAACCCCACACAGGAAGGGGCATTTATTTAGACTTGTGCCATTTATTAGGGAGAATACATTATTTCTTAATTTCCATTTCAAACATGAAAATGTAGCCAAAGTTCCAATGGCAGTAGCCTATTACATTGCAAACAGAGTATACCCAGATCAGACTGCTCCTGTATGCATTGTTTGATCAGGGTCTGCCCTGTTTGCTTATGAAATCACAGTAGATCGAGCACAGTAGATCTCGATCTACAGTTTCTACCAATACCAAAACAATTTAGTGTATGCCATTATAAAAATTCAGCTAATAAATATTCATGATGTTATTACTTCTTACATCAATATTCAACAGGGAAAGTGTTAACCCTTTACTCCATAAATATGCCTTTGTAAGCCTTTGCAAACAGGCTCCTATAGGGCTATAGGGTCGGCCTTTGTTTGCTTATGGAATTTAAGATCTCATTCTACAGTTTCTGTTTTGGCAATATTTTCATGTGTTAATATCATATGTCATTTAAGATAAGTGAAACTAATATTCATGATGTCATCATTCCTAACAAGAATTATCATGCAGTATTGGGTAAACCCATTCCCTCATATTGACGACTTTTGACATCTCTGTAAAAGTCACTTTGTGAAACCATTGTGATAAATAGAGCAAATGCTCTATTTATCAAAATGGTTTCAAAACTACACATTTCTGAAAATTTCCTTTTCTCTAGTAAATGCTCCTTTTTGGTAGATTTAATCAAAGAGGTTGGATCTAAAAAAATAGCCTATGCGGGAATGGGTTAAGAGAGAACAAAGAACTACATGGCATAGAACCATTTTGTGTCATACAATAACATTTCCTTTTGTATGGCACCCATTTTCATTTTACAATCTGCGAATATGACCACAACAAACTCTATCAACGGGCAAAATGTGCCTAGACAGAGTGTGAAACTTGTGGCTCCAATTGTAGCTACCTTCACACCCTCTTTTCAGGACTAATGAAAAACAACAGGTGTTGTCAGCTACCAAGCTTGGTATACAATCCAGCATGATACTTAATTATCTATTTTCTAAGCCATGTAATAATTTCATGGAAATATGAGAAATGGTCACCAAACAGACTTTAAATATGTATCCTTTAGTCTACTGAGCAAATCCTTTATTCAAAATTTTTCACCCACTACATTTTTCAAAAATCAAGCAGCTATAGTCAGTTTGTAAGCCCATCCCCATTCTATATTTAGTCCACTTTTCAATAACTATTCATGGACAAAATAGTTCTAATGAAATATGGAAGGCTGAATATTGTAGCCATTATAGAAAGTAAAGAAACATATCTATCAAATTCCATTAGCCTACAGAAGATCCAGATCAGACGGCTCCAATATTGTAAGTTTATAAGCATTTATAAGTATTAATTACTCATCAGCCCGCATCAGGCTAAAGGTTAATGGGGGGAAATTGTAACAATTCACATAATACATGTACAGAACTAAAGTAACAAATTACTTTTGGGAATATATAAATTTGTAATCCATTCATGTGTTGACCAAATGAATGCTGAAATTGAGTATCCTAGCGCAACCAAACAGTACAGACCCAGATAAGATACCTAATCAAGGAGCAGTCTGATAAGGTCTGCACTGTTTGTTGTACAGTTTAAGCCTTTTAAATAATGATTAGACAAGCACAAAAACTTTACAGTTAAACAACGTTGAGTCATTCAGCCTTCAAACAGTCAGTCCATTGTTAAAGCCAAGCTGTTGATCTGGGTCTACTTTGTTTGGAATGGTTTCAGAGGGCATCTGTATCGGTTAACCCATACCTCCATAGGCTATTTTTAGATCCAACCACTTTGAATACATCTACCCAAAAGGAGCATTAAGAGAAAGGGAACATTTTTAGAATTTTGTAGTTTGAAACCATTGCGATAAATAGAGCATTTGCTCCTATAGGAGCAAATGCTCTATTTATCATAATGGTTTCATAAAGTGACTTATAGAGGCGTAGAAAGGCGTATTTATGTTAACCATTTCCTTCATATAAACTGTAAAACACTTTCACTTTTTCACATCTTTGCAAATTTGTAGATACAATAGAGATGACTCCAGTTTCTACCAATACAAAACACTTTATCCAGTGTACATAAAAAAAATGCCATGTGTACATAAAATTATGAATTATGCCATTATTTATATAGAGATATTCTACTATGAATAAAATTTAATGATGTTGCTATTTCTTATATGAATATGCAACAGGGAAAGGGTTAAGATTTTGACATCAGCTATTATAGAGGAGGAGAACTAATGAATCAACACTTTTGGAAATAAACATGTACTCCCATTTTGTATTATTATCATGAATAGAAAATGTACCGATTGAAATATACAACACTGAGAACAAAATCAACCATTGGGAAGTCTAAAACTGAACTTTTCAATAAATTAGATGTATCCCTTGACATGTCATAAATGTGTGAAGTCATTGAACTGCACCTCTTCAGAATATTATGAAGATTCGATCCAAGTTTTCATGCATGAAGTCGAATTGATTTCTGACGGTAATGACTAATATGATTTTTTTCCCACATAGTCCTTATTGCACAAGCTTTTATTTCACCATTGGTCGAATATACTTGACATGTTCATAGTGTGTTGACTCCATAGAGCCCTTTGTGAGATCCCAAGGACTGTGACAAAACATATTGATCATCAATGTTATTTCTTTCTCCTAACTATTGTGAGACACCCCAAGTGTATATTTGCATAGGAGCAAGCCATCGATGATGGAAACTACTGGCTTAAGTTTAACCCTTTCAACAGAAAACTGTTGGTACCTTAAATTTGGAATAAAAAAAATAATGTTGCATTCATTCTTATAGAATTTTTGTATTTGTTCTTAAGTCAATGACAGAATATGATTGTCAAACAATTTAGATACAGACAAGACACTAGGAATAGTCCATGTCTCATATAGAATAGATCAAACCAGCTAACAGAGGAAATCAGAAGTTTCCAATGGTTAGGAAATTGTTAATACTTTGCATGCTAAACAAAATGTCAGCAAAAAATGGACTACTTGTAACACTCTTTATAAAGCAGCTTATTTTTGCCATACTTTCCTAACAAGATTGGGCTGTTGACAGTTAACATGATCATGATGTCACATCATTCATTGTTCTCATCTGGATCCAAACTATAGGCAAAAGGCTGTCACATATTAACAGTGCGCTAAAAGTAAATAGGAAGCATACTTTAGAGAAGCATACACAACCAATTCAGATGTATTGTACTCAACACTAAACAGTGCTTAGAAATTTTTCTAACCAATATAACGATGCTTTTAGCCCTTTGAATGCAGGGCATGCACAGACTGTCATTTACAAACAATGTAAACCCAGATCAGAGGGCTCCAAGAAGTCCTCTGATCCAGGTATGTGCTGTTTGTCATTCAAGACCCTCTAGCCTTTCACACTGAGTGCACTCTACAGTTGAACAGTGATGTGAGTAGACCCTGATCGGCACCCCACAATGACAATCCTCTCATCTGGGTCGACAGCTCACAAATTTCAATGTACTCATTTCCCTCATTCAATGGGTCAATTCTTAGAAATTAAGAATTCCAATAAAAATAACAGAAGCACATCACAGAGGATCAGATAAGATAGGTAAATTACACCATTTTCAAGAAAGTATTCTTTGTTTCTCCATCAAACCCTTTGCTGTGAGTGTGACCACTCCTTAGAATCGTCTCAAAATAGAGCAGACCCTCATCAGATTTCCCCTATAAAGTGTCTGATCTGTTTGCAAGGGAGCCAAATGTCAACTGTTATGGGATAGGGTTAAAGGTTAACCTTAGTATGCAAAACAAATACTATCTGCCCCTAGAACAAGAGCCACGTACGGTGCCAATGCTCGTCTGATTTAGGGAGGCCGCTATAGATACGGTATGCAATTATGCACATTTCAGCTAATAAAAATTATGATATCATTTCTATATGACTATTCCACAGGGAAAGGGTTAAGCAAACAGTGCAGACCCTAATCAGACAGCTCCTACAGGGGTCATCTGATCTGGATCTACACTGTTAACAAAGGCATTATAAGGCATGTCTGTTGAGTAAAGGAACCATTTACTCAAAATAATCAGAATTTAAAGTGATACACCGGTAACTTGGTAGAAGAAAATCAGTCAACACTGAAAAACACTTTGGAGACTCAGACATTGACAAGACAATACCAGGTTAAGGATTAGAATATCACAAAAGTTCTCTATGACAACGATACCTGGTTATGTTGCTATGGAAACATAGAACCAAGGAAAATGTGACTGCTAATTGATTAAAATGGCATACAAAACAGATTCTACTAAACTAGGGATGAACTGAGGTGGCAGAATTTCACTGCAAGGCAAAGTAGCCATTACCTATAATTATTAGTACCAGATTAGTTGATTACAGTTCTACAGAAAGAAAATAACGTAATTAAAAGTAATGACTGTTTACAGGAAAAATGAGTAGCTGTATTCTATATCCTTCAAATATCACATCTTGAATGTGCCACCGTATCCAGGTCAAGATGAGATGCGTAAATCAAAACTTTTTCAAGAATAGCTTCTTTATTTCTCTACCAAACCTTGTAGCGAGACTACTCTTTAGAATGTTCTCCCCAAGAGAATTCTAAAGAGTGGTTACACCATAGGGTTTGGTGGAGAAATAACGATTTTAGTATTTTGAATACATACCTTTGTTAATTTTATTACAATATAAGGATCACAGCAAATAAGAATAGCTCAGCCTGCCACACAACAAGACAAGAGCATTCAACCTGCAGGAAGAGGCATTCTAAACTCAAAACATGATGGACAGACCCATTGTGACAGCGTGAATTGATACGTGTACCTGGCTTGCCTCTAAGTTTTGCAGGCGATACAAAAGCAACAATGAAGTACATGTAGAGAGTACTTTGAATCCAGCTGATTGTGACATTGATCACCCTTTACCTCATGAATTTTCATGTACTTCTAGAATATTCATGTAACAAACTAGAAAATTGTGTCAGTAAACAACTAAACATGATGCCCTCATATCGATATTGTCTGTAAATCAAGCACTTTTCGCTATGTTAAATAGTGAAGAAAATTTCAGTCATATAACTCTGTTAACAAAGGTAAATGTTCACATCGTTTATCTGTGAAAGTTTGAAGTAAATCCTCCTATTTGTGAATGAGGAGTTGGACGGACAAGAGCTAGATTATACAGTAATACCTCTCTCTAACAGCCACTAAATTGTATTAATTAGTTGGTATTAAGGGCAGGTGGCTGCTTAAAGCAAGGTGAAAGTAAAACAGAAGGATAACTTACAATAATAGTAATACTTGCAACTTTACAAGTGCAGATGAATCTCATCAAGAACCAATGTGATGGCCATTCAGCCAATACATTTAGCTGCTAATAACTTACCGGTAGAAGTAAATCTGACTATGTTTGAAAAATGCAGCAAACAAGACTTTCAGTAAAATGAATGTTATAGGCTAGCAGCATAAACTTGTTCATAACCCTTTACCTCAGAGTATTTGTGCAAGAAGTACTGAAATAATGACATCATGAATATGTATCAGCTAAATGTTCTTAATGTTACATAAACATAGGCCTTTTTGGCGATGACAGACACTGCAGAATCAGATTTATACATATCACAAGAAAATAGAGCATGCCCTGATTAGATGGCTCCTACAGAAGTTTGCTTATGGAATAATATAGATCTGATTCTGAAGTTTTTTTTTGTCACAGTCAGACTTCATTGTTAATGATCATAAACATTCAGTCCATGAATATTCATACAGCAATAAACTCTTAAATCATTATTCACGAGTTAAGGAGACTGAATGTGTTGAAACCTGCAATGAGATTCGAGCCTTGGTTGACAAACCCCAATATCAAATAAAGAAGACAAACTCTGAAGGCTGGATCAACTTCAATGACATAAGCCTCCATTTGTGCAAATGCCATTATTGGAGATTGTCAATACTTGAAGCCAGCTACCTGAACAAAGAGAATCAATAGTCAGGCCAAGCATCGCCAGCCTCCAAGCTACAGTATTGATTTCTACACCTTCTCCCCAGGTAATCATCTGATTACCTCCCTTGAACTATACGCCCATACATGTAGGCTTCAGTGTTACCTGTGGTACACTGAGCAAACAAATGTCCTCAAAAATTGTCTGCTTCAATTTTTCAAAAGTTCCATCTTCTTTTTTCTAGTGAATGATTAAAGGAGTCGATATCGACCACGAGGAGCGACTTCAGACTTTCATCGAAATCCAACCATATTACAGACAAAATCAGTCTGTAACAAAAATCAACAACATGCTGTAGCTAATCTAGCATAACACTTTTATTCATATAAACACCTTTTCACCCCCTGCAGACAGATATAGGAGCTGTCTGATCAGTCTGCTCTGTTTGCTTATGGTATAATATAGATTTGATTCTACAGTTTCTGCCAGAGCCAAACTGTCCTGTACGCTATCATAAAGATTAATCAATTAATATAGTGATGTCATTAATTCTTAAATGAATATTTAAAGGTACAGGGATAAACATGTTAACACCATGATTTAATTTCTCTTTAGGAATGAGAGCCTACTTAAAACTACATATCAATTACCAAGTCCATACATAAAGAAAGACACATTCCAAAATAAATGCATTTATTTCAACTATTGCACACTATCACTTGGTATTCTGTTAGATCATGCCATAGTCAGGGGCAAATGGATCAATAGTTAGACATCAGATAAGAATTTTAATTCCCCGTTTCAAAGAACACATCTAATAACTCTTAATATTTAACCCATGCCCTCATACAGGCTATTTTTTAGATCCAACTTCTTTGAATAAATCTACCAAAAAGGAGCATTAACTAGAGACAAGAGTTTTCGGAGGAATACATGTCACCTGCTCGCAACTGACACAAAAATTGTTAATATGCTGAAGTGTGAAAATCAGAACAAAGGGGAATAACTCAAAAAGTATTGCATGGAGAGTGATGGAACTTAGTTACATCAATGGTCCTCAATGAGAGGAAGGCGCAAGCTCTATAATGACTTGTTTAGAAATGACAGCCAAAAAAAGAAAGTGTGACGAAAATCAGAACAATGGGGAATAATGTATTGTATGCAGTGATGGACCTTAGTTACTTCAAATACAATGGTCCTCAATGAGAGAAAGACACATGTGAAATTTGAAAGCTCTATAATGACCAGTTTAGAAATGACAGCCAAAAAGAAAGTGTGACGGACAGACAGACGGAAAAGTGATCCCTAAGTGTCACTGCCTCTCAGCAGGTAACACAAAAAAGATAATTTTAGAATTTCGTAGTTTTGAAACCATTGTAATAAAAGGGGCCAATGCTCTATTCATCACAATGGTTTCAAAAAGTCACTTTTACATCTATAGGCATAGAAAGGCGTATTTATGGAGGAAAGGGTTAAACTTAAGTCTTTCTTTGATAGTTGTACCATATTGCACCTATGTAAATAGTGTAGACCCAGATCAGACAATTACATTAATCCTTTACTCCATGTACGTGTATGTATATTCATGTAAGAAACAATGACATCATTAATATTAATCAACTAGATCCATTTTTTATCACCATACAAAGCTTAGTTAGGCCGTAATTCAGATCCTTATTTTTCATAAGCAAACAGACCCTGATCAAACTGCTCCTGCCTGATCTGGGTACAAATTTTGCAAAGGGGTATCTTGGGAGTAAATGGTTAAAAACTGTTTATTCAAGTTCTGCCATTGTTAACGTTTTCCATTTAGATAAAAGGTTACCAGGCAACTATTTCCACCAAATACCATTCAAATTGGACCACCGGTTTTGAGAAAATAAAGAAAATCTAGCTCTGCCCCTGGCGCTCATGTTTTTTGAGATATCAACATGATTTTAGTAACTTTGATAAAGAGTCACCAGGCCTACCAAATGCCATTCAAATTGGAGTCGGTTTTGGAGATTTTGAAAGGTTTTCTATATATTGATAAGGAAATCTAGCTATTGTGAAAATAAGTCTTCTTTACCCACGGGTGCATTCAAAAATCCATTTGCTTTTCAGCCTTGTTGGTTCTTTTCGTAAACAGACTGATACACAACCTCTTTTGTTGCGTCTGCATGATTGTACAGTAGTAAAATTCCAGCCTTATGTTGTCATAAGCAATTATAAAAAATAATTAAGGGAATGATGGGCTGCTTCATCTCTGTTAACCCTTTCCTTCATATAAACACATTTTCAAGCAGTTGCGAACAGAGCAAACCCAGATCATATGGCTCATGTAGGAACCGTCTGATCAGGGTCTGCTCTATCATTCTACAATTTATGCCATGGAAAATATTTCCTGTGTTCATGTGACTAATTAATATTCATGATATTATCTTATCTTACACATACGTATTCATGGAGTAAAGTTAACAAGGCTATTCTAACTTTAAATTTTCATCTTTTTTAATTTATGATGTTGCCTGGAGGATCAATTTTTTATATAAACATTGCCATTTTTCTAACATTAGCCTTGCCAAATACACAGATTTAGTGTTTCATGGGCAGACTTAATTAATTGTAAAAGTGCTCCTGAGAAAATGAAATAAAGACAAGACCTACAAGTTAGGGCCGTCATCGTAACTTGCGATATCGGTGAATCGTCGATTTCAAAGTTCCGATGATATATCGATACAGAATTTCCAAGTATCGATACATTCTTAATGAAAAAACTAGAATAAACCCTGACAAAATGTGTTTTGTGTCATACCCATCTGTTTGTTTATCATTGCTCCAGTTCATTTTTCATTTACGGTGTTTGACGACATTAAAAACTAAGACTTGGGTTTGCACTAAATCCAGGTCAGTTTCGTGAGATGAATACAGTATGCAGCAGATATAAAAACTCATATATTACTCGGAGTGATCTTAAGTAAACCATGTATTCACTTAAATAAAGTCAAATTGATCAAAACTTGATGAAAGTAATGCTACATGAACATAAATTATCGTAGAACCTGCAGTTTACACAGCACCTCGAACCTGCGTCAGTGAATTTACCCTTCCCCATTCAAAGCAACAACAACAACAACAATGGCGACCAACGTTCTTGAGTTTGAGGAGTTCAGCTCAAAAACCTCGAAAAACAGAGTAACCTTTGAACAAATGTCAACTTTCTGAAGTTCAATGATGAATTTCATAAATCCAAAGTAATATGCAAACTCTGCAGAGTAGTCCTACTGTACAGCGGTAATAACACACATTCATTCGCATGTCAACAGAAATCATTGGTCAGTGAGTACGGTAACTGTTGAGTGCTTGAGGCTGTGAAGTAATTGTTTGCAATACCCTTATGGCTTCATAAATGCAGTTTTCATTCAAGGCAACAGCTAATAGATAAACTCCTCAAACTCCGGAATGTTTGATATAATCCATGCAGAGTAGACTCAGTGTTAACTACCTGACCAATCTTGGAATTCTCTGTTTGACATGTCATTGAAATTAGTCTCTATAAGGAAAGGGTATATTGTGCTGTTATTTCCGAATTAGTGATTTCCTTGTTATTTTTGTAAAAAGATTATCAGCTATTTATAACAAACTCAGGAAGAACTTATCTTTTTATTTTATTCTAATGGCATTTGCTAGGTAAAGCAGTTAATTATAGACGTTTTTCTTGAGAATTTGTAGTGGTTTTGAGTTAATTCCCGTAAATATTAAATCCAACCGATATATCGATATATCGTCGATATTTGAGTCATCGATGTATCGATACAGCAAGGCCAATCAATGACAGCCCTACTACAAGTACAATGTATCACTTAAGGTGATGAATAACCCCCGCATCAGGTGCGGATCCACAATTTCAGATCTTTTTTTTTTTTGGGGGGGGGGGGGGGGGGGGGGGGGGGGGTTTAGATAAAACAACCACTACATTTCACCTTGCTTTAAGCAGCCACCTGTTCTAAATACCAATTAACACAATTTAGTGGTCGTTATAGAGAGAGGTTTTACTGTATATAGATCTAAAATATTACTAAAAAAAATTTGTTTTGGTAATTTTAGGGGGTCGTACACCGGCTCCGACCCCCTCTAAATCCGCGCCTGCGCATGGCAGCTTTGACTGAAAATCCAAATTTGTCATACAACTACTCAATAAACAGGATCAAATGACAAAAAAATACAAGGGGAGATAATTCTGCAATGTCTGTGACACATCTCAAGGTTTATGGCAAGTTTCAATTCAATAACTTTCAAGTTAAAGGAGTTGGTGACACAAACTCCCCATGTTTCATGCCAAAATGACAAAAAAAATACTTAAAGTTCAAGGGGAGATAATTTTACAATGCCCAGCACTAAACACATGAAAATTGTGTCTTGCACATCTGCTATCCATTGCATCGATTGGTTGAGACTACCGGTGTCTTAGTACTTTTTACCATTGGTTAGTCTTGATCAATCAGCTGCTCATTATCGAAGTCGGATCAGGTAAGCATCTAGATGTTCAAGACTAAACAATGCATGACCCAGCATTGATGTGAAAATGACTCGGACTTAATGTTTGTTTTGGATTTAAAGGAATGCTTTTTAGCGATTTATTTTGCATCGACTCACATGTCGGTTTTCAATGGGTCCTGACAAAATTATTTGCGTATTTTACACAGGACCCACACCAAAATGAATCACTGAGTAAAGTTTTGAAACCTTGAATAAAACGCCTTTTAATGATGATATGCATTTTGCACTACGGTAAAACCTTTGTTAAGCGGCCAGTCAAGGGAAGCAGTCAAACTGACTGCTGAAGAGAGGTGACCACACTTAATCAAGGGTGGATATTTTGGAGGATTTTTCTGTTTTATCAGACAAGTGCAAATGTTTAATAAATATTTACATGTATTTTAATGTCTTACCCAAAAGATGATGCAATGCTCCAGCTAGTAAGAAAAGGCAGGGCGCATCGCCGTTCCTTATTTGCTAGCGCCCGGTTGACTCTTTGTACATGTTGAAAATTGCCGATACAGATCATTCTGGCTCAGCGTGATATTAATTATCCAAATCCACTAGTCCTGTAGACCCCTTTCCCCATGTTACTTTTTTTTGTAGCACTGCCCCTAATGCGTTGGTCAGTATGTATTGTTAACCAATGAAATATCGACGATAACAAAAAGCGCTGTCGAAAGATATGAGGCTAGGTTATCAACTTGTCAATCAAAATTAAAATCACCACCAATTTCTTCAGTAACCCATTTAAATTATTAAAATTTCCCGATTTGCCTTTGTTTCATTCCTGAAATCAAACCCCGATTGAGTCAACACGATAAATTTATACAACAAATTTGCCAACTACGAAGTATTTACGCCGAAACGTAAGAAATCGTGCCTTCATGTAAAAAATAGACGCTTGGAAGAGAATGCCAAGGCAGCGAAGAACAACTTGACAATGTCAAGGTTTAACAAGCCAAAGGATGAGAAATTCATTTCGTTACTAATTAATGCATAAATCAATTTCAACGAACGTGATCTGTTCAAATGTCAGAGAATTTCGAACTTTGTTGTTTGTCAAGTTTTAACAAAACAAGGTAGAAATGTCTTTCTTTTGCAAACAGTGTTTGGAAGTTTGTTTTGTTTTAATTAACCAAACAAAATATTAGGCTTTCCTTTAATTCAATCAAACAAACAATGGATAATCTACATGCTTAATTTTTAATGCTCTCAGGGCAGTTGCTGAGTCTTTAGCAACTATGTAAATTACCCATGATGCAACCCTTGGAAGAAAACAATATGGCAGCCACAAACTGTCAATGTTTCTGGTTGTCGTAAAAATGTCCCCAATGTAAGTTAATTGTCACTGTAATTACCTGTGCCACGTTCACCAGGTACATTATCCTAGTCAGATCAAAAGGTCCAATTCACACCTCGAACTCAGACTGAAAGGTGCGACTTCGATACAAACACCGATAATTACATGCAAACAGACACTTTGGGGATGGAAAATGACTTCGACTTCGAAAACGTCAGTTCGAATTCGTCTTAAAAACTTGAATTTATATAGAATATATAGGAAGAAAAGTTGGGACTTTACAAAAACTTCGTGACAACGAGAAATTTGTATCAAGCGAGTTCGCCATAACGAGAGTGGACTGTAGGTTCATATTGATACCAGATAAATTGGTTCATATCACAAGAATTTAATTGTAACATGATTGAATGTATGATGGAAGATCAAGGGAAAGGGTAGTATCAAAGGTTGACCTGCTTATTCAGTTTTTTCCATCGCAACATGATTTTCTACGCAATGGAAATAAAACAAAATTTTAAAGGGTATATATAGTATAAATACAAATCCGGACTGGCATAGTGTAAATTGCGAGTATTGCAGGTTTACAGATGAGGTTTTGATGCAATTGGGTATTTACCCCTTGATTTTTTACAGAATTGGGTATTTGCAATTTTATTGGGTATTGGCAGTTTTCGTAATTGGGTATTATTCATATTCTGATTAGGTATTCAAAAATTTCTTTGCTTTTTGGCTAGATTTCTTTGCTTTTTGTTACTCCTTATTGTGAAAAACAATTGCTTTTTCCACAATTTTAATTGGGTAAATACCCCAATACGAGCCTTATCTGTAAACCTGGTATTGTGTGTGGTGCGGTCTGTAACATCGATGGAATGGAATGGAAAGGAAATTTTTCACAAGACAGCTTGAAATGTCATTAAACCCTTCCCCTTATATAAACGTGTTTTCATGCATTTGCAAACAGAGTAGACACCTATTAGACGGCTCCTATAGGTGCTGTCTGATCAGGGTCTGCTAAGTTTGCTGATGGAAATTGAAAGATGTTTCTTTACTTTCTAAAATGGTTACAATGTTTCACCATCCATATTTCATTATAACTATTTTGGCAGTTAATATTCAGTATGTACTGAAATTTCAAATGCACATAGAACAGGGAAAGGGTTAAGAGAGACCACAGAGAGAATATAAAAAAACACTTATCTAAATAAAAGTGATTTTTCCTGTATCACGGCATATAAAAGAGAGAAAGGTACGTCTTCCTCCAACTTAGAACCAACGCAACGGAAGTAGATAATTTTTTATTTTACGCACAGGCAGGGAATTAGAAAAAGGTGCCGCAATATTGTGAAGATGGCGGTAGTTCACATTTGTGTACTCTAAATGGTGATATCGAGCTACTTTCGGTTTAACACAGAGTACACAGGCATTAAGACTGATTTAGGTTAGGAAACACCTAATGATTTCTGTCGGGATGGATTTTCTTCCAAAATATGACATAATTCTAAAATAAAGACATGCAGTAGTATAAATATGTATTAAATGTATGAACCTGACAAGAGAACTTCCGAGGAGTTACTTTGTGGTTGCTTTTAATCCACTTAATCCGTTTCCTCGTAGTGCTTACAGTAACCCCTATATTGCACTCATGTGTATACACTCGCATTGCGTGACAACAACAGTGTGGATTTATGAGCATTCATCTGAGGTCAGTTGTTGTTTGAATGACGTAATTGAAACAAAAGTGCAGATTTACATTGAAAATTAGGTCCAATATGACCAGATCGTAAATTAGAAAATTAACGATTTCCACCCCGTATTTAACGTATTGCCACGAGACTGTAAGACAGCAACCATCACAAAATTAGCATGCTGTCTTACAGCGCGTTGACGAGACCAAGATGGCGGAAGACATACCGTTCTCCCTTTTATATCCCTGCCTTGACAGGGGGAAAATCTAATTTAGATAGTGTTTTTTCATAGTTTATTGAGATTTGACTTTATAGAGTTTCCACTCATTCATTTAACACTTTCCCTCATACAAACGTGTTTTCACGCATTTGCAAACAGAGTAGACCCAGATCAGACGGCTCCTAGAGGAGCCGTCTGATCAGGGTCTACTCTGTTTGCTATTAGAATTTGATAGATATGTTTCTTTACATTCTAATATGTCTACAATGTTCCACCTTCAAGAATTCTTTATAACTATTTTGTTAATGAATATTCAGTAGGTACTGAAAACTGGCCTAAATACAGAACAGGGAAAGGGTTAAATCAACCATTTGACATCAGAGTACCTGTCGGTGGGGTGTGCCTGTGGGGTTGGTCACCGGCGATAATGGTGTCATGTTACACAAAATGTTCTTGGAGCATGGTCTATATCAATTCTCATGCGCAATTTTTTAATTATCGTAAGGCAATATCTGGTAATGGCGAAACCATGAGCGATTGTGATTTTCCTTATAGTGTAAGGGGGGTAATCGTGTTTGAAACACGAGGCGTAAAGACAAGTGCGTTCTTTCTAAGTCTTTGGTAAATTTTGGTAACGATAGATGTGTGCATAGAATGGAGGCAAACTTACTGTTAACTGAATTTCAAGTCTTGTGTTGTTTCTGACGAAAACGTTGAATAAATGGAAGAATTTAGTAGAAATTCGTTTCGGATAGGATAAAATGGCCGCTGTTTCACTCCCGGTAGCGTGGGTGGACTGGTTCACTGATTGGCAATTTCCTGTTAATAACGGGGACTGAAAACTACCGGAATGGGTATTTTGAGCTGCATCGCGAGCTGCATATCTAAGGAGCCAGCAAACCACCACATGCATTGAAAACTATAAACGTATACAATTTGTGTGTGTCTATGTTCAAACCTATATTCCACAGATACGCGTTTAGAGCTAGCAATTATAGGCATGTGTCACTTACATGTATTGGCAATGGAATATAGGTTTTTAACATAATATTATGAAAAATCAAAATAGCACAAACGCGATGTATCAATATCTTTCTTTTCGAATTACTTCATTTTCTTTTCTTTAGACGATACAAAACTATTATTATTGAACTAATTATATATTCAGTAGGAGGGTGTTGTGTCATGTAAAGTTGTTTCCGCCGTGGTATTGGCTGGTGAGAAGACGAGAGGCGAAAACAAAGTATGTAACCAAATATGTTAATTAAATAAACCTGTAATCTTAGCCAGAGCAGAAGTGGGTACTATGATTATATTTTCTCCTGACAGTTTGCCAGTAACTATTCGATAAAATGAATTTTTTCTTCAGAAATATGTCAAAATGCAGTAAAACCGCTCTAAACCGTACGTTAGTTTTAGTAAACCCCCAAGCCTGGATGCAATACAATCCAGTGAAGTTTTCCCAAGCTACTATAAGGCATTCAGACATGACAGAGGCACTTTGGGGGGGGGGGGGTGTACTCGTGCACGAGGACATCGTTGCTGAAGAAAAAGCTGAATTCGTAACAGCATGTGAGGTGGAATGGGCCCAAATAAAACTAAAGGGGAAAAAGACCTACTTATATCCTCCTTCTACATGCCACACAGAAACATGAAAGACGTAACTGAGCTCCGGAAATCGTTGGAACTGGCATCGGCAAATAAGGAGCGCCACATCATAGCTGCTGCTGACTTCAATTGCCCCAATATCGATTGGCAGAACTTGTCTGTGAGTGTAAATGCACAAGACAAAGAAGTCCAGCAGGCAGTACTTGACCTGTCTACAGACTTTCACCTCACACAAGTCCACGACAAGCCCACAAGGGAGGACAATCTTCTTGACCTCATCCTCACATCCAACCCCTCGCTTGTCAAGTCCTTTTCAAACGCCCCTGGAATATCGGACCATGACATAGTAGTTACCGACTTAATTACTAAACCATACTATGTCAGGAAGAAACCGCGACGTTGTTATCTCTTCGCTAAGGCAATCTGGGACACTTTAAAGTCCAAAGTCCAGTCAATATCTGATGAAGTAGTCGCACTCTTCAACTCTAACACTCCAGTCCAAGAACTCTGGGATACTTTCAAAACTAGTTTAACGAACGCCACCCAAGAGCATATACCATCCAAAATAAAAACACATATATTATGTAGTGTCCGAGTGTTCATATATAAACCACCATTGAAGGAATAGACAACAGTTAAGACACCATTCAAGGTACTACACTACTTTAATATATAAGCATGTTCATACAGTTCAACCAGCAACTTACAACTCCCCTGTATATAGGATATACTACATATAAGTAATAAACAGATAAGCATTGCTAAGCTCACAAGGGCCTATATATGTCCTAATACTACATAGTATAAAAACAATACACCATGGATTAATAGGAAAGTAAACAGTCAACTCAGAAAGAAAGCTCGTCTCTACAAAAAAAAGCCAAACGTACCAAAAACTGGACTGAGTACAGAAAGTTCCAACGAGAGTGCAAAAGGTCCCTACGTAAAGCTGAATGGGAACATGTCAACAGATTGATCGACGAGGGCATTAAATCCAGTAACACCAAACCATTTTGGGCCTATATTAAATCAAGGAGAGAGGACAACATCGGCATCGCTCCTCTGCGGGATCATGGACATCTCATTACTGATCCCAAAGGGCGAGCAGAAATCCTGGTAAACCAGTTCCAATCTGTGTTTACCAAAGAGACTAGTACCCAGACCGCACCGCAACTCTCTAATCATGTCACAGAAGACATTCCTTCACTTACCGTTGGGGTCGATGGTGTGAGGAAGCTGCTAACCAACATCAAAGTAAATAAAGCAGCTGGGCCAGATGAGATCCCTAATAGAGTTCTCCAAGCGTGCGCTACAGAAGCTGCACCAGCCATTACAGCTATCTTCCAACGGTCAGTGAACTCTGGAGAATTGCCAGCAGACTGGAGAGATGCAAACATTGCTCCTGTCTTTAAGAAGGGTGACCGACATGCTGCGGAAAACTACCGCCCCGTCTCCCTTACTTGTGTCATATCTAAGCTTTTAGAGCACATTATATGCCACCACATGCTAGACCATCTCGATAGGCACAAGGTCCTTACATCTCTGAACCATGGGTTTAGATCTGGCTATTCCTGCGAAACACAACTTAATTGTTGTAATGTTCAGCACATGATCTCTTTGGCTACTACGACAATAACAAACAAGTTGACACAATCGTACTTGATTTCAACAAGGCGTTCGATACAGTGCCACACAACAAACTCCTCATGAAACTAGAAAATTGCGGTATTAGAGGCACTCTCCTGACCTGGATATCTAATTTCCTAACAAAGCGCCACATGAACGTGGTGGTTGATGGAGAGAAGTCCAGACACGTACCCGTAGATTCTGGAGTCCCTCAAGGCACTGTACTCGGACCCTTGTTATTCCTTTGTCACATTAACGACCTTCCCCAACAAGTCAAGTCACAAATTAGACTCTTTGCAGATGACTGCCTATTATACAGAGCCATCAACACCTTCAGAGACCATGAACTCCTACAGGGAGACCTTGTGAAATTACAGAACTGGGCCAATAATTGGGGAATGAAGTTCAATGCCAAGAAATGCTACCTTCTCAGCACAAAAAATCTTCTAGCTACTTCTATACCATTAACAATACATTTCTAAAACGTGTCCAGGAAACTCCCTATTTAGGTATAACACTTTCAGAAGATCTCAAATGGAAATCGCACATCACAAACATTACCAAGAAAGCAAACTCCACCCTCGGTTTCTTGCGCAGGAACCTTAGACACTGCCCAGAATCTTGTAGGAAGAATGCATACATAGCTTTGGTGAGATCCAAACTGGAATATGGTAGCACCGTTTGGGATTCATATCTACAATGTGACATAGACAGACTAGAGCGAGTCCAACGTTCGGCTGCCAGGTTTATAACGAAGGACTACCGCTCAAGACAAGATGGATGTGTCAGCCAGATGCTACAAAAGTTGGATCTCTTTCCACTTCAGGAACGTAGGCGACACCAGCGATTAACATTTTTATATAAAGTAGTGAAAGGACAAGTACCAGCTATAAACATAGACCAATACCTTAAACAAATGAGGCCAAAAAGAACAATCAGAGCAAAACAGTACGAGGACTTTATTAAAAAAAAACATCATCGAAAACCAGGTCACAAATAACTCCCAGTGTTTCCAGCCAATCCGAGCAGTGACTGATATCCTGAAAGAATCCATTCTTTGTTCGGACTGTGTTGGACTGGAATAAACTCAGTGACAGCAAAGTCACAGCTGACACTGTTGAATCCTTCAGACAAAGACTCACTCCTCAGAGCAATTAAATGCGCACTCTCCCCGTCACGTATAAGCCACACTGGGGGGGGGGGGGGCGTATCCCGGATATTGCTAATAAATGAGCTTTATTTTGACACAACGGAGAGAACAGGATGGCAACGAGGGTAAGTAAATGCGTATTTTCTCTTAATTAGTTCTTTTTCGGCAATTGATAGGTGGTGCTTTAGATTCACCATACTCATATTATATACGCTATATACATGATTTGGAATCAAACAATGCAAACGATGGGGAAAATCACAAAATGAACGCCGTGCTCGCGAAAGAATGCATAACCCTCTCCCAGATTTTTTTTATGTTACTGAAAGATGGAATCAAAATATAAAATTCTGAATTGAGCGATCGCTTTGAATATCATTCAACTATGTATACTGAAAATTTCAGTCATATTGGTTCAGGTTTGCCCAAAATATGGTCACAAACGAATAGTCGGTTAGTCACTATTAGGGTACTGGGGATTGGTAGCTCAAAGATTTTAGTGTACTGGGTATTGCATGATAGTGTACTGGGTATTGCATTTCATTTGTTCTCTTTTATTCCGTTTTATTGAACGTTGTTAGATATTTCAGATATATTTCTGTCGTGATAAATGCTGTTTCTAGGCAATCGCACATTCTAGATAGATCTATATGCATCTGTATTGAAATATACTTAATTTGTCACCTACATCTAATTTGTCAAACGTGACCTCATTTCCTAAACTTGGTTAAAGGTATTAAAGATGATCTTTCCTGGAGTCATGATGATGATGTACATCACTCGATGGTTACTGACTTATTAAAAGCCATTATCTATGAGTAGGGCCTACCTGTTAATAATAGTTTTTGTGTAGCAGTGCCGTAAAATCCAACTCATGAGCCAGTATTGGTATCTGTGACGTATCATTCAGATTCAGATTCAAATATAACTTTTAGTCTTATACATGTACAGTACAAGCCCCGCGGACTTTTTGTTTTCCGCGGCCCATCGCAATTGTATCCAACGCGGACACGGGTATTTTTGTCCGCGCTGATATGCGGTCTTCCGCAATCGAGCGCGGGTTGTGATGGGTCCGCGCTGGTCCCTCCACAGGGGCACTCGTCGCCGGGCGCGATCGTTATCACCGCAGGTCGCGGTGGTATCATCGTGGACCACTGTGTACCACTGCGGATCGCGCTGGACCTTACCTGGATTGATATTTATATCCTTTTCATCCTTTTATATCCATTTTCACGGCTTATCTTTCTCTTTACATGTACATACAAATATATACATCCACATTTTGCAAAATTGATATGAAATGTATGAAATAAAACACTCGAGAAATGGTTCGTTTGGACTAATTCCAAACTGAAACTGTTCTGTATACGGCAAACACAAATTAATTCATCCATATTTTTTGGCGCGTTTGATTGTACTGGAATATAACCTGTCCGTGAATTGTCTGATTCGTTTCTGAATAATATGGGTGCGATATTCTAGTATGCTTTCTATTTCAATTATTTGTTGTTCAATACGTAAGATGTTTTATATAGAAACACGGAACACCCGTTAAACACAAAACACACACACAATAAGTTACTAGGTTGTATAACTTGTATCAGGTTTGCATACGTTTGTGCACATTGTTAGTGAATTCATCTTCATTTCGACTCTATGTTTTAGGTTCCAATTCTAATTCCCAATCGATTTTGTTTTCAGTTTCACATCAGTGTAAATTTTAATTATCAGAAATCTACTGGAAACGACCATCAAAACCTATTGATTCTGTTATGAGAATAGTCCTGACTGGTCTTCTTATGATTTCTGTATAGATCTACATGTATATAAATATTGTTCTGGCAGACGAAAGAATTGAGGGATTTTATTTACTAATACATCTAATATCAATTCAGCCAGGTGAGTTGTAAAGTTAGAAGTGTTCTCCATTATTTAATCTTGGTTCGGCAGCTTAAATGTACGTTTTAACCAGTTTCAATAGCCATTCGAATAATACTTTTATGGTTGTTTTATTACCCTTGTGCTTAATATTTTACTGTGTACAAATGTACCTGTGTACATGTTTTGTCTTTCTGCTTGATGTACATGTACTGCATGTTTAGATTGTGCTCAATCGATTCACTGCCATGATGTACCTGCATCCTATGGATTAAAAAAGATAATCCATTTTTTTTCTAAAAACGTAGATATAGATGTAAACCAGTTTTTGGTTCTGGTTTGATAATGAGATATTGGACGTCTGGTCTAGATCTAAAGTGTTGTTAATGTCATGGCAACCGAATTCTGGGAGTGAAGGGGCATACGAATTAAATTAATCAATGTTATTAAAGAAGCGTATACAGTATGTACATGGTTTATCAAACCACGGACCTCGTACACCCACATTCTTTCGTTAAACGGATATGTCTAAACCAACGTGTCGCCTGCTTAAATTCCATGACCTATTCCTTATTTAGAAATAGATCACAATTTCCCCATTGTAAGTTGTATTTACTATTAAACCCTTCCATGTCAAACTTGAAAACTCTAATGTTTGCAAACAGTTTGGATCCTGATCAGACGCCGCGTCTGATAAGGATCCAAACCATTTGACACTTATATTAAAGTTTCTTAAGACCCATTCCTCCATACATGTAGGCTCAATTTGGATCCAACCTCTTTGAATAAATCTACCGAAAAGGAGCATTAAGTAGATAAAATTATTGTTTTTAGAATTTTGTAATTTGAAACCATTGTGTTAAATAGAGCATATACTCCTATACGTGTAGGAGCAAATGCTCTTTTTATCACATTGGTTTCAACAGGTGACTTTTACAGAGGCGTAGAAAGGAGTATTTATGGAGGAAAGGGTTAAGTAAAAACTATCATATTTTTTTTATAAAGAAAAGTAGATGAAACATGTAAGCAGACAATGATTTGACAGTGACTATTTTAGTGGATTATTACGTCATAATGACAGTGAAGCGGTTTATAGCATACAGTACAGATTACAGCAAACACCTCCTTTCAACAACACTTTAAATGAATCCCCAAAACTTACAGTGGAACCTCTCTACATCGATACATGTACAAATAAAATGTCTGTTTTAAGACAGGTGGCAGATTAATGCAGGATAAAAGTACTTTTGTCCTGCATTAAGCGGCCACTTGTATTCAAAAGATCCCAGGTATTCCTTACTGGGTTGTCTCTTGAGAGAGATTTGCCATGAAACTCCGATGAGCAACAACCTCTCTACAACGACAATACAGAAGTTTATATCCCCCAGAGTGTTGCTTTGCTGAGGTTATACTGTAGTTATAATTTATTAATAAATACGTACAGCAAAATATATCTCTCATACATGTACGCCAACTTTCTTTCTTTTTAAAAGCATATTTCTTAATTTAAATGCCAATTTCTAGTTTTAAAGTAAGCCGGTGGTCTAATATTCGATGCGTTAAAAATGTAACTGCCTCTGATAATAACAAAATTACTGCAAAACCTTATAAAACGAACCCATTGACCATACCGAGAAAATGACCTGATTAGAGAGGTTCTCAAACCGGTATAGCGAAGTAAAATAACAATTCAAAACAGTTGAATTGGATGTCATTTAAAAAAGTGGTAACCAATATCGCTTTAGAAAGATTATCGGTTAAGGGGCGGCGATTGTAAACAACCATTCTTAAAAATGTTGATTTGACGGTCGTTTAAAACAGATGACAGCTAATTGCAGAAATGAAGTAATTTAGAAAGCTCCTTACTCTTTCTGCATTACCGATTTCCTGTGTAATCAACCGTTCGTTTTTAGAACAGTGTAGGTATTTTCTTTTTTATCCTTTGCGAGCAAGTAGAGCAAGTAAAATAAAATAAAATTTGAAGGGGACAAATGTCAGCCCTATCCTCCCATGCCCAAATAGGAGAACAAATGTCCTAGAGAGAAAATGTCCGTATACCGAAGGGTAGATACAATGTACAACAAGAAACTGGAATGAATCGGCCTTCAGGAACGCCCTATACATTACCAGCTGAACTTTGGAAAAAAAGACCCCATGATCTGGCCTTTCTTTGAAATGGAAGACATTCTTATTTATGTGTTGGACATGCCTCATATGTCGAATAGGGGTACACTCAAAAGCCCTTTACTGCAAAAGCTCCTCATCTAAAAGCCCCTCACTACAGAAGCCCCTCGATCAAAAGCCCCTCACTAAAATGTCCAAGGCTTACAAAAGCCCCCACTATTTTTGTTAATTAATCATTATACTCCAACTATTTTGACAAAGTGGACCAAAATCAAAATTACAGCTGTCTGGATCTACCCTGTTTACTGAATGACCAGTTTATAAAGATTCATTAAGTAAGGTAATTAGCACACTCTATACTTATAAAAGTAAACATTGTAGATCACAAGGAGGAGATTCCTTATATTTATTTCAAACAGGGTAGACCCAAATCAAATCTTAAGCTATATGATCTAGTTCAACCATGTTTGCTTTGTGACAGTTAATATAGTTCCAATAGCTATGGATGATGTAATATTAGCCATATTATTTATAAATTATTATAATATTACCCCAATTAACTTAAACACAAACTTTTTTCCATTTTCTAATTCCTTAACTTTCTTAAATTTCAAACAGAATAGACCAAAATCAAAATACTGAGCAATCTGATCTGGATCTACCCTGTTTGCTCAATGACAAGCTTATA
Organism: Azorinus chamasolen; assembly: GCA_963576725.1. Classification (NCBI taxonomy): domain Eukaryota; kingdom Metazoa; phylum Mollusca; class Bivalvia; order Cardiida; family Solecurtidae; genus Azorinus; species Azorinus chamasolen. The sequence goes on from OY755239.1 coordinate 40,529,241, forward strand.
AAGATTCGTTAAGTAAGGTAATTAGAACACTCCTTTTAAAAGTACACTTAACAAATCACTTAAAGTTCAATTAATGTTAGTATTGTTTTTTGTGAGGGGCTTTTGTAAACATTGACCATTTTGGTGAGGGGCTTTGCAAGAGGGGCTTTTGTAGTGAGGGGCTATTGTGATACACGCGTTGAATAATTTAGATCAACAGTATTTAGAATTTTAAATCTCGTTTTGTTTCAATAAGATCTAGATATTAAGATATACATGTACAGTCTCACGGCGTTCATTTATGTGTTGTAAAATGTCTTCTTTCTGGCTACTGTAAAGTACCATATCAGATCTAGTAAAAGTATTTTAGTATAGATCTAGATCGTATCAATCTATACTGTCTTTAGAACTAGAATTCGCAATAATCTAACTGGTTTTAATCGGTAGGGTTTAATTATGCTTAGCCATAGATCTAATTAGTCAAAGCATAGTTATCTTCTATTTTTCGGGAAACAATTTAACAAATAATAACTTTAGACAATTGGCACATTGTTAGGTAGTTCGGTTTCATTACACGCATTCCTGTTACGTAATAATTCATAACTTTGTTGACAGTGTGTGATAAATGGCAGTTGTGTGACACTGACCCTTGCCACCTGCTGAGAAATTAGGGGTTTTACTGACCATCTGGCACCTTTGATCGTTACTATTTTCTTATGTCTAGCTAGTAAATTACAGCATACATGTATTTAGGCTGAGTAAATAATATAATAATATATTCTCCAACTGCCTAACACAATTCATTTTCAGTATTTAAAACAAACAGTTTGTATTGTTAAATGCGGGAAATAAAACTACTGACATTTGAACACTGTAGAACCAGACAAGGTGGCTCAAAAAGCAACCATCTGACCAGGGTCTTCACTGTGTATTATTCAAAATCAAATAGCTAAGTTAGGTCTTATATAATGAATGGAATCTACAGTTAAACAATGACGGGCCATTCCACCTTAAAATACAAACCTTCTCTATGATAAACGTGTTTTCAAGCATTTGCAAACAGCGTAGTCCCAGATCATACGCATGATCTGGGCCTGCTCAGTTTATTTACGGAATTGTAATAGGCCCGACTCTACAATTTCTACCAACATCAAAACAATCTTGTCTACAAATGCCATTCAAAACATTAGCTTATAAATATTCATGATATCATTATTTCTTACATGAATACTGAACAGGGAAAGGGTTAATCAGCATAAGTAACAGAATTACAAGAATGTTTTCATAGTTATACAATTCATAAAACTATGTTTATTAATTTAAAACTCTTAAATGATAAGACTCAGATCAGATTTCTTAAATAAAAGCTGTTTGACCAGGAGTCTGCTCTGTTTGCTTATCCCTTTACCATATATAAACAATGTCCATGCCTTTGCAAACAGAGTAGACCAAGATCTGAAGGCGCCTGTTGGAGTCGTATGATCGGGACCAGCTCTGTTTACTTGTGAAATTATATAAGATCTGACTCTACATTTTCTACAAGTACCAAGAAAAGTCATGGACCGCGTACCTACACCATTATAAAAATCAACTTAAAAATAGCATGATGTCATCTGTTCCGACATAAATATTAAACAGGGAAATGGTTGAAACCCACCGACAACCAAACTTTAGGTTACGCTTCAGCTAGAGATCCGCACGTCTGACATGACCCGGCAACAGAAGTAAAAATTCTGAGAGCATCGACGCTTTTCACGTGCTTGCAAACAGAGTAGACACGGATACGATGGCTCTTATAGAAACCGTATGATCAGGGTATTCTCTGTTTGCTTATGAATTTATGTTGAATCTAAATCTATAGTTTTGTTCCAATACCAAATCAGCCTCAGTACATAAGCTATTTTAAAGATAAATTTAATAAATATTCATGATATCGGTATTTCGGTTTACGGACATTTGCCCCCCGGACACTTGCCCCCGGACCTTTGCCCCCTATTTGGGGCCTTAAAAAAAGGATAAAATATAATTTTGAAAAAAGGGTGGCATTTTTTCCAGTGGCATATATTCCAATGGCATTTTTCCAAATCAGGGTGGCATTTTTTTTCCAGTGGCATTTTTCCGCACACCGCATTAAGCAGTCACTTGCCTTTGAAAATGATACACTAACACTAATTCGATGTTTTTACGCGGAAACAAAATTTAGTCGATTTTTATTTTAAAAGAAGACAGAAGGAAACCCGGTAAGATACAAAAAACATTTTTAAAAGCAAATTCTTTCAGCATAATAAATGTAGGTAACTTGGACATTCTCTATAGAACCCTGAAAGTTTAAAAAGATAAAAAAAAATATGCAGATCAACCCTTAGCCCGCCGAGCGTGGCTTCCTTAATATTTACAAACAGTTTGTATACTGAACAGATGATGAGTTCCCTAGAGTGTTACTAGGGTCAAATATGTCTGACTCTCATTTTTCTGTTTGTTTTCAACGAACTAAAGCAATGCTTATTTCATTTATTTTGCAGACTACATTTTTTAAGCGGACAATAATTCAGTATAATGAGGGTCAAATGTTTTGGTCATACATTAAAACAATGATCGCTTTGCGTGCTCTACAATGTACGGAAACTAACTTGGTGTTTCAGCGCAGGGGGTCATTGATTTATGGTCATCATTGTGTTAATTATTTGGTCATCAATAAAGTTCCGACAACGTTAAAGAAAGACTATCGGGTATTTCCGCTCTTTTGCTACTATCAAGATGTCACAGCTCATTGGTTCAGTATCTTTAAGACCCACCCATTGAAAAGACATAATCCAATCAACTGTCACCTATAGGCGTGTCAATCACCAATAATTGATATTGCTCTTCATAATTGACGAGCGGCCATCTACATTTCCCACAATATTAAATATAGAATGAATGGGTATTATGTATTCAAAATCTCTTCATATTGTACTTTAACCCTTTCCCTCATATGAACGTATTTTCACGCAATTGCAAACAGAGAAGGGTCTTCTCTGACCTCTTAGAGGAGCCGTCTGATCAGGGTCTACTCTGTTTGCTAATAGAATTTGATAGATATATTTCTTTGCTTTGTTAAATAGCTGCAATGTCCCCCCTTCCATATTTCATTCATAACTATTGTTGTCCATGAATATTCAGTAATTATTGAAATTTTGAATAAACATAGAACAGGGAAATGTTAAATAAAACAATCTCTATAAGCTTGAAATTGATGTCGGTGAGGGTTTGACGTTAGGTTTAAAACCAGTCAATGTTATTTTACATGTAAGTATTATTTTAAGAAATTGTTAATACAAGATATCCATCCATGCTATCAGATCGGACAAGGCCTTATAGACCAGTTATATTGAATTTGTCTGTTGTTGTCGTGGAGACATAGCATGCTACGAGCACCTGTGAATCAATACAGGGGCACTGTATTAAAATGAAATATTTATCATGTTTTAGACTTTGTTATGGTCTGATACATAATTAATAAGCCCATAATATATTTCCTCACCGTCCCTGTCCCTCTCTCTGTGTACAATTGTTGTTGTTTCTAAGAAGTCCTCTCCCCCAAATTAACATTTACAATGATACGCAATCACAAGGCCAGAAGGGACGTCAAAATATCTCTCTCTCCGTCTTTCCCTCTCTCTCCGTCTCTCTCTCTCCCCCCGTCTCTCTCTCTCTCTCTCTCTCTCTCCCTCTCTCTCTCTCTCTCTCTCTCTCTCTCCCTCTCTCTCTGTCCGTCTCTTCCACCTCTTACTCTCTGTCTGTCTGTCTGTCTGTCTGTGGCTGTCCCTATCTATCTGTCTCTCTGTGTGTCTCTCTTTCTGTCTATGTCTCTGTGTGTGTGTCTCTCTCTCCCCCACCCTCTCTCTCTCTCTCTCTCTCTCTCTCTCTCTCTCTCTCTCTCTCTCTCTCTCTCTCTCTCTCTCTTCCCGCAGATATGAATGGATTACGTATGACTATCTATCATTTCAACTTTTATATTGGCAATGGAGTAATAATTTCCCCAGGACGAATGGCAATTTATGCTTGACAGATCCTATAAGAAACCAATGCACACCCTGATCATACAGCCTCTAAGAGCTGTCTGATCTGGGTCTGCACTGTTTTTAAATTGCGTCAATATATGCTACTAGCATGAAAAGGGTTAATATGACTTAAATGAATATTATTACGATCGCAGCTTTGAACTCATCTGAAAGACAACGACATACCAATATTTGGCTATCTGTTATTTCAGGTGGCTCTTTTATACAGAGTAATGATTTATGCAGGCGACTGCTTTGCGCCGTTTCAAAATAAATTATAATACAATAAGCTACAATAGTTTTCATCTTAATTCTGATATCAACTTAAATCTTGTAGCTGCACTACATGGTCGGTCAAACAAGAATAGCTGTAACAGTATAGATTATTAGTGTAGATGCGGTGTATTAGTGTAGATGCGTTTCGAACTTTATAATTATTTAATCAACTGTTTGCATCTCTTCGTCGAATGATACCCAGTTCAACCCTTTACTCCATAGGTACTCATTATAGTGCGTTAATCCATTCCTCCACTCAAAAATAGTTCCACTTGATACATTCATGAATATGCGCCATAAGAAATATTTCTATATCACAGTAGACGGTAGCTTAAAGCAGGCTGGGAAAAACGCAAAATGGTCCCATTCAGCCTGTTTTAATCAAACATCTGTCTTCAATACTGAACACAAACTATGGAGTAAAGTGTTAAGGTTTCAAAAAAAAAGTATTTCAACAAATAATGGTTGGATACAACTCTCCACCCCTTTACCCTTTCCCTCATATAAACCTGTTTTCACGCATTTGTCGAGAGAATAGACCAAGATCAGACCGCTCCTAGAGGAACCGTCTGATCAGGGTCTACTCACTTTGCTTAAAGAATTTTATAGATCTGTTTATTTGCTTTCCTAAAATGCCTACAATGCTCCACCTTCCATAATTCATTATAACTATTTTGTCCATGAATATTCAGTAGGTACATGTACATTTGTATTTAAATTTGGAACACATAAAGAACAGGGAAAGGGTTAATACGCGCGTGGGGTCGAAACAAATATGACCGAGTGCTCCTGATATCTATAATCTCTGCGCTACGCATTTTCTGAAAATCAGATTGTGAAAACAAATGCTGCTGATATTTTGTATCTATTTCTTTTTTCTCGAGCATTTACAGTCTGGTAATCGTTAAAATCTGACTATAAATTGTAGTTTTAGCAGAATGAAACCGTTTCAGTCTCGGGTTTTGGGTGAAGGCTATCTATATACGTATGCTATCTAATTTCATTTTGAATTCTAGATCTGACAGTATATTCAATATGAGTTTCTTCAGTTGAAAAAAAATGCACATGTGTATTTATATATACATGTAAGCTTTTGTACATGTATATATCTTATCTAAATAATTTATGCCTAAATCGATTAAACGACTGCCAGTCATAAAGGTAGTGTCCGCGGTGATGCCCCGCAATCCACGCTGATATCAGCACGGACAGCGATGGCTCGGCGGCGATAATATCCCGTAGGGTAAATTTCGGTCCGCGGTGGACACAGAATTTGTCCGCGGTGATCCATAAAAATTGTCCGTGCTGGAAACCCGCTCTCAAATAATTTTGTCCGCGCTGGTAAAACGGAAAACAAAAAGTCCGCGGGGCTTGTACTGTATATAGACAGGTAAATGTAGCAGCTTAATGCAGGATGAAAGTCACACAGAAATTTCCTCTAGGATTCAGCAGCTACCTGCCTAAAAGTATCTAAATTATTCTCTGTTATAATTCCGGTTTAGACAGGTTTTACTGTATTTTTCAAATATTACAATATCCTCCTGCTATAACTTATATACAAAACCAAATAAATATGAATAAGGAGTAAATGAAAAACGGAAGAAGAAAGATCCTATTACTAAAGATAGAAACGGACGATAACTGGTGAGACAAGGAGGAAATATAGAAACGGACGATAACTGGTGAGACAAGGAGGAAATATGGAAACCAATTACACCCCTTCCACTGTACACAGCAAACTTTTCTTTCCTTGGCTTTTTTTTTCTTTGAATGCACGAGTGATTACTTCCAAACGAAATTACTAAAGTCTGTATAATTTTGAAAGGCCAGCAGCATCAAAACAAATCAACATGGAAATTATCTTAACTCTTTCGGCGCCAATGTCGCCTTTTGGCACCATTGAAAACAGTGCAGTCCCAGGTCAGATGCCGCCTTTTCAAGGCAGCATCTGACCTGGGACTTCACTGTTTTCTGTATTATTTTAGCCCATTCATACAGGTTTTTAAAAACAAATGTTTTTTTCTAATATACCTTTATTATTTAGTTTAGAATTATATTTAATATGAAATATTTATTGAATTTGGCGCCAAAAGAGTTAATCATTTACCCCATGAACATCAATTACATGTATTTATATTTATTAGCTGAATCTATAAACAAAATAATGATCATATATACATTATATACATATATACATTAATGATCGTATGATGTTATAATAATATATGAACATTGGTATGTTGGCCATGGTAGTTATTGTAGACTCAGATTTGTATTATCCCATAAGCAAACAGCAGACCCTGGTCAGATGCCTCCTACAAGGACAGTCTGGTCAGAGTCTGCTCTATTTGCTAAGGCATGAGCAGCCATGTATGCCCGTTTCACGCAAAGGGCTAATAAACCACCATAAGCTCAAAGGATGTCGCAATTTGGTAATTTGATAAAAACCGAGGGATATAAAGCAGATGCTTTTTCATGTGTTCGCTTCAGTTATTAAGACTTCTTTTGCTGAATTTAAAATACATTTCTCCTTCTTTACCCATACCACGTTGTATAATTACATATACCTTCACTGTGTACAAGTATTTTGCTGTGCAATCACTGCTGTGGATTGCACTGATTGCACAATCAACGTGTAAATAGTGCAGACCCTGATGAGACAGCTCCTGCAGGAGCTGTCTCATCTGGGTCTTCACTATTTACAGGTAGGTATATTGACGTGAATAGCAAGCGAAGGGTTAATACTTTCCCCCATGAATATTCATATTAGAACTAATGAAATCATCGATATTACTTAGCTGAAGTTTCATAATTGTGTATGAATAACCTACTGGAATATGTGACAATGACAGACACAGTAAAACCAGATCTATAGAATTTCATAAGCAAACAGAAGAAATAATTGACATCATGAATATTAATTAGATGACATTTAAAATGGCATATTAACACAGGCATTTTTTGACAAGGCAGAAGCTATGGAATTAAATCTGTATTATATAATAAACAAACAGAACAGACCATGGGCTCTCTCTGTTTGCAAGGGCGTAGAAAGGCGTACATCTATTTATGGAGTAAAGGCTTAACCCTTCGCTTGCTGAATTTCAAAACACATTTCTCCTTCTTTACTCATGTCCTGTTGTATAATTACAATCTTCACTGTGTACAAGTATATCGCTGTGCAAATCACTGCTGTGGAGTGCATTGGTTGCGCAATCAATTTGTAAATAGTGAAGACCCAGATGAGACAGCTCCTACAGGAGCTGTCTCATCTGGGTCTTCACTATTTACAGGTAGGTATATTGACGTGAACAGCAAGCGAAGGGTTAAAGAGGTTTCAACTGTAGACAATAGAAATTGCACTTTTAAAATTTTACAATACAAAAATAGGTTACATGTATTGAATAGTAACGAAGTGATCAATTTCTGCATAAATATTTATTAGGGAAATGGTTAATATGAGAGAGCCACAGATAAAGGAGACTACACTTTTTTCAAATACTACATTCGTATCGTTGTAAGTCACAGCAACTCTCTAGAATCACCTCAAAGATCGTGGTTACACCATATAAACAAAGGATATATTCTAGAAAAAAACGTTTTATTTATGTATCTCCTCTCTGACCCTGACAAGAATCGATATAAAAGATTATTGTCAGATGTTTTCTGTCTGCGGACACATTTTTTATTTTGATGAAATAATTTGAACTCGACACTTAAACTACATGTACCTGCATGTTACCCCAGCCTATATGATGTACAGTAACGTCTCGTTAATACGGACATGCAAACGACGTACATGTATAATTCCGGAGTTTTAAAACAGATTGTAGCTTAATTCTGGGTAAAAGTACTGCAAAAAGCTCCTGTGGGAGCTTTCTGCATTACGTCTGCTCTGCATTAAGCAGCCGCCTGCTTTTACATACTCTTATGTGAATAACTTATGTGGTCACACATTATTATGTGAATAAATTGTGTTGTCACAGACTCTTATGTGAATAAAGTACGTGGTCACACTCTTATGTGAATATAAGTATGTAGTTGTGTTAGAGAGACTTTACTGTACTTGTTTAGCATGTTGATCGATCTTCATAAACACGATAGGCCCGATCTATATGTTTACAGTGCATATCTCTTGATCTGATACCGAAGTCATCGAGACTCTCAGGTCGATACTCAAGCTGTGATAAACCCAAACCAGTCAGCCATTAACCTTTACCCCCACCCTCATATAGACGACCTTTGAACTTTGAAAGGTCACTTTTGCAAACTGTATAGTAGAACATGTCTGAAGCGGCCATCAAAGTGGGGTCTAATTATTAGGTCTGTAAGGCAGGTAGTAGCTTAACGCAGGTTAGAATTAAATCAGAAAGCTCCTATAGGAGCTTTTTTTTTTATTACTTTTGCCATGCATTTAGCAATCACATGTTTTTAAAACTCATATGTTCAGTAAATGAATGGCTGCTTAGGACAGATGCTACTGTAGACTCAGATCTGTATCCATGCTTATAAAACTAACTTTTTACTTGAGTCTGAGTTCGTTCTCAAGTTTTTGATTGGACCCAGACGGCTCCTGCGGGAGACGCATGCTCTGGATATACTATGTTTGCTTATGGAATGATAAAGATATGATTCTATATTTTCTGAAAATGACAAAAACTAAAATGTTCATTGATCAATACACAATGTCAGGTGATGAAAACTAATGAGTTATTGTACATTGTATAATTAATGAGTTATTGTAAAAATACTCATAAGGGTTACGGTTAAAATGAGCAGACACCGCGTTTTAAATGCGACGGCTCATTGCGAAGTTCATTGTAAAAATTACTTTCATGTAGCGGGTATCAGTTTTAGTTTCACACATGCATGCACTTGTACATGTATATTAAACCCCTCTAAACCGGGCGTTAAAATTAGCATCAATGTAACGTTGACATGAATTGTTCAGCAAATATAAAGTGCTGACCCTCATCAGATGGACGGGTTCCAAAATTCATTTTGGACGAGGATATTGGAGTAAATATATCATACGTCTAAGGCTGTTTAACGGGCATAACTACGACTTTCTACACCCTTTGAAATAGAGTAGACCCAGATCAGATGGTTACTCCTGTATATGAGCCGTCTGATCAGGGTTTGTCCTGTTTGCTTAAGCTATAATATAGATATGATTCTACAGTTTCTGCCATGGTCAAACAGTCGCGGCCATCAAAGTGGGGTCTAATTATTAGGTCTGTAAGGCAGGTAGTAGCTTAACGCAGGTTAGAATTAAATCAGAAAGCTCCTATAGGAGCTTTTTTTTATTACTTTTGCCATGCATTTAGCAATCACATGTTTTTAAAACTCATATGTTCAGTAAATGAATGGCTGCTTAGGACAGATGCTACTGTAAACTCAGATCTGTATCCATGCTTATAAAACTAACTTTTTACTTGAGTCTGTGTTCGTTCTCAAGTTTTTGATTGGACCCAGACGGCTCCTGCGGGAGACGCATGCTCTGGATATACTATGTTTGCTTATGGAATGATAAAGATATGATTCTATATTTTCTGAAAATGACAAAAACTAAAATGTTCATTGATCAATACACAATGTCAGGTGATGAAAACTAATGAGTTATTGTACATTGTATAATTAATGAGTTATTGTAAAAATACTCATAAGGGTTACGGTTAAAATGAGCAGACACCGCGTTTTAAATGCGACGGCTCATTGCGAAGTTCATTGTAAAAATTACTTTCATGTAGCGGGTATCAGTTTTAGTTTCACACATGCATGCACTTGTACATGTATATTAAACCCCTCTAAACCGGGCGTTAAAATTAGCATCAATGTAACGTTGACATGAATTGTTCAGCAAATATAAAGTGCTGACCCTCATCAGATGGACGGGTTCCAAAATTCATTTTGGACGAGGATATTGGAGTAAATATATCATACGTCTAAGGCTGTTTAACGGGCATAACTACGACTTTCTACACCCTTTGAAATAGAGTAGACCCAGATCAGATGGTTACTCCTGTATATGAGCCGTCTGATCAGGGTTTGTCCTGTTTGCTTAAGCTATAATATAGATATGATTCTACAGTTTCTGCCATGGTCAAACAGTCATGTGTCCACGTGTTATTATAACGATGAATCTAATCAATATTCAAGATGTCATTATTTCTTACATGAATATTCATAGAGTAAAGCGTTAAGTTTGCTGCTCCACTTAATATTAATCTATGGCGCCTTCACTCTCTTCCCATGGTTCATTGTTCCCCATTTGCCATTGCGTACCAATCAACAGAACGCAAGAGAGTGACGTACGTCGCGTATTTAGAAGAACGACGTTGTTGCCCTTAGCAACGCCGGCTTTGAATGCTTACGTTCATTACTTCCAAACATATATGAAACGGCGGGCTTATTATAATTAACACGGATATGCATTGGTATTAGGCTATTAGATATGGTAAATCAGGACAGGAACGTATCACAATATGATATAGACACTCATCTAGACCTTATACTAAAAGTCCACAACACACTGAACATGATAAAAGAAAGGACAGTGCAGAGAAAAAGGGAGTATAAGTTATCAGCCGTGCGAACTATTGAGGTGGAGGATGTACACGAAGAGACCCAACTTCGGAAGGTGAGGGTCGTGAAACAAATGTATTACCCGGAACACCTGTACCAGCAAGTGTTAGAAGAACAGCAAATCGATTCTCTACAAAGAATTTTGAAGGAAGAAAAGGACATATTCTTTAGCGAACAGATCAGGATTTTAAAAGACCGAGCGAAAGAGAAAGCTATTGTCAAAAGTCGAGTCTCACAGAGCAAGTCAAGTGATGACATACAGCAGCCAACGCGTTTCTTTGTACAAGGTAAGCAGCATTGTGACCTTTAGCTTCCTGGTGCAAACTTGCCGTTAAATCCATGTCTGCCTAGCGCGACCTATATTATATTTGCAAACAGCTTGTATCCAGATGAGAGGCAGAGTAACTTGGCGTCTCATCAGGATCTAATCTGTTTGACACCCGATCAAATGTTTCTCTAAAGCTTAGCCGCATAGGTAGTAAGTGAAAACTGAGACATGCACATCGAAAATGAGCTGACATCATTTTTATGGCATGCAGTGTTAACATCGGGCCAGTTCTAAAAAAAAGTATATTTCCATAACAAAATATCGACCAGATTGTCTAACAGTTTGGATCCTGGTGCGATGGCGAGTTACTCTGAGTTACTGCATAATTAATCACAGTTCGCTAATAGAAAATTAAATCTTAACCCTTTAGTCCATGAATATGAATGTAAGAAATAATTGACACCATAAATAAGAATTAAGCAATGAACACATGCCATATTGGTAGAATCATATCTACATTATATTATAAGCAAACAGAGCAGACCCTGATCAGATAGTTCCCATGTAGAGGAGCCGTCTGATCTGGGTCTACGCTGTATGTAAAGGTATAGAAAGGCGTATTTATTGAGTAACGGGGAGAGCAGATCAGGAACTTGACAAAATGCATTACAGTTGAACTTCGATATCTCGAACTTTGCGGTAACTCGAACAAAACGTTCAGTCTTTTAAAAATTAAAACTACAGAATTGCTCTAAAATCTATCGCTACAGATAATTAGAAACATATGTGACAGCTTAATACAGGTCTAAAGTAATGCGGAAAGCTCCTACAGGAGCTTTCAGCATTACTTTAGACCTGTATTAAGCTGTGGCCTTGATAAATTGTTCAGATATAAATCGGATGACTCGAACTTCTGTTATCTCGAACTAATTGGTATGGTCTATTGAAGTTCGAGTTATCGAAGTTTAACTGTATATCACTTACTGGAACCTTTCTGAACTGTATCATACAATATATTTTCTGAAACTGTTTTGTTTCATGTTCTACTTATGTTCGATTCATTAATTGCCAATTTTTTAAATGTCAAACAGCTTGGGCCATGATAAAATACCAAACCCTCGTCTAAACGAAATATTTAGTTTAAAATTCGTTGCATCGGGAAATTTAATCAAGTTCACACTCTGTTAGTCGCAAAATTAATTATATACATGTATTCAGTGACTGGATTATTTATTGCTAATTTAATCTATCGTTATCTTCATTATACATGTATGTTAATTTCATTAGATTCTATTCATTTTGTTTATATCTACAATAAAACCCATCTAAATCGGGCGTTAAATTTACACAGGTGGCAACTTAATGCAGGGCGGAAGTCATACAGAAAGCTCATATAGGAGCTTTCTGCATGACTTTCATCCTGCATTAAGCAGTCATCTGCCTAAAAGTATCTGAATTCTTCTCTACTAGAATTCCGGTTTAGACAGGTTTTACTGTACATTTTATCCTTATTAGGAACTCATTTGACACCGCGGCCTACCACAGCTGAAACTGCGAAAGCGGAAGTCAAGCCATTACGCAAGGATTCGTATCCTTCCCTTCATTCCAAATCCAGTTTCCGCACCAAATATGGCGTACAGTGCTCCAATGCCCAAAGGGAACTAGTAATAAAACCTGAGAAAGACTTCTTGAAGGGTATGCAACAAGCTGGTGCTACAAAGGCAGGCGGTGGCAATCCTAAATGGCAATATGTAAGAGAAAAGGAAATCAACAAATGGGAGACTCTCGGAAATCAGAGTAAAACAGGTACCTGTGGTGCAGAGGCATGCACTGAGGTCGTGGATGGTGCAAAAGAAAAGTCTGGCGATACTAATGAGCGTAAGATGTACACAGGAGACAGTGAAGAAAATACAAGTGCAAATGTCATGAAATACTTTTATGCACCATTCCACTGGATTCGCAAATCTTTTTAACATATCGATTATCGAAATAAAAGTTGATTTTATCACATATCTGCAAAAAAAAAGAGAATATAATATATGTAAAGTATTTTGTACTTCATGTCCATGTGAATATTTTAATTGTGAAATAAATTATGCATGCGGATTACTGATTCAATAAAATATGCATGTACATAATCAATGCTTATGTTATGCTATGAACATATTCGGTGTTAAACACAGTAAAATCTCGATTATTCGAATTGTTTGTATAGAAGAATTTAGACCGTTTTAGGCAGGCGGCTGCTTAATGAATGGTGTACGTCATGCAGAAAGCTCCTCTAGGAGCTTTCTGCATGACTTTTACCACGCATTAAGCTGCCACCCTGTGTTAAAGATCGATAATGATACGTGCTTTAGTGTCCGTGTCATCGAGATTTTACAGTATTCAAAGCGGAATGGCTGACGGTCCTTAACTCATTCTCTCCTAGGCTAGTTTTAGACCCAACATCTTTGAATGTATCTACCGAAAAGGAGCATTAACTAGAGGAAAGGGAAAATTTAGAATTTTGTAGTTTGAAACCATAGTGATAAATAGAGCATTTGCTCCTATAGGAGCAAATGCTCTATTTATCACAATGGTTTCATAAAGTGACTTCTATAGATGCGCAAAAATGCGTCACTAGGAGATAATGTGTTAAGTATCCATTTATAGAGGTCCTAATATACGATGCGCAAATTAACTATTTTTCCAAAACAACTTCGTTATTTCTCCATCAAACCCTACTATGTTGTGGCCACTCTCTGACCTTTTATCACGCTATTCGCGATCAGACCCGCATTTGCAAACATCATCAGGATCCAAGCTGTTTGACACTTGGTTAATAGTTTCGCAGGGGCCTGGTCGAATTTGAAGTGCAGTAAAAATCCTCTAAGTCATTGATTTAGTAAAGAAGAATTCAGATATTTTTAGACGGCTTGTTGGTTAATGCAGAATGAAAGCCATGCACGAAGCTCCCGAAGAAGCGGTCTGCATGAATTTCATCCTGCATTAAGCTACCACCTGCCTCTAAGGTCGGTATTGACACTAATGTGTTCGTCCGGTTAAAAGGGGAGGGGCGGTTACTGTACTAACCCTTTCCTTCATATAAACGCATTTTAACGCATTTGCAAACAGAGTAGACCCAGATCAGACGGCTCCTATAGGAGTCGTCTGATCAGGGTCTGCTCTGTTTGCTAATGTGATTTGAAAGATCTGTTTCTTTACTTTCCAAAATGACTACAATGTTTCACCTTCCATTTTTCATTATAACTATTTTGTCATGGATCAATATTCATTAGGTATTGAAATTTGGAATAAATATAGATCAAAGAAACATATCCCCGTTTGAGCAGCCTTTAGGGTTTTTTTTTTCACAGCGGGGTACGGCTTATATTTCCCGTTCGTTTTCGTTGTACATATGAGAGCAAATGTAAAACTTCCAATCTTTTAGATTACACTAAACCCTGTCTGAAACCTTATATTGGAAAAAAATACATGTCTGCCCAATCTCTGACTTGCTGAAATTTTCACTAAATTCCGATTCACTTAGTCCGTTGAGAAATTCTTTACCAAGCGTCAAACCTATTGGATCCTGATAAGACGCCAAACATCATCTGGATCCAAACTGTTTGCAAATGCAGATCAAGACGCGTTTACCATGAAACGAGTTAAACGACCCTAAAAAGAGGTCTAACTTATAAGCCTGTACGGCAGATAGTTGCTTGATGCAGGTCAAAAGTAATGCAGAAAGCTCCTGCATTACTTTTGTCCTATTTTAAGCAACCACCTGTGTTTTAAGATCTCTGTATCCAATCAATATAAGGTCGCTTAACCCTTCGCTTGCTGATTTTTAAAATACATTTCTCCTTCTTTATGCATGCCCTTTTGTATAATTACATATATCTTCACTGTGTACAAGTATTTTGCTGTGCAATCACTGCGGTGGAGTGCACTGGTTGCACAATCAACTTGTAAATAGTGTAGACCCTGATGAGACAGTTCCTGCAGGAGCTGTCTCATCTGGGTCTTCACTATTTACAGGTAGGTATATTGACGTGAATAGCAAGAGAAGGGGTAAGACAGATTCTACTGCACGCAAACAGTGCTGATCCCGACGAGTCTCGGTTTGTAAACCACACTGTCCAGAGGTCCAGATAAGATGCGTAAATTAAAACATTTTCAAGAATAACTTATTTCCAAACCCTATGTTGTAATCACTCTTTAGAATCGTCTCGAAGAAAAATGTTAAAGAGTAGCCACAAGATAGGGTTTGGTGGAGAAATGACGATTTTAATACTTGAGTACGCACGTTTATCTGTAGCTCTGACTGTCTGACCTTGGTCAATACTGTTAGCATCATCAGGTTACGAGCAGCAAGAGTATTTTGTCCAGTACTACTACAAATATTGCTTACCAGCAATCGCGTTTTCAAATACTGCAACCAACCCTGGTCTACATTATTTACGATGCAGAGTAATCCATGTCTTAAGAGGTCATACAAAAGAATTACAATGTATATATTTCTGGATTTTAAAACACGTAGTAGCTTAATACAGGACTAACATTATTCATAAAGCTCAATAAAGGCACTATGTATCACTTTCGTTTCGCATTAACTCATTCGCTCCTACTGACGCCATTGTAATTGTCATTTGTTTTAAACCATTGTAATAAATAGAGCATTTGCTCCATAGGAGCAAATGCTCTATTTATTACAATGGGTTAAAAACTACATAATTCTAAAAGTTTCCTTTTTCCTAGATAATGCTCCTTTTCGATAGATTTATTCAAAGAGGCTGGAGTAAAAATAGTCCAGCAGGGAATGGGTTAAGCAGTAATCCGTTTTAAAGTAATCCATGCTTAATTATTTATGGTCGTTACAGTAATAAACAGGTTAACCATTTACTCAATGGATACTCGGATAAGAAATACTGACATCATGATTATTAATTAGATTATTTTTTACATTGACGTACTGATACAGAAAGTGTTTGCTATAGCAGCCACAGTAGAATCAGATCTATATTACTCCTGTACCATTTACTCCATAAATACACCTTTCTACACCTATGCAAACACAGTAGATCCAGATCAGATGACTCCTACAGGAGCCGTCCGATCAGGATCTGCTCTGTTTGCTTTTGAAACTTCATAGATCGGATTCTAATTTTTCTGCAATGGCGTATATTTCCCGTGTTCATCTGCTATTATAAAACATAATCTAATTAATATTCGTGGTGTCATTATTTTTAGATGAATATTCATGGAGTAAAGGGATAAGCAGACAGAGTAGACCCTGATCAGACGGATCCTACAACAAAGGCACAGACAGGCGTAGTTAGGGAGTACGGGGTTAAACAATCACCTGCTTTAAAGAAACTCATGCTTAATTATCTATGGTATACATGTATATAGAGATGTTCTATGTACAGTTTGCTTTTTGCATTGCGTCGTTACGTTTGTCTTTCAAATTCTAGACATTTCCATATTAATATATAAACATTTGTATATACAGTGTATAAATATCACGTCATATGGAGAGCGACAACACAATTGTCAACCCGAGGTTGATAATGTCCACCGAGGCGTTAGCCGAGGTGGACATTACCATACCGAGGGTTGACAATACGTGCTTTCGCTCTCCATAGGGTGTGTGTGTATATGTGCGTGCGTGCGTGTCGCGTGCGTGCGTGCGTTTATGTCTGTATGTGTGTTGGGGGTCCGATTACTTAGATTGATAAGGGTACAATAGAACCTGTCTTAACCCTTTCCCTCATATAAACGTGTTTTCACGTATTTGCAAACAGAGTAGACCCAGATCAGACCGTTCCTAAAGGAGCCGTCTGATCAGAGTCTGCGCTGTTGGCTAATGAAATTTGATATATCTGCTTCTTTAGTTTCTAAATTATATAAAATGTTACACCTTCAATATTCCATTATAACTATTTTGTCCATGAATATTCAGTGGGTATTGAAATATGGCCTAAAAACAGATCAGGAAAAGGGTTAAGAAACGACCATTTATTGACTGAACATCAAGGAGTTAAAAAGCATGTGGTTGTTCAATGCTGTAGGAGTTTTCTGCATCATTTTTGCTACATATTAAGTTACTACCTGTTTTAACGTAACCGTTTCTTATATATACTATATAATAATATTTGACCTACCTCTATGAACAAATCTACTGAATTGTGTAGATTTGAAACCATTGTGATGAATAGAGCATTGCTCCTATGGAGCAAATGATCTATTTATTATAATAGCTTTAAAAAGTGACTTTTAAAGAGGCGTCAAAAAGCGTCAATACCAGGGAATGGGTTAATTAAAGACCCGAAAATAGATATCTTTTTAATGTCGCTTAAGGCAGGTTTCACTTTTTAAATCACTCTGTGATTTACTACGTTCACAATAATGTACATGTAAATAACAGTACAGGACATGATTCAGTTCTTCCAATAATATGGATGCTTCGCAATTAATTTTGAAAACAGTTAATATCCAAATGAGACACCGAACGATACGCCGAGCAACTCGGCTTGACAACAGGGTTCAGACCGTTTGGCACTTTGATAAACATTTGTACAAGGCAAACATTTGCATATCTATTTAGAACGTAACCGGTTCACTAGACTTGAGATGTGAATTACAGTAAACCCCCTCTAAACTGGAATTGTAATAGAAAATAATTTAGATACTTTTAGGCAGGTGGCTATTTAATCCTAGAGGAGCTTTCTGCATGACTTTCACCCTGCATTTACTCATTCTCTCCTGAGCTATTTTTATATCCAACTTTTTTTAATTAATCTACCGAAAAGGAGCATTAACTAGAGAAAAGGATTTATTTTTTAATTCTGTAGTTTGAAACCATTGTGATAAATAGAGCATTTGCTCCTATAGGAGCAAATGCTCTATTTATCACAATGGTTTCGCAATGTGAATTTTATAGAGGCGCAAAAATGCGTCACTAGGATGTTTTAAGCTGTCAGCTGTCTCCAAGACAGATGATTATACTAATATTATGAAAGTGGGCGATCCTTCGAAAACAAAAGTAGCAATACCAAAAGAGAAAATTGCAGACTCGATTTTATTGAGTCTGTTCATGAGTAGTAATTAAAAGTGCAACACTACTCACGCCCCCTTAGGACCGGCTTAAGCAGTATTCAATTTTCAAAACTTATACCATCAAAACTAATGATCCCGTAGGACCAGAAAATATAACAACACTGAGAATGAATTGAAGGTCCGGTTAAATAGAGGGGTTTACTGTGTTGAGAGCTGGAAAGGTTGAACCTTCTGCTGCCGACTGCTGATCTGAGATAACCTATGTAAACAGTATGGATTCACATGACAAATATCTCACCAGAATCTAAACTATTCGCTATGACAATGATTTTTATTGAAAAGACAGAAAATATTATAATGTATAATGTACCGAATGTACATTTCGGTCAGTGCCAAATTCTCGCTTATAAATCCATGTTGCATTATATATACATATATAAAGAATATTGACAGTGTCTTAATTCATTCATAATTACATGTATTCATAACGGAAAGGGTTAAAACTCCAATATGTGACTTGCATACTAATTATCTTTCATCTTTATCGAACGACACATTATCCGGAACTCGATGTGATTTCTTCATTTGCATGAAACAGATCATCTCTGAGTACTATCTGAGATAATTCGCAACATCCCTTGTTAAAACTTTCTATTCATGCGCGACCGCATCAAAGTGAATTTATAATGTACAGTAAAAATCTCTAAAGCAACCACTTTATGAATACATATAAATGTCTTTAAGCGCAATGGTTGCTTAATGCAGGTCGATGGTAAGTTAGAACCCCCCTACAGGAACTTTCTGCACGACATTCGTCCTGCATTATGCCACCATCTGCCAGTGATACTCAGAGTTCGACCTCTTCTTGATAGCCACTTTAGAAGGATTTTACTGTATATTAATGTTGAGAAAAATGGGTTGATAAAGTTGACCTCACCCGCTAACGGCTTTTTTTAATTATAGTAACACCAGTCATGTCTACAGCGGCCGTCCAAAATAAGTTTAATTCTATGTTTTTAAGACAGGCGGAAACTTAACGCAGGATGAACGTTGTGCAGAAAGTTTCTCTAGGAGCTCTCTGCATTTCTACCACTCTGTATTAAGCGACCACCTGCTCTTATCCCCTCCCGATTCATTTATTTTAAAGTCGCTATATAGTCAGGAGGTTCTACTGTACAGTAAAACCCTCTAATATAAGTAACAGGGTGGTAGATATAGAGCTTGCTCAGATGTTTGATAATCAACTCATACTCAAAGCAGAAAGCTTTATAACCTCACATGTTCAGCCCTGACATGACATGACCTACGTTTACGTGGCCCCCGCATCATTGTTCTCCTTTCAAATTTATCGTCTTGCCCCCAATGGTACTGCTCTCTATGTCCTAACCTTTGGACCAATTACATGTACATCCCCATGCTTCAGGTTCGCCTCCGTCTTACCAATTTTCTGATGTTCAGACTACCTTTTTCTGGGCCTCAGTGCCTACTTTATTGACTTACTCGTTCTTGCAATGTTACTTTCAGTTCCCTTTCAATGCACCTTTAGAAGCATTATATTATTACATAACTTGGTATACACACGTTCGCGATATGATAGTGATCTACAATTCGTACACATCACATTTTGTCAGTCGTTCTCAACTGCCAAAGGCTGTTCGGATATGTTCTTCATATTTGACCATTGTCTCTCTATCCATGACATGATACGCATTTGCAAACAGCGTGGGTCCAGATGAGACGTCGAATAACTCGGCGTCTCATCAGAATCCAAGCTGTTCGACACTCGGTCAATTATGTCTCTTGTTCGAATCGGATGTGGTCCTCATTGCAGCATACCCAACATTGAGCTGACATTATTTTCTTACGCATAGAGGATAATGGGTATGCTATCTCTTAACCCTTTCCTTCATATACATAGAATTATGTTTCAACGCCTTTGAAGTCAGAGTAAACCCAGGGCAGACGGTTCCTGTAGGAGCCGTCTGATGAGGGCCCGCTCTGTTTGTTTATAACTTTATAGTAGATATCGCTCTTCAGTTTCTATCAATATAACAAATCCAGTGTGCATGTGCCATTATAAAATTCAGTTTATAAATATTCGAAGGAAGGGTCGTAATTAATGTTGCTAGAACATGTGGCCCAACCCTTTTGGTGATATGTTTGTATATGTTATTCGTATGTTTGTTCTGTTATGTATGGCGACTATGTAAACAAATATTGACAATAAAATATGTTTGAACTATACATATTCATTATCTCATAATGATATGCAACAAGGACACTATGAGGGAATTGGTTAATATAAGAAATGTATATTGCATTGATATTCCACATCTGGCCATGAGACGAATGAAAGCCGGCGAATGCCTAAAATGCTGAAACAGTACTACTGCCACATTAGATTACACCATACGAAGCAAGACTTTCTAATTATCTACATATAACTATTTGTTGCTTTAATGTTTACCTCCGCCAACAGTTTAAGTTTGGCGGGGAAATCTGGCTGGAAAATAGCTCATTGCTTATATAGTCAACTGCGGGTCAAACATATCAATATGTACGAGCATATATGGTTATAAAACCTTACAGCTTATACTCTTAATTGTTTCTGGTAAAAGTAAGTCTTAAACATGCTTAGGTGATTTTGCAACATCAAACTCCGATATATGCCTTTAACCCTCGACTTCACCCATATTTGCAAACAGGTAGGATCCAGATGAGATATCGAGTAACTAAGCGTACCATCAGGTTCCAAGATGTTGTTTGACGCTCTGTAACTACGCATTTAAAACTCCGCTAATGCAACCACTTAATGAATAAACATGGAGGTCTTTATAAGCAGGTGGTTGCTTAATGCAGGACAAAAGTAATGCAGAAAGCTCCTCTAGGAGCTTTCTGCATTACTTTTTGTCCTGCATTAAGCTATCACCTGCATATAGCACCCAGAATTATACCTCTTTTAGGTGGTCGTATTAGCGGGGTTTTACTGTAGTTTCTCTAAAGCTTAATCGAATCGTAAGTAATCAAACTACCACCAGCTTGACACTAATATTTTCCAGAGGCTGAGTGAGTGTTAAAACATGCTTAAACATTTACTCCATAAAGACGCCTTTCTAAGCCTTTGAAAACAGAGTAGACCCAGATCAGATTACCCCTGTTCACTGATCAGGTTCTGCTCTGTTTGCTTTTGATATAATGTAGATCTGATTATACAGTTTCTGTCACAATAAAAAATATTTTGTTCATAGTGCCATTATCAAAATTCAGTGAATTAGTATTCATGATGCCATTATTTCTTGCCTGAGTATTCATATACAGTAGGGAATCAAACACTATTTATGTCAAGTAATCGAACTAGTCCATATATCATATACAATAACCCCCTTCTAATCCGGAAGTTAATACCCCCTCTAATCCGGAAGTTAATAATCCCCCTCTAATCCGGAAGTTTAGTAATGAAGAATTACGATCTTTTTAGGTAATTGTAAATTAACCTGTTTACAGTGATAAAATATGCCCTAATAAAGTTCTACTTTATGAATAAAAGTATAGGTATTCAAAAGCAGGTGATCAGATGGCTGTTTATTGCAGACTACACGTATGCAGAAAGCCAGTATGGAAACTTTCGGTATATTTCTGCAATAAGCTGCCGTCTATTTTATATATTCCACCATTGGATGTCCGTTAGGTGGCCGCTTAACCCATTCCTTCATATTGACGACTTTTGACGACTCTGTAAAAGTCACTGTTAAACCATTGTGATAAAAGGAGCATTTGCTCCTAAAGGAGCAAATGCTCTATTTATCACAATGGTTTCAAGCTAAAAATTCTTTAAAAAATCCTTTTCTCTAGTTAATGCTCCTTTTCGGAATATTTATTCAAAGCGATTGTATTTAAAAATAGCCTATGAGGGAAAAGGTTAATATATACCATATTGTACCACATTCTATCCTTTCGCGATATTTATGGATTCACTGGGGCATATATAATCACAAACCTGAATGGCATTACCATTGCTCCAACAAATTACTCACAAAGGTAATGACGACGACAGTTGTTGCACTCTCATTGTGCTAAGCTCAACATGGATGGGATTTGCAAACAGGTTGGATCCAGATGAGAAGTCGTGTACGTTGACGTCCCGTCAGGATCCAGGCTCTTTGACCTACAGTCAATAGATTCTCAAACTCGTGAGCGATTCGGATACATGTAAACAAACATATATCACTTTTAGCAGGAATACAACGGTTAATTGCAGGATAGGCCGATGCCTGGCCGTTTGATCACCTGTTATCTGTAGACATTGCTTTGAACATATCGATTGCTAACTATACTCAACAAAATAGTTGGGGCATGAATATTGACCGTGGAATAGAATAACACATAATTATTATGAAATTCAAAACTAGTAGTTTTATTACAGAATGGTCTAACTATTGCGACCATATGCTTTTAGTTTATTAACATAGAACTCAGGTCGTTGCTTAGAGAGCAAGAGAGTGAAAAATTGTGTCAGCGCTACAGAAACGTTTTGTTACTAGTAAATATTTTAATTCTTTAACACAACATATCAGTGATCTACTTAACCTTTAGCCTGCTGAGCAAATCATTTTTCACAGAATTTTTCACCTTACATTTCCAAAATTCAAGCTATAATCAATTTGTCTACCAAAATGCAATCAGGGTGTCAAACAGTTTGGATCCTGATGAGACGCCGAGTTACTCGGCGTCTCATCTGGATCCAAACTGCTTGAATATGTATTCACTCATCCGCCCATAGCAGGCTAAACGTTAAGCTTTAGCTGTATTGTCATTTGCAAACAGTGTAGACCGAGACCAGGATCTTTTATAACTTTTATACTGAATGAACTCATTAAACAATGATGACTATTCCTCTGATGATTTAACGTTGAAAGGATTAATTGGAGGATAGGCTTGGCCGATCTATAAACATTGCTTGGAACACGTGATTATTGCTAAATACTTAACATTTAGCATGCTACTGGACAATTGGTATTGTCCTTTGTAAACTGTTGGCCTCCAAATGAGACGCAGAGTGATCCAAATGAGACGCCGAGTGATCCAAATGAGACACAGAGTGATCCAAATGAGACGCCGAGTGATTTAAATGAGACGTCCGTCAACACAGCGTCTCAAGTTGTATGGTTATGATTAAGGTTGTGAAAAGAAATGGAAGAACTATACTAGCAGACATTTTCTGTCGTCGTAAAAATAGCAAAATCCACCCAACTACAACAACAGCAGCAGCAACAACAAAATAACATCAACAATTCACCGAATTGAATCTTATGCCGTCATTACTCAATTCACCTAATTGAATCTCGTGACGTCATTATTTCTTACATGAATATTTATGCAGTAAATGACTACACTATGCTGCACATGTTATAACATTCGCAAAAGGCTTACTAAGAATAATCAAATCCATTTGGGTCCCAGTCTGAGTTCATTCTTAAGTATCTGATTGGTCAGAAGCTCAAAAGAAAAAAAACTTTTATAACTCTTTGCCAGGATGTCAAATTACCACTTCAACATTTTCGCTCATATAGACAAATTGGCATTGGCAGGCATAGTAGAATTACACCAGACGACTACTACAGGAGTCATAATTATGATCAGGGTCTACTCTTATTGCTTATGGAACAATAACATTATGATTATACGGTGCCTGAAAGGCTAAATGATTCCTCTAGGAGCCGTCTGATCTGGGTCTACTCTGTTTACAAATGCGTGAAAACATGTTTATATGAAGGAAAGGGTTCATTTCATGAAAATAATGACACCATGGATTATTAATTGATAGTTAATACTGTATTATGGTATATGAAAACTACTTTTCATCCATAGCAGAAACTGCAGTGTCAGACCTATATTATTTCATAAGCAAACACAGCAAACCCAGATGATGTTTAGACGGCAACTGCATGAGACGTCTAAGCTTGGTCTACTATATTTACAAAGGCGTCAGAAAGCGCCCCTATGAGGTAAGAGGTTATCGCTTTCGCTGCCAAATAAATTGCGTTTGAGAGGATCGTCGCATGCTTCAAGTTTTTAATATCTTTTCCAAAACTTAACCAGAATGCCAAAGAGTCTAGATCTTGACAAGACCACGAATTTCTCGACATCTCGCCTGGATCCAAACACTTTGCAAAGGTTATCACGGCATCGCTAATGGCGACAGAAATTATTTACTCTAAAATATCGGTAAAATTAAGATAGCCTTTGCATACACTTTGGATACCGATAAGACACCGAATAACTAGGCGTCTTATCGGGATGCGGCCGTTTGACATTTTAATATTATTAATGGAAAGAGATGAAAGAAAATAATGTTATAACTGACACAGAATGCAGTTGTGCAGTGTTCTGAAAACTGTACAGTAAAACCTCTCTATAACGACCACACAATTGTGTTAATTAGTTAGTATTTAGGGCAGGTGGCAGCTTAAAGCAAGATGAACGTAAATCAGAACGCTCCTATTGAAGCGTTCTGTTTTACGTTCACCTTGCTTTAAGCAGCCACCTGCCTTTAACACAAAATACTTCATGGAATTTAGTGGCCGTTATAGAGAGGTTTTACTGTATATTCTTCTGTTCAGGCAAGCGCCTGGTTAAGTTAACCATCGTCCCGCTATTGGCTCCATGACACATTCACAAACACACTGGGCCCAAAATGAGACGCCGAGTAACTCGGCGTTACACCAGGGTCCATGCTGTCTAGTACTCGGTCAAAAGATTCTGAAGCGTTTATCATCGAAGTGGAAGACGTAGCCAAAATTGTACAGCTTCAAATTTAAGGAGACATTATTTTTGCATATCGGGCTAGGAGTTAATGGAACGAGAGATGAAAGTAGTAGTCAAATCTGATGCAGACTGAAACATTTTAGACCATAATTACTTAGAGTAGATAGAAAAACCCTTACAACGCTGTAAAAATAATGTCTGCTCAAAATTCGATCTTGTGCAAGTTTGACTACAGTAGCACATGTCTTAAGCGGCAATTCATTTATTTAACAGAGGAACATAACCCTTTCCTCCATAAATACGCCTTTCTACGCCTCTGTAAAAGACACTTTTTGAAACTATTGTGATAAGTAGAGCATTTGCTCCATATGAGTAAATGCTCTATTCATCACATTGGTTTCAAAACTGCACAATTCTAACATTTTCCTTTTCTCTAGTAAACGCTCCTTTTGGGTAGATTCATTCAAAGAGGTTGGGTCTAAAATAGCATATGAAGGAAAGGGTTAAAATGCAAGTGATTGCTTAATGCATGGCGCATGTAACGCAGGTAGCTCCAACAGGAGCTTTCTGCACCACTTTCGATCTACATTAAGCTACCACCTGGCTTAAAGGTCCAGAATTACACCTCTGCTTAATGATCAATTAACCCTTTACTCCATAAATACGCAATTCTACGCCTTTACAAACAGAGTAGACCCAGATCAGACGGCTCCTATAGGAGCCGTCTGATCAGGGTCTGCTCTGTTTGCTTTATGATATAATATAGATATGATTCTACAGTTTCTGCCAGTGTCAAAAAGTCCTGTGTCCAAATGCTATTACATGTATAACAATTTATCTAATAATATTCATGACGTCATTACTTCTTACATAAATATTCATAGAGTACATGGTTACAGCAGGTACTGATGTACTACCGACTCGATAAAGCGTTTGAAAAACTATTCACCGCATGTCAAACAGCTTAGGTCCTGATGAGACGCCGAGTTACTCGGCTTCGTATCAGGATCCAAGCTGTTTGTAAATGAGAAACAGGCCAAGAATAGCGGGAGAAAGCGTAACAATTATTCTACTATATGTGTGGAATTGTGACAAGCTTTGTAATCAGTTTGCACTCGGCGTCTTATCAGTGTTATTCTTCGACCGAAATTGGAAATTTACAGTGAAACCTTTCTATAACAATTACTCAAAAGAGGTATAATTCTGGATTTTTAAAACAGGAGGTAGCTTAATGCAGGGGAGTGGTTATGCAAAAACCTCTTATAGGAGCTCTTTGTTTTACTATTGTCCTGTATTAAGCAAATCGCATTCTTTCAAAGAATGTTTGTACATTCCGTCGTTATAGAGGGATCTACTGTATATTCTAGACTTGTTACTGGCGATAATTTGCCCATTAAGCTAGCCAACCCTTTCCCGCATGTAAACGCTTCTTCGTTGCTTTGAAAACGGAGTAGACCAAGAACAGACGGCTCTTTTAGGAGCCTTCTGGTCAGGGTCAGCATTATATACCTTTTACATGATAACATATCTGACTCTACAGTTTCTACCAGTATCAAAACGTCCTTTGTACATTGTGCCATTGTAAAAATACAACCAATACATATTTATGATGCCATTATTTCTTACATTATTCAACAGGGAAAGGAATTTATTGTCAGCATTGCGCCGATTTCACTGATTCCGTGTCGCACAGGTAATGAACGGATCCCAGTGCAAAATGGAATCAATGGAAAGGATTGACAAATGACAGAATGACATAGTGGGACAAATTATCTCTGAAATTATTGCCGTCTACAAAAATGTCGTCTGCTGTTGTAATTCTGAAAGTTAGTTCTCCCACCCACTCTTCAAAATGTGGAATCGGAGCAACTAAGAGTTTGAACCCTTCTCGGATGCTGAGTTACTCGGTGTCTTATCTGGATCCAAACTACCTGAATACATTTGCTGCTGACCAGTGTAAACGGGTTAAATACATCTAGCCAATCATTTATAAATTGAGCGCACTGTTTGGATTCACAGTAGATGCCTGGTGGCTTTGCAACGCAACTGGATCAGAACTGCTTTATACTGATGTATATACATGTATCAGCAGAGACGACAGTGCTTTATTTTAACCTTGATCCTGTGATAAAAATAATGTCTGCTTAAATTTGGATCTAGTGCCATTTTACTACTTAAATTCAAAGCAAGCTTTTAAAAAAAACTATCCAACGAAGTGTCAAACAGCTTGGACCCTGATGAGATTCCGAGGTGTTTACAAAATGCCACCAGGTCGCGCTTAGGAGGAGAAGGGCTGGCAGCAAAGTAGCTATAAATTGATCCATGGCAGTTTATTCAACATGTTAAATGGTTAGCACCGCCCAGGGCGTTCTCAAACCGTTAAATAAAACGCTGTTCTGTGGGACATTACTACTGTCACAGACATTAGCTGGTGAATAACAACTCTGGAATAATGAAACCCGTATCATGCGAAGTGTGACTTGATTTCCATTTGCAAATAGTTTGGATTCAGATGAGACGCCGAGTAACTCGGCGTCTCATCTGGATCCAAGCTATTTGACATTCTGTCATTAGTTTCTAAAAACCTTGAACGGATTGAAAATGAGTCAAATTTGCAACTGATCGATGTTTTAAGCAGACATCATGTTTCACAGCAGGATAAAGGTTAAAGCAATGATTGTTTATTCTAAACGGACGTCTGTGATTCAGACTCTTTGTCTTATATGAACACTCGGCGGAATAGGATTCAATGTATGAGGATGTTTGACGGGAAGTAACATAAACAAACAAGTACGTGGGAAAATAATTACATAACCCAAGTGTTGAAAACTAAGGACAAATTGGAAAATTTTCCTTTATTGCTGTTAGTCGTAGGATGAATATGAAGATCACAAGTCTACTCACATTCTGTCTGTTCTCAGGTAAGACCCCTTTTATTTTACAGCTGTTCCCACCCCTTTAAAGAGCAAACTTTTCTCTGTCTAACATTTATTAAAGGTTTTATCACTAGATTAATATTCATGGAAAAGGGGTTTATTTTATCATGTGAAAACAGTAAACTCAGATATATATAATATTTCATACGCAAACAGAGTAGACCCAGATCAGACAACTTCTTAAGGAGCTGTCTGATTTGGAGCCATCTGATCTGGGTCTACTCTGTTTGCAAATGCGTGAAAACACATTTATATGAGGGAAAGGGTTAATAGTTTCTCAAAAAGCTTCAACCCTTTACTCCATCAATATTCATGCAAGAAATAATGACGTCATCAATATTGATTAGATTACGTTATATTATCACACATAAACACAAGAAGTTTTGGTCATTGCAGACACTATAGAATCATATCTATATTATTCTCATAAGCAAACAGTAGACCCTGATCAGACGGCTCCTACGGGAGCCGTCTGAGCTGGGTCTACTCGGTTTGCAAAGGCGAAGAAATGCGTATTTATGGAGTAAGGAGTTAAAAGAACTGGAAGTGAGTACCTGCTGCAGATCATACTTTGAACAGATATAACCTTTACAAGAGGATATCGATGTGTTAACCCATTACCTCATAGGCTATTTTTAAATACAACATCTTTGAATAAATCTACCGAAAAGGAGCGTTAACTAGAGAAAAGGAAATTTTTAGAATTTTGTAGTTTGAAACCATTGTGATAAATAGAGCATTTGCTCCTATTTACAGAGTTGTTAAAAATCATCAATATGAGGGAATGGGTTAATCTCTTTCCTTTATATAAACGCATTTTCACGCATTTTCAAGTATTTGCAAACAGAGAAGACCCAGATCAGACGGCTCCTATAGGAGCCATCGGATCAGCTGCTCTGTTTGCTAATGGATTTTGATAGATCTGTTTCTTCTATATGTCAATATTACTATTTTGTCCATGAATATTCAGTAGATATTGAAATTGGGAATAAATATAGAACAGGGAAAGGGTTAATGACGTTAATGAACAAACCCGTTACTCCATATATACACTTTTTACTGATTTGGAAACAGAGTAGACCCAGATCAGACGGCTCCTGTATGAGCCTTCAAGGTCGGCTAAATTGCCTTTGAATTAACCATTTCCCTCATATAAACGCGTTTTCACGCATCTGCAAACAGAGTAGACCCAGATCAGACGGCTCCTAAAGGAGCCGTCTGATCAGGGTCTGCTCTGTTTGCTAATGGAATTTGAAAGACAAGTTCCTTTACTTTCTAAAATAGCTACAATATTCCATCTTCTATATTGCATTATAACTTTTTTGTTCATGAATATTCAGTAGGTACTGAAATTTGAAATACACATAGAACAGGGAAAGGGTTAACTATATAAATTTGAATCTATAGTTTCTGCATTGGCCAACATTGTCTGTGTTTATATGCCGACATAAAATATAAGGTAATTGATATTCATGATGTCATTACTTCTTACATGAATATTCATAGAGTAAATGGTTAACAGAATAGTCACAGGTAAACCCCATTTACTCGTATATCAAAAGTTCGTCAATATTTGAATTTGGATCCATCCATTTTTCATGTCAGGGATTCCAGAATAAATATATGTTGGTGAAATTCAGAGAGTAGGCGATAGTATCAATGCAATAGGAGACAATTGCTGATTCGATTTCATGAGCCCCCTAGCACCGGCTTAAGTGGTATTCCATTTCCTTAACTAAAAGCGTTAAAATTTACTCTCTCGAAAGACCAGAAAATATAACAACACAGAGAATGA
Organism: Azorinus chamasolen; assembly: GCA_963576725.1. NCBI lineage: Eukaryota > Metazoa > Mollusca > Bivalvia > Cardiida > Solecurtidae > Azorinus > Azorinus chamasolen. Next base: position 40,558,932 of record OY755239.1, read on the forward strand.
AGTACGGGCGTTTTATGGCCGTCACACAAGCACTTAACACCTACTGTTATAAAGTACGTATATTCTGAAAGTAGGACATCCTTCGAAAGCAAAGCAGCAATGCAAAAAGAGAAACAAATCAGTCTGTTTATTGAGTCTGTGCATGAGTAAACTTTAGCATTAATTGGTATTGCAAACGAATTAAGAAACATATCAGACGGCTTTGGAAGGTCTCCTTTGATCTCTGATCTGGGTCTACATTTTTAACCTATGTCTCATTTAGGAAGATGCCCGAGCAAATGGATTAAATAGATTTAAAAAACTCGGCCATTGTTTATTTGCTGTCATCTTTATGAATAGGTTGCATGAGATCATACGACAAGAGCATGGGTAAATGATTAAAATACAAGGCAATAAAGTGGATGGCAGAGGGGTTTGGCCTCATCTGAAATGTTCTTTGCAAAGGATGTCTAGTTTATGTGTTATAAGGCATCCTAACTAAGTTTCGGGATTGTCAACCTTTTTATGGTGTTTGGTTTATTTAACTGTCGCGTTTTCGTTGATACTTCGACAGAGTCAACCCGTGTCGTGCCCGGGTTAGCATTCTATTCATTATAACGAATCATTGAAATATTGGCTAACTCTTTACTCCTTAAATACGCTATTTAATGTATTTGGATTAGAGTAGACCCTGATCGACTTTGTTTGCTTATGGAATAATCTGATTCTACGGGTTCTGCTACGGTCAATTGTTTGCTTTTTTGTTGTACCATTATTAACCCTTCGCTTGCTGAAATTTTAAATACATTTCTCCTTCTTTACCCATGCCCTGTTGTATAATTACATACATCGTCACTGTGTACAAGTATTTCGCTGTGCAATCACTGCTGTGGAGTGCACTGGTTGCATAATCAACTTGTAAATAGTGCAGACCCTGATGAGACAGCTCTTGCAGGAGCTGTCTCATCTGGGTCTTCACTATTTACAGGTAGGTATATTGACGTGAATAGCAGGCGAAGGGTTAGAAATAATCATTCAAAGTTCTTCAAACGTGATGCATCGAGAATGACATGAAACCTAGTTTGTGGATATATGCTCACTGTCTATATTTCTCGTTGTAGAATTGATAGCCAGTTGCGTACCTTTTCAATAATACATGTATATAATACATAGTTGAACACCCTTTTTGCAACATATCGGATTTGAATTATTTTACATATTTATGACATATGTATATAGATAATTTTTGACATTATTTCCAAAAAATCTGGTTTTTAGAGTAATATTATGCGCCGAATACCCGTGGGCAAGAGTCCTGGTGAGTGTCACATTGGCTTTAATTAATGAGTATAATAAAACCATGGTAAATAATAACGAATGTCTGTTTATTACATATATAGGATAAACTAAATTATATATACATTAGAATCAGCCTTAAGCGACCATTCATTTATTGAATATACTAGTCTAAAAAGCAGGTTGTTGTTTAATGTAGGGCAAATGTAATGCAGAAAGTTCCAATATAAGCTTTCTGCATTATTTACATCCTACATCAAGCTATATCGCCTGCCTTGCAGCCCCTCTGTAGACCTCTTTTGAATGGTCCCTTTATACAGGTTCTACTGTATACAACCTTGCCTGCATACATAAATAAGATTCTCGGCAGATATGGTTTTATTGCAGTAGAACCCTCAAAAGCGATAAATGTGGGTATCTCTAAATAATGCATGGCGAAAGTTATGCAGAAAGCTCCTATAGGAGCTTTCTACATAACTTTCGCCATGCATTAAGCTACCACCTGCCTCTACAATCCACCATCATACCTCTTTTAGGTGGCCACATTAGAAGGGATTTATTGTGTTTGAATTCTTGTTTTCTCTTTGTTTTTGGACATTGCAATACAGGCAGGTACATGGTGTCATTAAATGTCACATTATACGAGTTGGTTTGTAGCCGAGAGGAAAAATCAATTATAAGTCATGTATTATTAATTCTGATTCATGGAATAAATGGCGGGTTTTATTTGATAATTAATAACACGCATGCTTAGAATAATTTAGGCCTAAATTGAAACATTTGTTGCACTTTCAGTCAGGAATTATCTTCTATTTTGTCAAAAACACATCAGGGTTTCAACTAATTTGGATTCGAAAGACACCGAATACATTTGGATCCAAACTATTTGCAAAGATTATCATGAAATTGCCAAAAGAGAGTACTGCAAGCTTTGTATGCATACCCGCTCCATAATTCATAAATGTATGGAAAGGCGATTGTTGTTGATGGTGCTTTATAACCTCTTTCTTAATGGACATTTATGCATGAATTAATTCATTAATTTCCATTAACGTAATATTTTAAGTTAAAATATTAAGGGGAATGGATGGATTAGACAAAAACTGTAGAATCAGATCTATATTATTTCATAAGCAAACAGATGATCAACGGACCCTGTAGGGGCCTTCTGATCTGGGTCTACTCCGTTTGCAAAGGCATTAAAGGAGTTTATATACGATCGTAAGGGATAAAGATTAATGAATGACTATACAATTATCAATGTATGCAGGAACCGATTATAGCAGACCTTTAAAAACAGTGTAGATCCAGATAAATGGGCTCTGGAGGGAGCCGTGTGACCAGACTCTTCTGCACCTTTGTCATAAAAATCACATTCTTCTGTGATAAAATTTTGATACAGCCTTTTATCTTTCAGAGTTCCAGATAAGATGCGTAAATTAAAATATTTTCAAGAATAACTTATTTGTTTTCTCTATCAAACCCTATGTTGTGACCACTCTTTAGAATCGTCTCTTCGAGACGATTCTATAGAGTGGTCACAACACAGGTTTTGGTGGAGAAATGACGATTTTAGTATTTGTGCACGCACCGTTATCTGTACCTCTGTTAAATTAGTATTCAGAAAAGGAGGCTACAGTTGTAATTGTTCAGTTGATTACGGGTTAAGCATGCGACGGTTGAATATGAATAGCTTCGATCCAGAATTGGTTTCTAATCAGGAACCAAACTGTTTCGTGTTCTTGCTGCAATTGTTTGGAAAATATCGAATTTAAAGTAGAACGCCACTAAAGCGACCAATTAACGAAAACAATGGGTGTCTGTAAATGACGGTGGTTGTTTAATGCAGGTCGACATTAATACATATAGCTCCACCTGCTTTTGAGACACATAAGTAAGTATCCTTCTAGATGTCGCTTTAAATAGAGATATCTTACGCCGTTACTCCGTGAATATACTTGTAAGAAATAATGATGTCATTAATATTAATTAGATTCATTTTTAAATAATGGCATATGAACACGGGAAGCTTTGGCAGAAACTGTAGATCATAAATAAACGAAGCAGACAAGAATCTGGATCTGAAGACACATAGCAGCTTTAAACATTACTTTCGTTCTGTTTTAAGCAACCATTCACTCTTAATTAACGGACCTCCGTGGCATAATGGTTATGGTCTTCGACTGACAATCACTTAACCCCTTATCACAGTGGTTCGAACTCCGGTCTGGGCATTTGAATCTCTCACTTGAAGAATTCTTCCAGCTGCCTTGCGTGAGGTAGCTGGTCCTGCAACAGTTTTTTATAACAAAATCATGATCGAATGACAAACCTCACGTTCCAATGTTGTATTTCATGTAATACCTGGGTGACAAACCTCACGTTCCAATGTTGTATTTCATGAAATACCTGGGTGACAAACCTCACGTTCAAATGTGGTATTTAATAAAATACCTGGGTGACAAACCTCACGTTCCAATTAGGCTGGGTCCTAGTAGTGGTTACCGTAGCATCCCCCCCTAGACTTTTTTTCATGGGTACCAAATTGTTCGTTGGGGTCCTTAGAACACATTTTGAGCATGCCCCCAAAAATAAGTTTGTCCCAGCTATGTTTTATTTAACGGTTTCCATGGTAACCCGAGGTAATTTTCGAAACTACCTTGGTTCAGAAAATGCGCCATAACTTTGTTTTTAGAAGCAATAGAAGGACAAAACAAGTACCAAAGTAAAGCAGAGACATATAGCTTGAATATGATATATGATTTTATTAATATTCATAAATGCATTCTTATGAATATTAATGAGGAAGTAAAAAATGTGATTTTTTTAGAAAAAAGGAGTTTGTTGTTTAGTCTGAGAGGCTTATTAATGCACAGAAATTATTGAATTTAGGTTTAAGTTGTTCGTTGGAGTCCTCAGAACACATTTTGAGTATTTCCCCAAATAATTTTGTCCCATCTATGTTTTATTAAACGGTTTCCATGGTAACCCGAGGTAAATTCCGAAACATCCTTGGTTCAGAAAATGCGTAATAACTTTGCTTTTAGATGTAATAGAAGGACAAAACAAGTACCAAAGTAAAGCAGAGACATATAGCTTGAATATGGTATATGATTGAATTAATATTCATAAATGCATTCTTATGAATATTCATGAGAATGTAAAAAAATGCGTTTTTTAGAAAAATGAGCTTGTTGTTTAGTCTGAGAGGCTTATTAATGCACACAAATTATTGAATTCAGGTTTAAATTGTTTGTTTGGGTCATCAGAACACATTTTGAGCATTCCCCCAAAGTAATTTTGTCCCATCTATGTTTTATTGAACGGTTTCTATGGTAACGTGAGGAGGTAAATTTCGAAACATCATTGGTTCAGAAAATGCATAATAACTTTGCTTTAAGAAGCAATAGAAGGACAAAACAAAAACCAAAGTAAAGCAGAGACATATATCTTGATTATGATATATAATTTTTATAATATTCATATATGATTGCTTATGAATATTAATGAGGAAGTATAAAAATCCGCTTTTTTAGAAAAATGAGTTTTTTGTTTAGTCTTAGAGGCCTATTAATGCACAAAAAGTATTGAATTCAGGTTTAAATTGTTCGTTGGGGTCCGCAGGACACCACTTGAGCATTCACTAAAATAATTGTGTCCAAACAATGTTTTTAACGGTTTCCATGGTAACCCGAGGTAAATTTCGAAACATCCATGGTTAAACAAATGCGTCATAACTTTGCTTTAAGAGGCAAAAGAAGGACAAAACAAGAACCTAAATAAAGCAAAGACATATAATTTGAATATGATATGTAATTTAACTAATTTTCATAAATGTATTCTTATGAATATTAATGAGGAAGTAAAACAATCCAATTTTTGTTTAGAAAAAAGGAGTTTATTGTTTAGTCTGAGATGCCTTGTTTGAAGCGAACCCCCATCTGTTGGATGCAACTGCCGGTGCTAAAGAAGTGAATGAGAGAGAGAGAGAGAGAGAGAGAGAGAGAGAGAGAGAGAGAGAGAGAGAGAGAGAGAGAGAGAGAGAGAGAGAGAGAGAGAGAGAGAGAGAGAGAGAGAGAGAGAGAGAGAGAGAGAGAGAGAGAGAGAGAGAGAGAGAGAGAGAGAGAGAGAGAGAGAGAGAGAGAGAGAGAGAGAGAGAGAGAGAGAGAGAGAGAGAGAGAGAGAGAGAGAGAGAGAGAGAGAGAGAGAGAGAGAGAGAGAGAGAGAGAGAGAGAGAGAGAGAGAGAGAGAGAGGCCTAATGCTCGTCCCTGGGTCTGTCAGAATCAAGTGAGGGGATCTAATAAAACATCCCAGGTCGATTTTCATTTGAAACAGGAGGCCTAAGAGATACCCAGGGAACCCTTGTCCGTAAGAGTTTATCGGACATGATCCACCCAGTTACCGGGCTGGCACAAAAATCTTCGTCCAGGTCAGGCAAACGGGAAAGAAGTCCCGTGGAAGTAGAAAGAGACTCCCTAGACTTAATTAGGTTAGGGAGGTCCACTTTTTCAACTGACACTAGCACGGAAGAGGATAGAGGACCCCTGTGAATAGGATTCGGGGGTCTAGGGCAGACAGAGGGTGGGATGATTCTAAAACAATCTTCACACGTATTCTCAACAGAAAATATTGATGTTCAGAATCATCTAAAGAAAAAGAGGACTAAGTCCCGTCTAAATCTGAGTGAGAGGCTTCCACAAAGTCTGATTCCCTTAAAAAATAGGACCATCCCTAGGAGCCATAATGGACAAAGTGTCTTCCTGCTCTCCCTCAGAATCCGCCCTGGTGAACGGCATGGATGGCAGAACCCGGGAAGAGTGGGACCCGCCACAGACATAGAAGTGTGGACTGTGGGTTCACGTGAGAGCTATTCTCCCTCTAGGTGAAGCTTGCTGGTTCCCAGAATTAGTGTCGGCTATCGAGAGCGACCAGCCGGCGAATCTGAGGAGGCAGAGCGATGTCTTCGCATAGAAGAGTAATGGTAAAACCTCGATCTGCGATGAGAGCGGTGCGAGTGCCGGTTCCCATTAGAATAATAAGGTTTTTACGCCTCCAAGGTGGTGGGTGGGATGGGGGCTGGTGAGTCCGAAGTGTACTCAGAAGATGAAGGGTAATTGCAGGGTCTAGACGACCAAGAACGTCTAGACTTAGCCAGAGCAGCTTCCTGTTGACTTTCACCACTGTAATGCGGTGTAGAGACAGAATGCCCTGTAGAAAAGATTGGACTGGTAGATTTACCGGTCCACTTCGGTATCCTGGTCCAAAGGACCAGACCGGGCCACCGGAGGACCGTTGGAGAGCAAACTTAGGACACCGGGCCAAAGAATACACAGTGACATCTTTGGGCGGGGGCTCGGTAGACCGGTCTGCTGGTGACGTCATGAAACGGAAGCACCGGGAACGGGGACGGATAACTGGGCCTAGATTCAGCGGGACCAGGCAAAACTCTTCACACAACAAGCGGACCGGGAGACCTGGCAACAATAGTACCTGGGACCAGAACAAAGGGCACCATTCAAGTGGTAAACGGGGAACCCGCACCCGGGCCAGCAGTTGGGTGCCGATCTGCAACTAACAACTGGGGAATCGACTGCACCACAGGGGCTGTTGACGAAAGATATTTTAAAGAAGAAGCAGGCTTCTTCTGAGCTTTAGAGGACAGTGATTTGTCTGTTGCGAGGGAGTCGCTGACCAAAGAGAAGAATACTTCTTCCGTCGGGCAGCAAGCTCCCACGTCTCCCCTGTCCAGAGGGATGAAACTGGACAGGGAACTGACGCGGAGCATCCGCAGCAGGCCAGACACACTTAATGAGTTGTCCAGCCTGTCGCGAAATGCTCGCAAGAAGCCTTGCGTTGCTCTGGCATGCTGTGGTAAATAATCAAGCAAATGCATAAGACATCGCGAGTAAGTTAGAAGTCACGCAAGGCTAATATGGGTAAACATAAGCTGATGATTACAGTCGAGATGCTATATATTTTCTATTGCATTGAAAAACACCCATAACAGTAATATTCTTCATAAAACATGCATGAGGCTCAATTCCTCTGCTGTAATTTCTTACAAGAAATGTGTTGTTCACATACATGTATATTGCAATATAATAGAAAAACTTACTTTCCTACAACAGTTTACATTCTCATTAATATTCATGATTTTGAAATAATATTCATTATCTACATATTTATATACATGAACATCAATATCGCTGTTTCAGTCAGTATCAAGCTCTATACTGGTTAACTAAAATAATCTCAGATAAAAAGAAAAGCTCATTCAAGTGTGTTTATTTTACATCTCATTAATATTCATAACTATGCATTAATATTCAAGAACCCAAAGTAATGACCCTCTGCTCTTGTCAATTGTTGTTCAATATCTGGTATTTTACGTAAAATAAATAATAGAAAAGATAGTACACTCGAAACAATGCTAAATATAGGGCTTATGTTAAATTGCTTATTCATTTACGCATGTTATATGCAAATTAGCTTAAAAATACATGTTTTAGAAATATTACATGAACCAAAGATGTTTTCCTTTATTTTTTTGTTGATATTAAAGCATTTAAATCTGAATTCAATAACTATTTGTATATTATTAGGCGTCTCAGACTAAAAACAAACTCGTCAAACTAAAAACGCATTTTTTACTTCCCCATTAATATTCATAAGAATGCATTATAAGAATGCATTATATGTATTAATAGAATTACATATCGTATTCAAGCTATATGTTTCTGCTTTACGTTGGTTCTTGTTTTGTCCTATTGTCTCTAAAAGCAAAGTTATGAAGCATTTTCTTAATCAAGATGGTTTCGAAATTTACCTCGGGTTGCCATGGAAACCGTTTAATAAAACATAGCTGGGGCACAATTATTTTGGGGGAATGCTCAAAAAGTGTTCTGATTTACCCAACGAACAATTTAAACATGAATTCAATAATTTTTGTGCATTAATATGCCTCTAAGACTAAACAAAAAACTCATTTTTCTAAAAACGCGGATTTTTATACTTCCTCATTAATATTCATAAGCAATCATATATGAATATTATTAAAATTATATATCATAATCAAGATATATGTCTCTGCTTTAATTTGGTTTTTGTCTTGTCCTTCTATTGCCTCTAAAAGCAATGTTATTATGCATTTTCTGAACCAATGATGTTTCGAAATTTACCTCCTCGCGTTACCATGGAAACCGTTCAATAAACCATAGATGGGACAAAATTATTTTGGGGGAATGCTCAAAATGTGTTCTGATGAACCAAACAACCAATTTAAACCTGAATTCAATAATTTGTGTGCATTAATAAGCCTATCAGACTAAACAACAAGCTCCATTTTCTAAAAAACGCATTTATTTTACATTCTCATGAATATTCATAAGAACGCATTTATGAATATTAATTAAGTCATATACCATATTCAAGCTATATGTCTCTGCTTTACTTTGGTACTTGTTTTGTCCTTCTATTACCTCTAAAAGCAAAGTTATTACGCATTTTCTGAACCAAGGATGTTTCGGAATTTACCTCGGGTTACCATGGAAACCGTTTAATAAAACATAGATGGGACAAAATTATTTGGGGAAATACTCAAAATGTGTTCTGAGGACTCCAACGAACAACTTAAACCTAAATTCAATAATTTCTGTGCATTAATAAGCCTCTCAGACTAAACAACAAACTCCTTTTTTCTAAAAAAAATCACATTTTTTACTTCCTCATTAATATTCATAAGAATGCATTTATGAATATTAATAAAATCATATATCATATTCAAGCTATATGTCTCTGCTTTACTTTGGTACTTGTTTTGTCCTTCTATTGCTTCTAAAAACAAAGTTATGGCGCATTTTCTGAACCAAGGTAGTTTCGAAAATTACCTCGGGTTACCATGGAAACCGTTAAATAAAACATAGCTGGGACAAACTTATTTTTGGGGGCATGCTCAAAATGTGTTCTAAGGACCCCAACGAACAATTTGGTACCCATGAAAAAAAGTCTAGGGGGGGATGCTACGGTAACCACTACTAGGACCCAGCCTAAATGTTGTATTTCATGTAATACCTGGGTGACAAACCGCACGTTCCAATGTTGTATTTCATGAAATACTTGGGTGACAAACCTCACGTTCCAATGTTGTATTTCATGAAATACCTGGGTGACACACCTCACGTTCCAATGTTGTAATGTAATACCTGGGTGACAAACCTCACGTTCCAATGTTGTATTTTATGAAATACCTGGGTGACAAACCTCACGTTCCAATGTTGTATTTCATGAAATACCTGGGTGACAAACCTCACGTTCCAATGTTGTATTTCATGTAATACTTGGGTGACAAACCTCACATTCCAATGATGTATTTCATGTAATACCTGGGTGACAAACCTCACGTTCCAATGTTGTATTTCATGAAATACCTGGGTGACAAACCTCACTTTCCAATGTTGTATTTCATGTAATACCTGGGTGACAAACCTCACGTTCCAATGTTTTATTTTATGAAATACCTGGGTGACAAACCTCACGTTCCAATGTTGTATTTCATGAAATACCTGGGTAACAAACCTCACGTTCCAATGTTGTATTTCATGCAATACCTGGGTGGTGACAAACCTCACGTTCAAGTGTTGTATTTCATGTAATACCTGGGTGACAAACCTCACGTTCCAATGTTGTATTTCATGTAATACCTGGGTGACAAACCTCACGTTCCAATGTTGTATTACATGTAATACCTGGTTGACATACCTCACGTTCCAATGTTGTATTACGTGTAATACTTGGGTTGACCCTTTCCTTCATATACAGTAAAACCTCTCTAAACTGGATGTTCAATTTAGTATAAATATCGGTCTTTGAGACAGGTGGCAGCTTAATACAGTGTGAACGTCATGCAGAAAGCTCCACTTTGAGTTTTCTGCATGACTAAAATTCAGGTATAGAGGGGCTTTACTGTAAACGCTTTTCTCACATTACAAACCGAGTAGACTCGGATCAGACGGATTCTGTAGGCTTCATCTGACAATGGTCTGTTCTGTTTGCTTATCAACTCATAATAGAACTGACTCTTCAGTTTCTACCGATAAAAAACAACAACATGTGTACATATTTCATTCTAAAACTTCACCAAATAAATAATCATGATGCCATTTTTTTTGTAAATGACAGAGGTTACCCTTCGTTTCGCATGTGCGATGTTGGCAAAGATTACCATGCCAGCCAGGGGTTGTTTGGTTAATACTCTGAATATCAGAACCATGGTTATAGAATCAGGGTCCATGCTTATAAAGCTTATAGTTGAGTCTGAGTTTCGTTCTCAAGCTTTTGATTGGTCAGATTTGAGTTCTCAAGCTTTTGATTGGTCAGATTTGAGCCAGAGGCTCAAATCTGACCAATCAAAAGCTTGAGAACGTACTCAGACTCAACTAAAAGCTTTATAAGCATGGACCCAGATTATGGTCGTTCACGAACGTTTCTGATTATCCAACATGTTCATAGTCGTTAATGAACATTGTTGATCATAAAGCATGTTTATGGCCGTTAATGAACATTGCTGATTATACAGCATGTCTATGGTCGCTAATGAACATTTCTGATTATCCGGCATGTTGAACGTCGTTAACGAACCTCTCTGATTATCCAACATGATTATTGTCGTTGATGAACATTCCGATTAACCAACATGATTATTGTCCTTGATGAACATTCCGATTACCCAACATGATTATTGTCGTTAATGAACATTCCGATTATCCAAAATGATTATGTTCGTTAATGAACATATCTTATTATATAGCATGTGTATGGTCGTTAACGAATAGTTCTTGCAATCTTAGATACCAAGTACTGAGGCTGGTTAAAATGTGATCAGAAGGCCAACATAAAATAGCGACCGACAATCAAATCATCATTTCTATTTGTAACATACTATTTAAATTGATTCAAATGCAATACAAAGTTATAAGTCGTATTCCCACGTCGGTCATACGCGTTAACTACACACCTGAAAACCGCCCTTCTGCATGGCAGTCTAATACAATTTATTGACGTGCTTTCGATGGATACAAAAGATGTTCAACCCATTCCTTCATATTGACGCCTTTTGACACCTCTGTAAAAGTCACTTTGTGAAACAATTTTGATAAATAGAAGATTTGTTCCATAGGAGCAAATGCTCTATTTATCACAATGGTTTCAATACTACACAATCCTAAAAAATTTCCTTTAATCTAGTAAATGCTCCTTTTCAGTAGATGTATTCAAATAGGTTTGATCTAAAATAGCCTATAAGGGTATGGGTTAATAACATGCCACCCGGTAACAATCAAGGTATAATATTCCTGACATGAAAAGGCTTCTTTGTTATCTTTGGTTTAGTATGTTCAAAACAATCCACAATATATAGCAACGTGTAAGAAGAGCTCACGAATATACAAATATCAGTCACATGACCAAATCCCGTGACCATAGTATGAATAAAAGTATTGTCCCAGAGGCACTTACTCAATGAATAAAGAAGTGCGCGTCGGACGACCTTATGCAAGCGATTAGGTAATCACACCCATTAACTTCGGATGTCATTGGTCAGTGTGATAATAAGCATATCGGGAAACGGCTGAAATGCCAGCTGCAACCGAGTTACCCACTGGAAAGAGTGCTAATCCTTTCCTTTATAGATATGCAATTTCATGCCAAAGCCCACTTAGTCGATATTAGAAATTTGATTTTCCTGACATTGATCCCATACAAAGAATACTGCAGCGTTTGCAACGCTTTGATTATTATCATTTATTATGATTGTTTTACTCTCAACAATTGTTTTCTGTTGATATTGACAGTCAGCTAAAGAGAACTAAAACATTTACAAATAGAATCTCATAAAAATCAGGACAATTATCTCCAATTTCAATTTATTGCAACACATTAGAATTCAAGTCTTATTAATTGTTTACATTTAATCTCAACCCAAATTAACTATAACTCTTTCGCTGTTAAATATTTTCATTTCCAAATCGTCGTCTTAAACAGTTTTCGTTTGCTTATCTTTCTTCCCTCTTCTTTCGAAAAATATTACCACAGTAACAAACAATTTGGATCCCGATGAGACGCCGAGTGTCTCATCTGGATCCGAACTGTTTGCATAGATAATATCAGATGCGACATTAACAGCGAAAGAGTTATCATTGGTTGTCTATGGCAAACTCACATTTTGCATTTGCATTTTTGATCACAGGAATCCTAATTTCGATTAACAGATTATGATCACGATATTGTAAATACAACACACCCCTGAGCAAGATAGATTTGGTTTCAAAAGATCAAAACGTGTAGATCGTATTAATCAGGAACCGCGTAGGTGTTGATAAAACGCAGGGTGTTGTAACTCCTTTCATGTTGAAAAGGTAGTGACTGGTCAATCTCCGGTTTGCATACATTTTCACTGACTTCTGGTTCGTTCAATCCTTTGAGAAAATATTGACCTAGTGTCAAACAGCTTGGATCTTGATGAGACACCGAGTTACTCGGTGTCTCATCTGGATCCAAGCTGTTTGCAAATATCAACCAGGACGCGCTTAGCAGGCAAAAGGGTCAAGCCTACACTCGAAATTGGATTGCTTAGATGAAACGACTAAAATTATTTTCATCAAAGATTAAATATCCCTACGCTGAATATCATACTGTAAACGTGATACAATCTGGATATCATACTGTAAACGTGATACAATCTGGATATCATACTGTAAACGTGATACAATCTGGATATCATACTGTAAACGTGATACAATCTGGATATCATACTGTAAAGGTGATACAATGAAACCCCGATAGTTCAAACACTAAAACAAGTATCACCATCGATTTTTTAGAAAGATGGCAGCATAATGCAGGGTGAAAGTTATGCAGAAAGCTCCTCTAGGAGTTTTCTGCATGACTTTCATCTTGCATTAAGCAGTCCGTTCCTTTTTTTTTTATCATTGTTTCAAATTAGAGGATCAGGCCCCTTTCCTCCATAAATACGCCTTTCTATACGCCTCTGTAAAAAGTCCCTTTTTGAAAGCATTGTGATAAAAAGAGCATTTGCTCCTATCACAATGATTTCAACACTACACGATTCTAAAATCTTCCTTTTCAGTAGGTTCTTTTCGGTAGATTTATTCAAAGAGGTTGGATCTAAAAAATAACTCATGAGGGAATGGGTTAAATAACGTGCGCGGCAAGATATTTGGTGAACAGCAATTTCGACATACATGCATTTCAGATATCACTTATCACACATTTGTAACCACAAATTATACAAATGCGTATACAAAGGAAATTGCCATTACAAAATGAAATTCGAATATAATATTTAAACAATTGTATGTATGTATGTATGTATGTATGTATGTATGTATGTATGTATGTATGTATGTATGTATGTATGTATGTATGTATGTATGTATGTATGTATGTATGTATGTATGTATGTATGTATGCATGTATGTATCATTAAAATAATAGTGAAAATGTAGACAAGATAACTGTTAAATACCCGATCTGTATAAAATAAAAATCACCCATACTTCTTCAATATAATTTATTTTGGGGAGGGGAAATATCTTAGACGGGTGGTAATGATGTTATAAGGGGATGACTAACTTAGTATGGGCATTGTGGAGGATTGCACACAAAGATGTGTGCGTGTGCGTGTGTGTGTGTGTGTGTGGGCTAACGTAAACCTTCAAGGAGCCCTGTAAGCCATGTCCGCTTAAGGAATATATACTGAATTTAAAGTTTACAACAAATCATCTACATCTGCCATAGGAGCATGTACATGTAGTATGGATGACCGACTTTAATCTCCATTTCGATAAAAACAGATTGCTTTACGAAAAACAGCTCTTTCAGTGACTTCCGAAAGTTTTACATTTATTTGTATGTAACATATAGAATCAAACCCACTCAGTGGTCACATTCTGGATTTTAATACTAGCAGAAAAGGAAGTGAATGTTTAGATGTCTCAGAAATCTGGCCTGACTACTTTATATCTGATCACTGTTTATTGATTGTTGTGTAGAAAAGTTTTGGCCTCCACTGAACGTCAAATGTGAAAAATAAGAAATGTCTATGTCTAAAGCATTTCCAAACAATATATTCAGCCAAATACAGTAAACGTATTTAAACCAACGTTGAAATTAGTATCAATACCGGGTTTAAGACGGGTGGCAGTTTAATGCAATGTGATTTTACCACCACAAGCCACAAGCTTGAAAACTCTAAAAGTCTAAATCTTCTTTACTAAAATGTCGATATAGAGGGGTTTTATTGTACACAAAACTAATCAAGCTGACTGAACAATGGAATTAAGTAGGAAAATATTGCAATACATTGTATTAACATTGGCGATTCCGTGAAGACTACGTGAAAGTGGCTTTATATTGCCATGAAATAACAGAGCGGTCAATTCTTTCGATGCAATATATCGAACTATGCTCACCCGCTTTACTGGCTGATGCTCAGTATCTATTATTTGTACACTTTTTCACTGTATCATCATGACAAAGTGGTAATGATTTAATTGTGTTTACTTTTGATTAACATAGGCCCCTTAACAGTTAACAGTTAACACACAGCACAAACTACTGCGCTCCACTTACACAATCAAAATACCATTAACCCGTTAACTCACCTTGGCAAACATAGTAGAGAGACTACGGTTTCCATATTCCATAGTAAGCATATCGAGGGCTTGGTGCAAAACTATTCTAACTCCTTCACTAAAGTGAAGGAGTTAGAATAGTTTTCCACCAAGCCCTCGATATGATCAAGATATGTCCTGTTTGATTATGAAATACTATAGATCTGATCTTGCAGTTTCTGTTATGGTCCAATACTCCCATGTTTATAATGTCATTATAAAAGTCAGCTAATTATTAACATAGTCATTATTTCTTAAATGAATATTCATTAGGTAAAGGGTTAAGGTACTATAAAGATAATTGCTTCCGATTATGACTGAAAACACGGACATACTTATTTAATAATTCATACTACAGATTGATTTAAAACAATGATAATACAATACTAATTTATTGGACGTTCACGTGAATTCCCAACAGGTGAACGTTGAAAACTAAACAGTTGCGGTCGTGGACGCAAGTAGATACCCTTACTGTGAAACAGTAACGTCTGTCCAAATTTGGTTCTGGTACAATTTTAACTACGTCCTTTTCGATTAAGCTGTAGACCGACAGTTGAACAGCTTGGATCCTGATGAGTTGCAGAGTTTTATCACCAACAATGTGGTATCATTGTGTTAAAGCGAATGGTGAACACATCAGAAGACCGCCAACTACAATATTAGTATGGTATTAGGGCGAAGGCAAGCAAATGCAATGTGAAGACCAAACAGCAACAATGGTATTATGATATTAGATCAAGGGCGAGCGAATGCAATGTGAAATCAACAGCAATGATGATAGAATGATTATTAGAGCGAGCAAGGGGCGAACGAATAAAATTGGAAGAGCAACAGCGACAATAATGAGAGTATATTAGAACAAGGGAAGAACGAATGCAATGTGAGAACCAACAGCAACAATAATGATAACATGATATTAGAACAAGGGAAGAGCGAATGCAATGTGAGAATCAACAGCAACAATAATGATAACATGATATTAGAACAAGGGAAGAGCGAATGCAATGTGAGAATCAACAGCAACAATAATGATAACATGATATTAGAACAAGGGAAGAGCGAATGCAATGTGAGAACCAACAGCAACAATACTGATGACATGATATTAGAACAAGGGAATAGTGAATGCAACGTGAAAGCCAACAGCTACACTGACAGTATGATATTAGAACAAGGGAAGGGAATACCAAATGGAATGTGAAGACCAACGGCAACAATGACAGTATGATATTAGAACAAGGGAAGAACGAATGGAATGTGAAGACCAACAGTAACAATGACAGTATGCTATTAGAGCAAGGGGCGGCGAGTGAATGCAATGTAGGAATAACATCAACGATGACAGTATGATATTTATGAAGAGCGAATAGAAGGTGAAGACTAGCAGCAACAATGGTCGTATATTATTAGAGCAAGTGTGAGCGATTGCAATGTGAAGACCAACAGCAACAAACAATGGTGTTATAAATGGTATACTGATATTAGAGCATGTGGAGACTGGCGAGCGAATATAATGTGAAGCCAAACAGCAGCAATGGTTATATATTCTTAGAGCAAGGACGAGCGATTACAATGTGAAGACTAACAGCAACAATGGTATTATGGTATAGGAGTGAGGGGCTAGCAAAACAATATCAGTGGCAATAACATTGGAAGTACGCAAAGTATTGTGAGTAAAGGGCGAGCAAATGCATTTGAAGACCGCCGTTAACAATGACATTATGGTATTAGAGCAATGGGCGCGAGCAAATGCAGTGTAGACCAATGATATTGTGGAATTAGAACAAGTAGCGAGCAAATGCAATAGAGACTATGCGTTTGCGAGTAACTTTGGAAAGACCAGAGAAACGGTGGACCCAGGCAATGATAGCACAAATAACAACATTCCTTGCCAATATTCTTAGACTCTTTCCTAGATAAATTTCTACGCCTCTGTAAAAGCCAACTTTTGAAACCATTGTGATAAATAGAGCTCAATAGGAGCAAATGCTCTGTTTATCACAATGGTTTCAAAACTACACAATTCTAAAATGTTCCTTTTCTCTTGCAATTGCTCCTTTTCGGTAGTTTATTTCAAAGAGGTTGGATCTAAAATTAGCCAATGAGGTAATGGAATAAACATCACTGTTAACCATTTCTCTCCTAAAACCTTTTTTCAGGTCTTTGCAAACATAGAGTAGACCTAGATCAGACGTCTCATGCAAGAGCCTCTGACCAGCATCTGCTCTGTTTGCTTTTGAAATTATGTAGATGGGATTGCACAGTTTCTGCAAATGGCAACTATCCTGTGTTCATATACCATTATGACTGTTTTACTAATAAATCTTCAGAAAAAACCCGTTTATATGAGGTAAAGGGTTAAGAACAATTATAGATATAATCATAATTATAATTCTTCTATGGTACAAAAGTCCCTTTCTCATAGTGCCAGTATAATAATAGCTAATTGATATTCATGCATTCATTATTTCTTACAACAATATTCAAATGTTAACGTTTTAAAGACCGATAACGATACTTATGTGAATGTTCTGATTAGTTTAGAGAGGCTTTACTGTATATCAACTAAACTCTATCTTGTGTGTACTCATTACAATCATCCCGCAGAAGTGATTCTAATCTGTACCTACTAGATAGGGTTCGGCGGATTAATAGAGACATCAATGTTAGCAGGAATTTGTTATACCGCCATCCTTGACACCCACCCACACATACAAACAACTTGGGTCCAGATGTGACGCTAAGTGTCTCAGTGTCTTACCAGGATCCAAACTGTTTGACAACTACAGTAAATACATGTACTAGATACCACGAAAATTTAGTAATTACGAATTTATGTCTTTGTAGGCAGGCGACTGCTTAATGCAGGGTGAAAGTCATGCAGAAAGCTCCTAGAGGAGCTTTCTGCATGACTTTCAACCTGCATTAAGCTGCCAGCTGTATTAAAAATAAATAATGGTACGTATTTGAGTGTTCGAATAATCCAGGTTTCACTGCAGTTCAAAAGTTTGTTCGAATCGAAAGTATAGTAAAACCTCTCTATAACGGCCACTTAATTACACAAAGTAGTTTGTGTTAAAGGCAGGTGGCTGCTTAAAGCAATGTGAAAGTAAACCAGAACGTTGTGTTTTACTCTCACCTTGCTTTAAGCAGCCACCTGTCCTAAATAAGAACTAATTCACAGAATTTAATGACCGTTATAGAGAGGTTTAACTGAAGTCAAATTTGCACCAGATTCAAATTTGAGCAGACTGTTTTTTCACAGAGGCGTATAATGAGTATGTCTCTTATCTAGATGTCCGACATTGAACTAAATCAATATTGCCTGTCTGAAATGCATTTATTGTATTTACTTTCCATGAAACCGAACCAGCTGCAAACAATAAATCACCATGCTATCACAGTCTAACCCTTCGCCCACTTAGCTCGACCTAACTAGCATTTACAAACAGCTTGGGTTCAGATGAGACGCCGAGTAAATCGGAGTCTCATCTGGATCCAAGCTGTTTTGCACGTGGTCAATATTTTCTAAAAAGTTAATAAAGGAATCTAAAGTAGATAAAAACTGTAAAAGATCATTATTTGATCAGAAAATGCTTACGCCAGGTCATGGTTAACTAAATTGTATTGCATGCTTATACACGAAAGGGCTGTGTACATAGTTCACAATGCATTGACACCCAATGATTAAACCTTTATACATAGATAACCTGTGTACATAGTGCACAATGCAGCGAAGGCTAATTTCAAAACGTAGTGATCAAGGTGGAACCACTATTGTAGAAACTGACTGAAATCCCGGTCTCAATAATAAACATGCAATTAGCATGTCTAAATATGATTGTCTTTCAGTATGGGATGGGTGATTCGCAATTTTATTTGATGAATGCACTAAAGTGATCGGTATTTATTATATTTAAATAGCATTATTTGATTTGAATTACAAAAAAGACGTCACAAAACTAAATGTATTTTACTTGAACGAAGTTTTTTTTATATTGACCACAAAAGTCGATGATAATAATGCCCCAGTATCTTACTGGCTATGTCCATTAACTGTTAAAGCTCTTAGCTTAAATCTATCAATGAAAATATTTTTACCAAATATCAAAATGAAACAATAACAATTTCCCACAGAAATAAGAAATACAAAATAATAACACCATGACTATTTATAAGCTGAAATTTCATACTGTTACATGAATACAGAAGTTTCTGGCTATGATAGAAACTGTAAAATCACATCTACATTATTTCCTAGGCAAACTGAGCAGATCTGGATGTCGTCTAATATATGAGTTGTCTAATTTGGGTCTACTATGTTTGTAAATCAGTCAAACATTATCTGTATGAGGGAAGCAGTTATTGATAAAAAAAATCTAGATTTCTTATCTCTCGATTTCCTTTGCTGGTTAACACATTCCCTCATAGGTTATTTTTAGACCCAACCACTTTGAATAAATCTACCGAAAAGGAGCATTAGCTAGAGAAAAGGAAAATGTTAGAATTTTGAAGTTTGAAACCATTGTGATAAATATGCATTTGCTCTTACAGGAGCAAATGCTCTATTTATCACAATGGTTTCAAAGGTGATTTTTTACAGAGGCGTAGAAAGGCGTATTTATGGAGGAAAGGGTTAAGCACGATCGAAGTCTTTTTAGCACCTTTGCAAACAGAGTGGACCCAAATCAGATGCCTTGGGCGGTACTCTCTTTGTCACCCTTCCTTTTGTTTGCCTTGCGTCTTTGTGCTTGTGATTTTGTTCATGTGTGGAACGTTTGTCTCTGGTTCTTGTGTGTCTTTTGGTGTTTTCTGTGTTCATCTCGTATGTGAGTGTGCGTTTGGGTGTGTGGTTGTGTGTGTGTGTGTATGTGTGTCATGCTGTCTATCGGTGTTTTAGTGGTGGTTGCGTCTTGTATGTGGCTTTGCCTGCTTGACTTTACTACTTTTCCATTCTACAGGAAGAACAGTGCCATTCAGCTTATGTATATTCATGTTGTCAATATGTCCGACATGACTATTGATACAGTCAAGGGTTAAGTCTACAAATTGCAGCCTTACTGGTATTGTCAGACGCTTTGACGCAGTGTCTGATCAGGACCCTAGCTGTTTCACAAAACATAAAGTATTAAATCATTGAGCAATAAATATACAATGTAAGCCATAAACACCAGTGATTCCATATATTGGACATAGGTAAACAATGTAGACCCTATTCAGCGGGTCCAAGAGGAAACCCTCTCATGAAAAAATGAACGAGTTCAAAATTTCCAATCGAGCGAGTATTTGTGTTGAAAGGTTAAAAACTAGCAAATATCGATGTAGCTGGAAAAAAGGTTTCAAATCTGTTCAACTGCATCCGTAATGGAAAATATCTGTTTCAGGTGTACAGAGTTTCCTGCTCGATGACCTGGTGACGGAAGTGTTCAAGGGATACGAACCTGGTGTTAGACCGAGATGTGACACCATTGGAGCCACTAATGTAACCATGGAAATGGCGCTTAGGCAGCTCGTTGAATTGGTAACCGTTTTAACCTGTAACCCTTTACAGTAGCACCACTCAAAACCGGACGTTAAATTCAGTATACATATTAGTCTTGGAGACAGGTGGCAGCTTAACTCATTCTCTCCTAGGCTATTTTTAGATCCAACCTTTTTTTTTATTAATTTATAAAAAGGAGAATTAACTAAAGAAAAGGAAAATTTTAGAATTTTGTAGTTTGCAACCATTGTGATAAATAGAGCATTTGCTCCTATAGGAGCAAATGCTCTATTTATCACAATGGTTTCACAATGTGAATTTTATAGAGGCACACAAATGCGTCACTAGGGGATAATGTGTTAAGCTTCTCTAAGATCTTTCTGCATGCCGTTCACCATGCATTAAGCAGCAACCTGTCTAAAAGTATTTAAATTCTTCTATACTAGAATTCCGGTTTAGAGGGGTTATACTGTACTTGATAGGGACGCCCTTTAACGCCTTTGCAAACAGAGGCGACACATGTCGGACACCTACTGTGGGCCGCCTGATCACAGTTTTCTCTATGTGCCTGTTGCTTATGAAACTATACATATTTGAGTGTACTGTTTCTGCCATTAGAAACAAAACCTGTGTTCATATTCAATTACAAACAGTTATTTGCCCCTTCGGGATGACAAGTTTCAATGTTTTTAGTATGAAAATTGAAACTATTGCTTTTAAAAGCCGGTGCTAGTGGGCGTGAGTAGTGTTACACTTCTAATTACTACTCATGAACAGACCCAATAAAACCGAATCTGCATTTTTCTCTTTTCGCATTCCTACGATTGCTTTCGATGGCTCTTCCACTTTCAGAATTTATTAATACTCACAGTAGCACTATTTCTTTCACGAATACCTACCAGGTAAATGGTTAACGTAATATAATACTAATTTCTATGCTTTTGCAGACAGAGAAAACCAATATCAGAAACAGCACTTGTATGATCCGTCCGATCAGAGTCTGGTCTACCTGCTTGAATAATTGCACAGAACCTTACAGAATGCAAACTTTACCTCACATCGGTGTCTCTGATGCCTTTGCACACAGATTATACCCTGACCAGAGGCCTGTTCAGGAGTGTGGGCGCTCGATGTCACTTCGAGCGCTTGGACTCTGAACGAGGGCGCCCGCCTGGTGCCAGGTAAGCGCAAGCTAGCCTACTCGCGAGGTGTATCGCTTTGACATTCGCTTGTGTTTCCAAGATGGCTACCAACAAGGTAACAGAAGCAACGGACTGGAAGAAAACAATCGTAATTAACAAACTGATGCTCTAGAACCCGACCGCAGGACAAAAATGTATTTTTAGAAAGGGCGCTCGATCGCGTTCAGCAGTGATACTTTTGGTCGGGCAAGCGCTCAATCAAGCGCCCGCGCTCCTGAACAGGCCTCAGATAGTCCCCGTACGGGATGTCTGATCAGGGTCTGCTTTAGTTTTATAGATCTTAATTAACACTGCCTGACAGTGCAAATATCAATAATCCAACAAAAATCGCTTACCGTATTCTCCTTAATAAACACCCCACTCTAATAAATGCCCACTTTGAGAAAAATATCAATAAAACGACTAAACATCTACACAATAAACATTCAATAAAGGAATAAAGGATTTTCAAAATGCAGGTGATAGCTTAATGCAGACTGAGGAGCATAGGAGCTTTCGGTATTGCTTTCATGCTGCTTTAAGCAACCACATGTGTACAGACTACAAGAAACTCCTATTAAAATAATGTTACGCCCCCGAGGACGTGTATTAGAGATAATACGGTATTTAATATTCATAATGTATTTGTACACTTTTGTCACCCTTATATTGCTGATTGCGACTTAATTGGCAACAACTACCATACTGATAAGATACCGAGAATCTCAGATCCAATCTGTATTCCAACTTAGCCAAAAGAGTTTTTGAAAGAATCTGAAATATGTACTGATGACTAATTTTGCAGCAGATTATGATTTAAATTAAGGAATTATTATTGTTTCACGATAAAGTCCTCGGTGTTATGCCACTGTTTTAGGCTCGTTGAATCCACCGTCTGGCCAGAGTCTATTCTGTTCTATTCATAAAATATGTTAACTCTTTTGGCGCCAAATTTAAAAGTGTTGTCTGCAATAATAAGTTCATATTAAATATAATTCTAAACTAAATAATAAAGGTATATTAGTAAAACATTTGTTTTTAAAAACCTGTATGCTTGGGCTAAAATAATACAGAAAACAGTGAAGTCCAATGTCAGATGCCGCCTTGAAAGGCGGCATCTGACCTGGGACTGCACTGTTTTCAATGGTGCCAACAGGCGACATTGGCACCGAAAGAGTTAATAGGCATATCTGTGGAGTAAATGGTTAAATGTGCACATATGTGTGGCAGCTTTAAGGAAACTAGTGTTAAAGATGACGACTATGGGCGTAGAACATAAACTTATACATATTTGGATTGCAAATGAAACACCAATCCACACCGGAACCCTATATAAACCGGAATTTTGAGTTGTCCCTAACATAAGATTAATCGGAGTTTTTAACCTCGATTGAATGCAACCATATTAATTTTTCAGTACTTTTTATAACAAACTGTTCAATAACTTTGTCTAACTGTTTGTAACGCTGAAGAGTCAATGCTTATTATCAATTTATCGATGTTTTAAAATATAATTCGTACATTTCATTATCAGTACCACAAGATAATCTACTTGTGATTCAAGTACACAGAATGTGCATGCTCAATTATGATAAATAAAGTAATATTAAGTATGATCAAGTTACGGCCATGATTTACTGCCAACAATTGATCTTCACACAACATGACATTTAATTCTTACTCAAATTCGTTTATAGAGAAACACACTGTGCGTGTAATGTAACATTGCCTATCTGGGGCAGATGTTAATACACTTTGCAAGAAATAATGACATCATTAAATGAGTCGTCTGATCTGGATCTACTCTATTTGCAAAGGTGTTAAAGGTGTATCTATGAAGTAAAGGTTTAGCTGTACCGTATCACATATGTGCGCTATATACGACGTCGGCGTGTCAACCGTGCTCGTATAGAAATAAAACATGTTTATAAACTGTTGACAGAACAATCCTACAAGAGGTAGCTAAACACCACAGCTGATTATGAAGGGTTTTGTAAATAACCCAAATCATAATTTACAAGCAATACAATTTCCGAACGTGTGGAAATCTAAATTCCCCGGAAAGACACAAGGAAGCGACTGAGAGTACCACCTATTTTTTCGCCACGGAAGTATTTAACGTACAGTATCATTTGTCTATTTGTATACCTCTAAAAGGCGTCATTTCTTTACGGAAACGAACCCAGAGTGTCAAAGAGTTTGGATGCTGGCCGATGTGACGCCGAGTGTCTTAGCGTCCCATCTGAACCCAAATTGTTTGCAAATGTAATCAAAAATTCGTCACGAAGACTGAATCGTTTAACACTTTGCTTCATAAATAAGTATTTCTGCACCTCTGCAAATAGAGTAGATCCAGACGAGACAGTTCCCGTTTGCTTTTGATATAATATAGATAAGATTCTAGAGTTTATGTCCCTGTGTACATATGTTTTTTATAACAATTAATCTAAAATATTAATGATGTCATATTTACTTACATGAATATTCATGGAGTAAATATTAAAACGTAACGAAGCTGTATCCAGGATATTATTGATCAATGCATGGGGTGATAAATGCCAAACAGTTACAGTAAAATATCTCTAAACCGGAATTCTGGTAAAGAAGGAAATAGATACTTTTCGGCAGGTGGCTGCTTATTGCAGGGTGAATGTCATGCAGAAAGCTCCAAGCTTTCTGTATGACGTTCACTCTGCTTTAAGCTGCCAATATTTATACTAAATTGAGCGTCCTGTTTAGAGGGGTTTTACTGTATACCCGCTGCTCTGAGGATTGTGCGATGCAAACACCACTGTTGTTGTACCACAATACAAGTTTCACTTACCAGTTTTAGATTACCTGGCTTAACATCCCCCTGTTGAATATTCATGTAAGAAATAGTGAAACATAAATATTTAGTTGCTGGTCTTTATAATGGCATATGTGCATATGACATTTTGGTATTGGTAGAAACTGAAAAGTCAGACTATTATAATTTCACAAGCAAACAGAGCAGACTCATGCCAGACGGTTGATCTGGGTCTATTATGCTTACAAAGTGGTGACAAATCGTTTATATGACGGAAGGGGTTAAAGGGCCAAGTGAGCTATTGGAATCTATAGCCATACGAGTATGTTCGGCGTCATCGTGTGTCAACCGTTGTCCATTGACGGTAACAGATTGTTCAACTGAAGCTTCAGTTCTCTAGTGGCGAATTGAAATAGCACCTGCAAACATTTTGAACCTGGATGAGATGCCGAGTAACTCGGTGCCTAATAAAGGATTCGAACTGTTTGACACCTAGATTATCTTTTGGAAAATAAATGCAAGAACATATTTATTTTACCATTTGAATGCGGAAAGCGAGTGTACAATCATTTGCAAACCATGTGTAACTAGATCAGAGGGCTACTAGAATTATGTAGCACATACATGTATAAGCATGTCAAACTAATTTGCATTAAGAAGGACCAATTCCAATTTGAATAAATTAAAGAGAACCTAAACTCAAGACACGCATGCACTGTCATTTACACCATTTGTCCTCTGACCAGGGTCTGCTCTGTTTGTAATTCAAAATCCCCTAGCAAGTTTAATATGTTCATACTCTTTAGTTAAACAGTGATAGGACTTCCCACTCTGGACATTTAGTTTTGAACGGGTTAAGGGAAGGGTGGAACATTGAAGCAGTCAAAACCATTGCTTTGAAGTGTCATATGTAAAGGTAAAACAACATATTCTCTTAAAACTGCTGGACCAAAATAAACTGCTTAGGTAAGACTGGTTCGTATGGTCTCCCTTTAGTTTCCCTAAGTCATAGGTCATTAGTTTATATTTCTGGTTGCAATCTCCTCAAAATTATTTTTATGCAGTAAATAAGATGACTGCCATTGACGGGGGATAGTTTATACAGCGAAACTCGTATTGGTCTGATTTATAATCTTACAGGGATATTTCTTGATTGAGTGTCTACCAAAATAAGTCCGTGGAATTTGTTTCATACGATAAATACATTACCAATACGACCGTGTCTAGTTTCCGATATGTAGCTGTATATGTGACATTGTTGAACTTTCAGAATTCTGTTTTTTCAAAACCTACTGGTCCAGTTTCACAAGTGATTAGTGACATGCTATATACATGTATATTGGAATTACTTTCAAAAACATAGCCAGCAGGCCAACCTGGTTTTTCCATAATGACTTTCAGGCGAAACTTTTTAAATGTTTCATTGACATTAAAGATTCAAATTCAAAATATATTTAACGAACCATTCTTTGATGGCATTATAAACTATTACGTTATAGCCAGGCTAGTCTCCCGTAAATAGCTGTATATTGAAACTTTCAAAATTCTTCCGTGAAAATACATATCTGATTTAACATACAAACACCCTTGATCCCATACACAGGACAAAGAGTAACAGTGTAGACACAGATCCGAGGGACCCTGCATGAGCTCCCTAATCATGGTCTGTCCTGTTTGCTACACCAATCAGTGGCAATGGTTGTCGGCAGGACATATTTCTTTTGCAGAACCTCTCTGTCATGAAAAGTGGATGGGTTTAAATGTTTACTTTGGAAGAGTTTACCTAATACACTATGGGTGTTAACCCATTACCTCATGGACTAGTTTTAGATTCAGTTTCTGAATAAATCTACCGAAAAGGAGCATTTACTAGAGAAAAGTAAACATTTAGAATTGTATAGTCATGAAACCAGTGTGATATATAGAGCTCCTATGGGGCAAATGCTCTATTTATCACAATGGTTTCCAAAAGTGGATTTTACAGAGGCGTCAAAAGGCGTCAAAATGGGGGAATGGGTTAAATGGTTAAACGGAGATTTTAAAGAAATGTTTCTTTGTTGATCATCTGCCACATTCCTCAGACTTGTCATCTTACAGACGTATATTTACCCATTATTTCTCTGAAATTTTGAACGCCATGTCAGTATATGCCTGAGGCAATACTTTGAAGAAAATAAATTATTAATCTGGCTTTAGAACAAATCAGTCATGTCAAACGGCTCTGGTGAATTTATTAGATGAATGGATAGTAGCTATTGATAACAGTGACATTGTTGGTACTCTTTGTCTAGATCTCTCAAAGGCTTTTTATCTGGTTGATCGCAACATACTTTAAAAAACTACATGAGCATAAATTACACAAATCGGCTTGTTGTTGGTTTTCTTCGTACCTTACAGACATATTTCAATATACACGGGTCAAAACCAGCGCTGTCTTGGGTTCCACAGGGATTTGTATCAGGACCTTTATTATTTCTCAAATTCATAAATGATCTCCCTCTGGTCACAGGACAAACTACAGCTGATATATTTGTTGATAATCCAACACTTTCAGTCCATAGCTCATCTCTGGATAATATTGTTAAGTCCTTGAAATCGGACCTGTTCAACGTAAACACTTGGTGTGACATAAACCACATGTTTATCAATGCGTCGAAAAGTAAAATAATGTGCTTAGCTTCCAAAGCCAAAAGCAGCCGTTTACATAATTTGCCTTCGATAGAATTCCAAATGCTGAAATAACATGTAATACAATAGAAAAGTTACTTTGTGTAACCATAGACAACACACTGGCCTTGGTCAGACATATAGATATTACCTTGAAAATGCAATTCCCTTTTACAGTAAAACCTCTCATAACCGGAATTCTAGTAGAGACGAATTTAGACATTTTAGGCAGGTGACTGCTTAATGCAGGGTGAAAGTCATGCAGAAAGCTCCTCTATGAGCTTTCTGCATGGCTTCCACCCTGCATTAAACTGTCACCCGTCTCCAAGACCGATATTTATACTAAATTAAACGCCCGGTTAAGAGAGGTTTTACTGTATATTTATTATCTCGCATTAACACATTTCAACGCGGAAATTATTCTTTAATGCTTACATTCTAACCCATCTTGATTACTGCTGTATCATTTGGGGGTAACTGTAGTGCTGCACAAGAAGACAGAATTATTAGATTTCAGAAAAGAGCTGCAAGACTCATACTTCAGAAATACTTTAATACTTCATCTTCTATATTTTTCAATGAACTTAGATGGATGACATTTCCTGGACGGGTAAAGTTTCAAAATACATTCTTACTACATGTATTCATAACATTCAATGGGCTTTCTCCAAATTACTTATACGATATTGTCACGCTTACTACTGATTTTCATGGTAGAAACCTTAGATCTTCATCACGATTTAAACTTTACTTGTCAAAGCCTAATACTGAGTTCTTTCGAAATTCTTTTATTTATCCTGGTTCAATAATTTGGAGCAGCCTTCCCTATTATGTCAAGAACGCTAATACTGTGGAACTATCTGCAGTGGACCAGGCTAAATCATTTCCGTTGAATCAAGAGCACGTTTAGTACTTCTAGTTTCATACTCATATTTTACGATGCATTCTCCATGTCACATAATTTTAGAGTTTAACAGTGTACCCTTGCGTGCCAAACAGTCTGGATCCAGGCACTGAGAAGTGAGGCGACTGATCTTAATCAAAGCTGTTTGCGACAACGTTAAACTTTGTGCACTAAAACTCATTTTAAAATTTCCTTCTTGAAATATTCTAGTATCTAACAACGGTGATCAATATTTAATGTCAGATTATTTTATATTTTATCTGGATCAAGGCTGTTTGCACGGCTCAGTTAGCAATGTTCAAGGCTGTTTGTGCGGCTCAGTTGGCTATGCTTTTACAGTTGGATTATGTGCACGATCTGAAACATTCGCTTTACTTGCTGTTCGCGACAAAATAGCTTTTGCCAACAGCTTGTATCCAGATAAGATGCCGAGTAACTTGACGTCTTATCCGGATCCATGCTGTTCGGAACTCGGTCAATTGTTTCCCAACGTTGAGTAATTTCGGACACATTAAAGTGAAGCAGACGAGAGTTTCAGCAGACGACAATATTTGCAGCAGGCGAGGGATAATTACGTTTAATAACTTGTCAATTCTTAACAGTAAGAGTCCCGATTGGACTTACATTGTACTTCCAACACTGATGGGGGTATTGTATATAGTATCGTATTGTATACATGTTTTGATGGCCTCATGGTAGATTGACCTGGTCAAATGAGTTCTCTCGTTAAAAGAAGTCTTTATTATTATTATTATTATTATTATGTGATGAACAGCATGAACATCATGGGTGGCGCTAGTTTTCAATGCATGGCTATGTTGAGATACAGTAAAACCCGACTAATGCGACCACTTAATAACAGCCACTGGCATCGTTTAAAGTAGGTGGTTGCTTAATGCAGGACGAAAGTTATGCAGAAAGCTCTAGGAGCTTTCTGCATAACTTTCGACCTGCATTAAGCTACATCTGCCTCTGCCACCCAGAAGCATGCCCCTCTTTGGTTGCATTTGAAGGGTTTTACTGTACCTTCACAATGTTTCACACAGACCGATGACTCGGATGACATGTTGGGCGAATTAGATCCGTTGTTAATTTATGACCCTCTTGTATTGTTTTAAACAGTCCGCTAACTCAGTTGGCATATAGACCCAGGTCAGCGATTTAGGGACATTATGAATCCATGATCCTTTTTAATGTTTAACACAGTCCGTTGACTCGGATGACACGCAGACCCAGGTGAGTAATTTAGGGCTATTATGAATTTATAACGGCTTTGTTATGTTTCAGGACGAACCGTTACAGATTCTCAACACAATTGTGTGGATTCGGTTGGTAAGTATTGTAACCATCGCACTAGAGCAAACATAAAATTGATTGATTTAGCGTAAAGCTATGAAATTATTGTTAGAAGCTGATTTTACATATTGTTTAATATGCTCTGCAGAGTCAGTCTTTTGTTAGTAACTCTCATACGCGTTTAAATGTCTTTTGTATGAAAACCTGCTTTATTAATGGTATTGTAGTAACACACACACAAGTAATGAATCCTTGGGGATTCAATCCTTCAATATGTGGATCTTACTTGACAAACATTATTAAAACATTTGATTCGTCTTAAATACTTTGCGCAAACAAGAGCAACTGTACCCTTTCTCCTACTCAAAACTGATAAAATCTAACAACTTTGTCTATGATTGCCAATACTTCATTTTATTAAACTAAATACCTATTTGCGATTACCATTGCGGATAATTTGGATTCCGATAAGACGCCACTTAATATATCTCACCAAGATCCAAACTCTTTTACAATATTTTCTGAAAAGAAATAGTATGATAAACTTATTTTTAGAATGGTAGTTGACGACATATTTTACAGATAGATATATTATATTGGCATTATTAGTAAGTCATTGGTTATAGTTTAGAACATTTGCTCAATATTCTTTTGGAAACAACCAGCCCGGCTTATGGATAATCTCAAAATGAGATGCTACAGGGCAATTGCTCATCCTCTGCGCGACAGCATAAGATGATACAGTAAAATCTCTCTATAACGGCCAGTAAATTATGTTAATCAGTTTGTATTTAGGGCAGGTGGTTGCTTAAAGCAATGTGAAAGTAAAACAGAACGCTCCTATAGGAGCATTCTGTTTTACTTTCACATTGCTCTAAGCAGCCACCTGCATTTAACACAAAATACTTAATGTAATTTAGTGGCCGTTTTAGAGAGGGTTATCTGTAACTATACTCAAACAAGAAGGCTAGGGATATTTTGTTTGAGGAGAAAAATCTACAACATGGTAATACTCAGATCAATGCTATTTTGTCTGTTACTATTCAGTTCAAGTACCAAAGCTGTCTTACATGGGTCCATGCTATTTCCAACATGCTATTTTCTACACCTTTGGCCAATTTATAATCACCTTTGTAAACAGTGTTGATCCATATGAGCGCAGAGTTGCTCGGTGTCTCATCAAGCTCCATACAGTATACATGCGTCTGTCTGTCGTTGTTGTTTGTAAAGGAATGAACGATAATCTGTCCTGTGTGTTCAAACAAAATCTTATTGAATATTTTTTGTAGCATGAAAAGCGTTATGAGTATATGACACACAGTGTAGACCCAGATTGATATAGATTTCTACTGTTTTCAGCGACAACAGACAAATGACTGTAGCTGTATTGAGTATAACTGGTGTAGAACCGTAACAGGTCGGAAACGTGGCAGCCGATCTGGCTCTACTTGCAATGCAATAATGCAGTTGTACCGGTGTTTATCATGGAACAGTTCATATATTTCGGCTAGTAATATTAACTGTTTCACAGCTAATGAACTCCACTGTTTATACCAACATCTAGTTCTATGTCTGCAGTTCATTCCTTTGAAAAAACATGCATTGTTTATCCCAGTTCTTGATATTAACAAATATTGGGTTACAGGGTGCCATTGCACTGGAATAGTTTAAGCAATATATCAGGTTGCGCTATTAATGCAAGCATCGAAGTATCGATATAGGCTAACCCTCTCTTGTGACAACTAGCCTTAAACGGCTTGTGCTTGACAGATAACCTTTTTATTGACGCAGGGCGTTTTTTCTGACTGGAAACGTTGAGACCTATGGATCAATAACAAATGCCGATTAATTGGGTGCTTAAATACAATAATGGTGTTTGTTTTAGACCTTTAGCAAACTACAAGCCAATCTATGCTTACCTCTCCAAACAGTTTTGATGCAGATGAATCACTATCTTATCTGGATCCAAACTGTTTAACACTCCGATAGCATAATTATTTGAAAACAAACTTGTGAGAAATTGCTTTGCATTTTCTTTCGACAAAAGTTTGCTAAGCATGCCAAAACTTTAATTCATTTCGGGACACCGCTTCCATTTATGGAACCTTTTCAGAATAATCTGTATGATCTAGGCATGCGACAGGTAGATTCTCTTTAGAAGCAGTACTACTTTAAGTTTCTGGAATATAAAACAGATTGAATTTAGATAATAATCACCGTCATTATTGACTAACAATGACGTATTACCTTATGTATTTGAACTGCGTGCGGTTAACCCTTTCCTTCATATAAACAAGTTTTCATGCATCTGCAAACGGAGTAGATCCAGATTAGACGGCCCCAATCAAGGTCTGCTCTGTTTGCTAATGGAACTTGACAGATCTGTTTCTCTAGTTTCTAAAACTGCTACTATGTTCCACTTTCCATATTTCATTATATATAACTATTTTGTCCATGAATATTCGGTAGGTATTGAACGTTGGGACAGATATAGAACAGGTAGAACAGGTAGAACAGGTAAACGGTTAAACCTTTCGCCGCCAAATAGCGATTATCTGCTTAGAATAGTGTCTGCTACAAACTTCTTTCATTTCACTTCAATTCATCATCAAAATATCAAGCTTTAAGCAGTCACCTGCCCTAAATACCAACTAATTAACACAATTTAGTGGCCGAGATGTTTTTCTGTATTCTATTTAAAGACACGAAAAAACCCAACACATAAAGTATCTACCTCGACCATATAATTGATATAGGTGAGATTATATAAGAGCAGGTAGCTGCTTAATGCAAGCCGAATGGAATAGAATGCAGAAAGCTCACAGAAGAGCATTATATTTTACAACTTCAAGGGACCATATACATTTTAGATAACTAAAATCGAGTCTTCCGATTTCTTACCTGGACAATTTCTCACTTCCACAGCTTAATGCAGGTCTAAAGTAATGCTGAAAACTCGTATACGTTCTACATGCATTAAACTGTCACACGTGTTTTTAGGCATGCGCAGTGATACATTTAAAAACAATTGGGTATTGTAAATTTTGAAAGGACCGAACTTTTACTTCGAGATATCCGGAAATTCAAGTTTTTCGAATTGGGGATATCGAAGTTCTACTGTATAGGTTTAATTCAATTCAAATTTTATTGGCAATATCAGCATATACAATACTTTTGGCCAAGTAAATAATACAATATAAAGATGGCAAATGCATTACACTGATACCTACATCAATGTGATGAAATAATTAACATAGATTGAGCTAATAGATACTGATCCAAACACATTCTGATTTATAAATAGTAATGTAAATACATACAGAAACCTAAGAAGCAACATTTTCTATGCATTCTGTACGTTTTAACATAGCATAGTGGATACATTTTGACACATTTCTGATAATACCTACTTTTTTACTGGACATAAGATTGGCAAATTTAGACAGTGAAGGCCAAGACCTAGCAATTTTGTATTTCTTTCGTAAATCTGAATAAATGGGACAGCAAAGTCGAAAGTGATATTCTGATTCAGCTAAATTTAAACAGCACAGCTTACATTTACGATTATCCCTGTCTGTACCGCTAAATCTTCCGGCTTCAATTTCTAAAGCATGATAACAAAGTCTGAACTGTGAGAAAGTAGTTCTGACTTTATCATCATCTAACAAGTTGAGCTATCGCTCGAATTCGAACTCTGTTTTAAAAGATCTGTAATATTCTAACTTTGATTGAGAATTGACGGTATCATTCCACATTTGAATATACTGATCATGCAAATGCTGAGTTAATGATGGTATAAAATTATAGGCAGTGTTAAAATTATTCCACAGATAACTATACCCTAGTGATTCTACCAACGCTTTCATTTCATAAGACCAAACCTGGTTTTTATTAATGAATATGTTATTACTTTCTACTTGTTAAAAAACATTATGCATTAATGAATGCTCAGCTAGCATCATTTTACACCAACATTTTATAGATTTTTCTTTAGCAATCCCCAACAGCGGAAAACGACCAAGTTCACCAAGAACTGCAACATTTGATGTTTGGGGTCTTACCCCTAAAACTCTTATACAAAATTTATAATGTAACTTATCCTCATCCTTAAAACCATACACATCCCATGCTTCGGAACAGTACAGAATTATAGGTGCCACAAGGGAGTCAAACAGTGCAAGTTTCGTTTTTACATCTACAATTACTCTACTAAACAGAGATATTAGATTGTTGTATGCTTTTAGAGCCTGTTCATTTAGAGATTTCACGGCATGGTGTAAATTGCCATTAAAATAGAATTTTATACCCAGGTAGCAAAAACCATCGACAATGTCAATACATTAATTGCCTATTGTCCAAATGTGTCTAGTGTGGCTCTTTTTGTTTTCAAATATGCAAATATTGTTTTTTTTTTTAACATTTATATATTTAAGCCCCACACACTTGAATATCTATTAATACAATTCAAATGGGCTTGTAAACTGGTCGGGTCAGTTGTAAATAGACATATGTCATCAGCAAATAGCAACACATACTTGGATAATATGTGGAGATCGGAATCAGTCATATTATCCATATTTATACAATATAGTAGTTATCACATAAGCTGCAACTATTAGACATAATCGAACTCATTTTGCTTTAAAGAGCTATTAGTTGAGACAATGGGCAATTTGGTCATCAACTGCAGCAAAACCTCTATATAGCAGTTACTGAATGCGGTCTGATTCTGGATATTTAAGTCAGGTGGGAGCATACTGCAGGACGAAAGTTATGCAACACGCTCCCATAGGAACTTTCTACATTACTTTCTTTCTGCATTTTACATCCACCTGCTTTTAACCCTTCGCTTGCTGTTCACGTCAATACACCTACCTGTAAATAGTGAAGACACAGCTCCTGCAGGAGCTGTCTCATGAGGGCCTGCACTATTTACAAGTTGATTGTGCAACCAGTGCACCCACAGCAGTGATTGCACAGCGAAAAACTTGTACAAAGTGAAGATATATGTAATTATACAACAGGGCATGGGTAAAGAAGGAGAAATGTATATTAAAATTCAGCAAGAGAAGGGTTAAATACAACCATGCTTATTAATTACTTGGTCGCATTAGAAAGGTTCAATTGTATCTAAAAATATATGATACATCATGGTAATGAATGCTTTTCTTGATACTCAATCCTTTACTCCATGTAGGAAATAATGAGATCATGCATATTAATTAGAATTATTTTATAATTGCACATAAACACAGGAGTTTTTGGACACGTCACTGACTGTAAAATCGTATCTGTATCATTTCATAAGCAAATAGAACATACCCTGATCAGACGGCTCCTACAGGACCCGTCTGATCTGAATCTACTCTGTTCGCAAAGGTGTAGAAAGGCGTATTTGTGGAGTCAAGGGTTAAATGAGCAAACAATTAACATGAACAGTAGACTTTAGCTAATAACACAATGTTATTTAAAAGTATTAATTATTAATTTATCTGATATTTTCGCTGTCCGAATGACATTG
This sequence comes from Azorinus chamasolen, assembly GCA_963576725.1. Lineage (NCBI taxonomy): Eukaryota > Metazoa > Mollusca > Bivalvia > Cardiida > Solecurtidae > Azorinus > Azorinus chamasolen. The sequence continues at coordinate 40,593,738 of OY755239.1, forward strand.
CGGCATGATACAAGATATATGTACAGTCGTGTAGTCCTATTTCCACTACGTTTGTAAATTAAAACGTTTATATATATGCGTGCATCGTATACATACACAGTGGTGGAGAGACTGTCGGCTGACATGGAACGCCTCTGAGTTTGAAGGTCTGCAAGAAGTCGTTGTTCCACAAAATAAAGTCTGGGTTCCGGACATAACGCTTTATGACAAGTAAGTATATTTAATTTCCAAGTGTTTGAGTTAAGATATTGGACAATTCTAACAAGATGCCTTCCTCGCAAAATATTGATAACTTTCACAGGCAGTCGTAGCGCCTCATGGAATCGCTGGTGCACCGATCACTCGCTGATTATATACATATGAGTCTCAAAATGCAGAGTTGCTTAAACCTTATCCATCCGACTGCGACCTGACTTGGATTTGGTCAATAGTTTAAAAGATTGATCGAATAGGTTGTAGTCAAAATTACACTAGATCCAAAAATTATCAGACATTGCTTTTTTCCACAGCGGGGTAAGTGATAATGTAGGGCAAAAGTAAATTAGACAGAATCTCTACAGAACTACAGATAAAGGTGCGTACTCAGATACTTAAATCGTCATTTCTCCACCAAACTTTATGTTGTGACCACTCTCTAGAAGAGACGATTCTTAAATGTTGTCGCAACACAGGGTATGGCGGGGAAATAAAGAAGTTATTCTTGAAAATGTTTGAATGTACGCATCTTATCTGGACCTCTGCACTCTCTGGCAGGAGTGTTCTGTGTTTTTGCTTATCATCAGCTGTAACCTCTTATTATTTTAAAATCAACGTGTTTTTATTTCAAAGTTTGCATATAACAAGCAAAACATGATACATATCCTAAATAACATCTAGATTATAAACATATACAGTTATGTGGTATGAAACTGAGAAAGAGACAATACTCTACAAGAAACATTGTTATAGTGCTTTATTAATAAATTGAGAACAGCATCCCCACACACATGCATACACAATTCCTAATAAAACCTGAACTGAAATTAGCAAAATACAACAAATCAAACCTATATTGAATAATTAATACTCAACTGCCGGAAAGAGTTTTCTGGATGACCTTTGTCCTAGATATTCTTGTTTTCAGAGGTTAAACGTTAAGTATTGCTACTGATATTATTGTAATATGTTTTGCTTATTCACCACGTCATTTTAATTCGGAATGGTAATTAACCCCTTATCCTAGTTTGTAAAAATAATGTGTGCTCAAATATGGATCTGTTCAACTTTGACTACTTTCGATTCGAATAAGCTTTTTAAATAATACCTTGACACGAGCTTTTGAGAAACTGTTGACCAGTTGTCTAAACATCTTGGATACTTGTAAGACGCCGAGTAACACGGTGTCTCTTCTGAACCCGAGCTGTTTGCAGGTGCACTCAATGCCACAGATAACGGGATAAAGGTAATATACTTTATTTACGGTTGATGTATCTACAGTAAAACCTCTCTATAACGGCCACTAAATTACATCCGGTAGTTTGTGTTAAATGCAGGTGGCCGCTTAAAGCAAGGTGAAAGTAAAACAGAACGCTCCTATAGGAGCGTTCTGTTTTACTTTCACCTTGCTTTAAGCGGCCACCTGCCCTAAATACCAAATAATTAACACAATTTAGTGGCCGTTATAGAGAGGTTTTGCTGTATTTGTAATTTTATACCGTATTATTTCCATTTGTTTCAGTGCTGATAAGCAGCAGATCGGGATGGGAGATTATAACTTGCTTATCAGCAATGACGGGACGATAAGGTTCAATTTTCCATCCTTTGTTAAGTGAGTATTGAGCAATTATACACTGTAACCCTTTACTCCATGAATATTCATGAAAGAAATAATGACACTATGAATATTCATAAGATTAAATGTTATAATAGCACATGGACACATGATATTTTGGCCATTTCAGAAACTGTGGAGTCCTAACTATATTATACCAAATTATACAGAGCAAAATTGAAAGAAATAATCGAGCAGACATCATTATTATTTTCATTATTATTATTATTATTATTATTATCATTTGCAGCGGTTGAACGGGTTAATATTTTCCACTGATTTTAAATATGCCATTCGTTTATAAGACAAATTCGATAGACAATATTTTTGGCAGTTGGTAACGTTAATACCTTGAAACGTTTTCCCATTGGAATAGTCCATCTTACTGTCCATATGAAAATCATCAAAAGCCGTTGCCAAGTTGCTAGCGCCATCTGATTGCAGAAAGCACAACTGAACGGTCCAATGGAAAACGTTTCGAGCTATTGCAAGCAGTTTCACACGTTATCTTTAACTGAATGCAGTGGTGTTCACGTTTCAGGAGTCTCTGCGCTGTAGACGCTACCCATTTCCCCTTTGATTTCCAAGCTTGCAAATTAACCTTTGGTTCTTGGGTATATAGCGGTGACAAGATCAATGTAACCAGCTTGTCCAACTCGGCGGATATGACGTCATTTGTCCAGAACACGGAATGGCGCATCACTAACGTTCCGGTTATTAGACTGGCTACAAACTACGGGGCAGAGGTCTTTCCAACGGTGACGTATGTTGTGAAACTTGAGGTATGAACGTCATCGTTATCCTGCTGTTCGCGATCAGACTCTTTTTTGAAAACAGCTTGGATCCGGATGAGACGCCGAGTAACTCTATGTCTCATCAGGATCCAAGCTGTTTGACCCTGGTTCAATATTTTCTAAAACGTTTGATCGAATCTGCAGTTATCAAAATGGCACCGTTTGATGAGGGCCTGCACTATTTCCTTGTGAAATAATATAGATAAACATCCCGTATTCATATGCCATTATTGAAGTTCAGCTACATGTATTAAGTATTCTTAATGTCATTATTTCTAATATGAATATTCACCGGATAAAATGTTAATAAGAGTATTGATCGATATACAGTAAAAATCCTCTAAACCAGGATTCTAGTAGAGAAGAATTTAGATACTTTTAGACAGGTGGCTGCTTAATGCAGGGTGAAAGTTATACCGAAAGCTCCAAGAGGAGCTTTCTGAATTGGCTTTTACTCTGCATTAAGCTGCTATCTGTCTCCAAGACTGATATATATACTAAATTGAACGTCATATATAGAGGGTTTTTACTGTATATATTTTGTTAATGTTATACATAGGTAGATTAAACCATGTATTATGGGTTATTCTCCAATACTGTCGTCGGTGTGATACTCCTATCGTTTAACCATCATGCCGCTATACACGGTCTGAGTCGCATAGTTTGAAAACAGCTTAACCCATTACCTCATAGGCTATATTTAGATCCAACCTCTTTGAATAAATCTACCGAAAAGGAAAATTTTTAGAATTTTGTAGTTTGAAACCATTGTGATAAATAGAGCATTTGCTCCTATAGGAGCAAATGCTCTATTTATCACAATGGCTTCGACAGATGACTTTTGCAGAGGCGTCAAAAGGCGTCAATATGAGGGAATGGATTAAATCTAGATAAGCCCGGAGTCACTCGAAGTCTCACCAGGATCCAAGCTGTTTGACATACGGCCTATAGTTTCCCAAAAGTTTTAACCAATCGTGTGTAAGTAAAACATGTAGTAGATCAGTTTGAGAAGAAATCATTTTTTTCAGTAGACTAAGAGTTAATATTCACTTATTGCTTTATAATATTGTTCACTTTATTTTTCAGAGACGTCCATTATTTTATGCCCTAAACCTTTTGTTTCCGTGTTTCCTAATTTCGTCGGTGGCTATCCTTGGGTTTCTTCTTCCGCCGGCGTCGGGAGAAAAGGTGAACCTAGAAATCACGGTAATGCTATCGCTGGCTGTGTTTCAGCTCATTGTCCTTGAGATGATGCCTCCTACTGGAGACCGGGTACCATTTATCGGTAATCAAAGTTTTTGCTTTTCGCTTAAAGTCGTATTCTGTATAATTGAAACTTAACCCTGTCTCTGTTCTATATTTATTTCAAATTTCAATATCTACTAAGTATTCATTGACAACATACATTTAGTTATAATGAAATATGGAATGTGGAACATTTTAGCCATTTTGGAATTTACAGAAACAGATGTATCCAATTCTATAAGCAGACAGAACATATCCTGATCAGACGGCTCCTGTAGCCGGTCTACTCTGTTTGCAAATGCGTAAAAACGTTTATATGAATGGTTAGTATCTGCCCAAAGTTTGATCAGTAGCACGCTATATTAAATTCCGATTCATTCCAGCTTTTGAGGATCTGTTGATCTGGGTCCATGCTTATAAAACTTTTAGTTGAGTCTGAGTACGTTCTCAAGCTTTTGATTGGTCAGATTTGAGCCAGAGGCTCAAATCTGACCAATCAAAAGCTTGAGAACTCAAATCTGACCAATCAAAAGCTTGAGAACGAAACTCAGACTCAACTAAAAGCTTTATAAGCATGGACCCAGGAATGATTGCCAAACAGTTGGGTCCTGGTGAGTCAGCCCTGATCGGGATGAACACCTCTGGTGGTGTAACAAAGAACTCAAACCTTGATGAGTATCCGAGTTGTCACGTATTTACAAACAGAGTAGAACCAGATCAGACGGATCCTACAGGAGCCGTCTGATCAGGGGCTGTTCTGTTTGCTAATGGAATTTGAAAAAAAATATTTTTCTTTACTTTCTACATTGACTAATTTTTCCATCTTCCATATTTAATTATAACCATTTTGTCCATGAATATTCAGCAGGTATCGAAATTCGGAATAAACATAGATCAGGGAAAGGGTTAAGGACGAGTTGACATAACCCCCACCTGTAAACTCTCAATACAGCGACCGTCCGTAATAGGTCTTATTCTGAGTTTTAAGACAGGTTTTAGCTTAACCCTTTCCCAGTTCTATGGTTAGTCCAAATTTTAATACCTATTGAATTTTCGTGAACAAAATAGTGAAAACGAAATATGAACAGAACAGAATACATTCTTTATTAACAATCTGTACATTGCAACATATGTGTATATACAATAGTTTCATGACATGGCATATAATAGTATAGCGAACAGAAATAACATCGAACTGCTACGGTCAGTACAAGAAAATGAACCCAGGATTATTTAAGTCACATAATTATTAAGCACGTTATTGCGGAAGATAAAAGCTTCTTTATTACGGAAGGTGGATCATTGTAGCCATTTTAGAAACTAAAAAACAACAGCTCTACCAACTTCCATTAGCAAACATAGCAGACCCTGATCAGACGGCCCCTATAGGAGCCGTGTGATCTGGGTCTACTCTGTTTATAAATGCGTGAATATGGGTTTATATGCGGGAAAAGGTTAATACATGATGAAATTAATACTTGCGTTCTGCATTCCCCCATGTTGATGTCTTTTGACGCCTCTTTAAATGTCACTTTCTGAAACTGTTGCGATAAATAGAGAATTTGCTCCATATCACAATGATTTCAAAACTATATATACCATTCTTAATGTTTCCATTTCTCTAGTAAATGCCCCTTTTAGGTAGATTCATTCAAAGAGGTTGGTTCTAAATTAGCCTACGGTATGAAGGAATGTGTTAAGCAACCACGTGTTCTTATGGACGCCATGTTTAATTCATTATATTGTCTCTGTATGCTGGTTCTACTTCATCTGTTCTACTTTAACCCCTTCCCTCATGAATATTAATTTAAGTATTTATGACTGCATTAATAATCATTGACTTAAGATTTATAATGATATATAAATTTACCCTTCGCTTGCTGTTCACGTCAATATACCCACCTGTAAATAGTGAAGACCCAGATGAGACAGCTCCTGTAGGAGCTGTCTCATCAGGGTCTGCACTATTTACAAGTTGATTGTGCAACCAGTGCACTCCACAGCAGTGATTGCACAGCGAGATACTTGTAGACAGTGAAGATATATAGAGGATCTTACATGAGTGTTCTTGATTATTGGATTTATTAAATGAGTCTTTTTAAAACGATAAAAAACGAGCTTTAGCGAGTTTTTTTTATCGTTTTAAAAAGACGAATTTAATAAATCCAATAATCATGAACACGAATGCAAGATCCTATTTATAACATAACACACACAAATGTTATTTGCAGCCAATATTTCAGCAGTAACGTGAATTGTTATAAATTCTCCTTACATATAGAAATGATGAATGAAAGGTGTTATTAGGTTCGCTAGGTAACTGGGACAAAGTAGGTCCAAATTTTCCAACTTTTTTTTTACTTACTGTCATATCAACCAGGATCTAATTCAGACCTCTCTGGTATTCAATTTAACTGTGATAGTTTATGATACAAAAACATACAGAAACACGTCAAAATAAATTTTGAGTTACAGTTTTGACATACATAGTTACAAACACGTCACATTATGACGTCATTGTACACAACATGTGTCTATGTAAAGCGCGCCATTTACATGAAGATCCACATACAGTCGCCAACACGTCCGACACTCACTGTCAATGGGATTCGAAATGCGCTTTCGTTTTGGTATATTAAGCCCTTCATTAGTGTTGTATGTATACACATGGACATGGACATTTCCACCGAGAAAAAAATCTCGATTCAAGTTCAGTGAAAATGTTTGAAATGGACAAAAGATTCAGTACGGACTGCTGCATAAAATGTGTTGGAACAGGAGTAAGATTTTCGCGATCAGCTGAGTTAGTGAGTATAGCATATTTGAAATATGTTTGTGCTGTGCTGGATTCAGATGACTATAGTTGTTGATTGATGAGATATTTGTGTGAGTAGAAATCTGCATAAACAAAAGGACATGCGGTGAAGAAAATGCAAAGTTGAGGAGGCGTTTTAAATGTAGAATGGATTGTATGGGTCAGAGTAGCTGGTAGGTCTTTTTTGGCATACATTTTGTATATGATTCCTGACAGGGATTACAATTTGTATTATTTTATCGAAATTAAGGCGCAAGTGCCAACAATCCTTTGCCATCTATCGTGACTCAATCGTGGACAGGTAGGTCGACCACCGTCCGCCAGTTTGTTTGTTTTGACAGCGCGTAGGAATCGTTCGAATGTCATTCGGTCGTTCGAATGTTATTCACTAGTGAATATATGCCCATGATTATCAAAAAATAAATGATAGTGTTACGTCACGCTGAAGCCACGAGTTATGTTATAAGTGTAATTATACAACAGGACATGGGTAAAGAAGGAGAAATGTATTTTAAAATTCAGCAAGAGAAGGGTTAACAAGGAAAGTTGTTGGCTGTGACAGAAACTTCAGAATCAGATCTATATTGGTCCATAGGCAAACAGATGAGACGCTGAACAGACAACTTTTACAGGAGCTGTCTAATCTGGGTTTACTCTGTTTGCAAAGGTACCAAAATCATATTTATGGGGGAGAGGGTTAACAACTGAAAACAGTCCAACCAGTGTTTGGTCACTTTATCGTTTTATTTGCAGCACTATATTTCACCATTTCCATGGTCCTAGTGGGACTTTCGTGTCTTGCCACCGTCATTGTGCTAAACGTTCATTTCAAGGGTACAGACGCCATACCTATACCTCCATGGGTAAAGCACTACATTTATACACCTCTGGCCAAGGTCACACGCATCAATCTAAAGCAATACAACGACTGGACGACTCAAAATGTTAAAGTAAGTAGATAGTATTGGACGACCCAAAGTATGAAAGTAAGTTTATTTGTATTGAGGTTTTATGTCGCTTTCCTTCATATAAACGTGTTTTCACGCATTTGCAAACCGAGTAAACCCTCTTATAGGAGCCATATGATCAGGATCTGCTAATGAAATTCGAAAGATCTGTTTCTTTACTTTCTAACTTAGCCACAATGAACGCCGTGAAAGCACCACGGGATCGCCGACGTTAAACATGAATACACTATAAGAAAAAGTAAAACAAAACCACAACCTTGAAAAAAACCGATCATACTTTGTTCGCACGACACACCCGTTGCCACCTCTCCATGCTTATGACATTTCTATTGAGAAACAATTCATCATCCATTAATGATTCGATATTGTAAGAAAATGACAATAATGATTTTTTCCCGAAAAGGGGAATGAAAGCTTAAAGCCTTGTATTCGCCAAGACATGGGTTATCTCCCCTGCTTACAATTTTTAAAGACTTCTTTATTTCGCCACCAAATCATGTGTTGTGCAACTCTTTAGAATTGTCTCGAAGAGACGATTCTAATGCGTGGTCATAATATAGTGTTTGGATGAGAAATGACGAGTTTAGTATTTGAATACGCCCCTTCATCTGTAGGTATGAATACGTTTAATTATTTTTTCACGCTGATTGGAATACTTATTCTGAATGTGTGAGAACACAGGATATTGACATGGATGAATTTCATTACCTGATAGCAATGCCTTTTCACGCCTATGCAAACAGAGTAGAACCAGATAAGACGGTTCTTGTAGGAGACGTCTGACCAGGGTCTACTCTGTTTTCTTACGAACTGATACATATTTGATTGTACAGTTTCTTACATTGCCAAACTATAATGTATTCATTCATATACCATGGTAACAGATCAGCTAAATTATTTTCATATCATTATATTTACATAAATTGGCATGAAAAAATGGGTTAATCTGACCGATTTGCCTCTTTAATAATTAACAACGAAATAATGGTAAGGCTTCCTCATAATAGCATTATGGATGAAACCCAGGTGAGAGAAATCAGGCCCGAATGGTCTCTTGCAAGTATTACACTGACAAAAAAGATATGCAGCTACACGCATTTTATATGGCCGATTTACGCATTGTATAACAGATACAACTGGCTCGTTGAAATTGCGATGTTTCTAGCGAAAGTGGATAAAATGAACTTTTTTATGAAGAGCGGCGAACAATATAGACTCTTGTCAGACAACACCTTCAAACTTTTGGAAGATCTGAGCTTACTTTGCCAAAGACATGGCTAAATGAATGACTGGTACATGGCAGTTACTACTTGCTCCTTTTTTAATTAAGTACGTGTTTTAATTGTGTATGGTGATAGGAACTTGTGGCTCTGACAGAAACTGTAGAATCTGACCTATATCATGATCAAACCGAACGGGTCCTAATCAGATGGCTTCTAAAGGAGCAGTCTGATCTAGGTCATTTCTGTTTATAAAAGCGTTAAAAGTGTGTCTATGGAGTAAAGGGTAAATAAATAATAAATATAGATTGAAGTAGACGGTTGATTATTGCAGAACGAACACAATGTAGAAAGTCACGCGCAACGTTTGCCCTGCATTAACACATTACCTCATAGGGTCTTTTTTCAGATCAAACCTCTTTGAATGAAACTGCAACAAGAACCCCGTGTGTCGGAGCATTATACGCCCGAAGTATGTGCTATCTTAACATGCGCACTATTAATTTAAGTTGAAGGTCACCAGGACATTGACCTTTGACCGACTGACTTCAAAATCAATAGGAGTCATGTACCGGCCACGACCTACCTTCATCATAAGAATAAAGACAGCACACCTAATACTTATGAAGTTATTGAGCGGACAATATTTTTGAGTTGAATGATACTGTTACCTTGACCTTTGACCTACTGACATCAAAATCAATAGGAATCATCTACTAGCAATTACCAACCTTTCTACTAAGTATAAAGGCAACACACCTAATACTTATCAAGTAATTGAGCGAATAAGATTTTTGAGTTGAATGTCACTTTGACCTTGACTTTTGATTGACTGACCATAACATCAATAGGGATCATCTACTAGTCGTTACAAACGTTCCTACTAAGTATAAAACAGCACACCTAATACTTATCTAGTTATTGAGCGGACAATATTTTTTGAGCTGAAGGTCACTGTGACCTTGACATTTGATCAACTGACCGCATACTCAATAGGGGTCACCTACCAGCAATTACCAACCTTCCTATTAACTATGAAGACAGTACACCTAATACTTATCAAGTTATTGAGCGGACAATATTTTTGAGTTGAAGGTCACTGTGACCTTGACCTTTGACCGACTGACCTCAAAATCAATAGGGGTCATTTATTAGCCATGGCCAACCTTCCTACCAAGTATGAAGACTGCAAACTTAATAGTTGTCAAGTTATTGAGCGGACAAAGATGTGGCTAACGGACGGAAGGGCAGACGGACAGACGGACAAGCACCATGCCATAATGCCACCGAACTTACCTTTGAGCGTATAAAAACATAGAATCGTGTACTTTTGAGACTGTTGACGTGTGATGACATTACAAACAAATTAAATTGTAGCAATGGGCAAAGCCGTATAAGAATAGCTGTATAATGTCATATGAAACAGAAGCTTCCCATGATCAGACAACTTTTACAAGAACTCTCTGATTAAAGTATTCTGTGTTTACAAACGCGTGCACAAGCGTTTTTATGAGTTAAGTTATAAATATATTTTATGTTGACATTATTTCGTACGTGAATATTCATGAATGAAAGGGTTAATGCAGAACAAACTCATAAGGGACACTTACTTTAGGAGCTGTCTGTGTAACGTTTGCCCCGTATCAATCTACCGCCTGTCTGAAAACACTCTAATAAGACATCTTTTGAAACACCACTTTAGAAAGGTCCAGAGGTCCAGATAAGATGCGTAAATTAAAACATGTCTAGAATAACTTCTTTATTTCCCCACCAAACTCTATTATGTGACCACTCTTTAGAATCGTCTCGGAGAGACGATTCTAAAGAGTGGTCACATAACAGGGTTTGGTGGAGACATGACGATGTTAGTATTTAAGTATACGCACAATTATATGTTGCTCTGAACTTAGGTTTACTGTACATATTGTGACACACAAAACAGACACGTCGACCTACAACAATATGAAACAATAATTTGGCCTGAACGTTGACCGGGATATTTGGCAAACTTCCATACTTATTGGATGCATAGATCTTGAACGAAAGCTGCCAGACTGTTTCCGATACTGTTTGAAAAGATCACATTACTAATCTGTCTATATGCTGACCTAAACTTAATTGTTAGAGGTCGATTATTGACCCAGAAACGCGTTGCAAACAAAGCTTTAAAACATTCGTACCGACCTAGTCTAGATGAGAGTAAAAGCTCTCTTAACCCGCCCCCTGTTGAATATTCATGTAACAAATAATAACACCATGAATATTTGTCAGCTGAATTCTTATAATGACTTACGTACACATAATTTTTTTACCATTGGCAGAAACTGTAGAGTCGCATCAATTATAATAACATAAGCAAATAGAGCAGACCCTGACTAAACGACGGCTCCTACAAGAGCCGTTTGATCTGGGTCTAGTCTGTTTACAAAGGCATGGAAATGCGTTTATAAGAAGGAAAGAAAGGCTGTGGAACACATGATGTGAATTAAAAGTTTTGGACAGTTGCAATTTTGACTATTTCCCATTCGATCAAGCTTTTGAGAAACTAACTATTGACCGAGTATCAAGCAGCTTGCATCCAGATGAAATGCCGAGCTTCTCGGCGTCTCATCTGGATATACATGTAAACCGTTTGCAATTAGCGAGTCAATTCACATATAGCGGAAGTGGGGTTAACCCTTTCCCTCATATAAACGTGTTTTCACGCATTTGAAAACAGAGAAGACCCAGATCAGACGGCTCCTAGAGGAGCCGTCTGATGCTCTGTTTGCTAGCAGAATTTGATAGATCTGTTTCTTTACTTTCTAAAATGTCTACAATGTTCCACCTTCCATATTTCTTTATAACTATTTTGTTAATGAATATTCATTAGGTACTGAAAATTGGCCTAAATACAGAACAGGGAAAGGGTTAAACAACCTCTCATTTCTCTTTGAATCAGTCAAGCGACATTTATATCAATAGATTCTATCCAACTGTCGCGAAACTGGTGACCGAGTGTTAAACTATCTTGATGACTTACTCGATGTCTGAGCTGGGTCCAAGCCAGCTACAATTACGAGAAACTATTAGCCGAGTGTCAAACGGAATGGATCCTAATGAGACACCGAGTAACACGACGTCTGATCTAGATCTAAGCTGTTTGGACATGGGAACCAGGTCACGGATAATGGTATTAGAGTTAACATTTACTCCTTAACCCTTCGCTTGCTATTAACGTCAATATACGTACCTGTAAATAGTGAAGACCCAGATGAGACAGCTCCTGCAGGAGCTGTCTCATCAGGGTCTGCACTATTTACAAGTTGATTGTGCAACCAGTGCATTCCACAGCAGTGATTGCACAGCGAAATACTTGTACACAGTGAAAATATATGTAATTATACAACAGGGCATGGGTAAAGAAGGAGAAATGTATTTTAAAATTCAGCAAGAGAAGGGTTAAATACCAAATATAGTAAATAGGAGCTGTCTGATCAAGATCTGCTCTGTTTGCTTATTATAATGCATAAGTATGATTATTCCCTTTCTTTTATGGTAAAACATCCTGTGTCCATATGCTATTATTACAAACGATCTAATTAATTGATGTCATTATTTTTTACATGAATAAATCATGGAGTTTCTCAATATGTTTTTGTGTTCAAGCTGTTTGCAAAAGCGAATCAGGTAGGTGGTACATATAAGGGTTACATACCATCTCAGTATCTGTTTTGGTTAGTAAACAAATCTCTAAATGAACCACACTATCTATATCGACCACCTTAAATAGGACTAATTCTGTTTATTTAAGACAGGATGTATGTTATTGTTGGAGAACGTTACACCAAAACCTCATAGAACTATTGAATTACTTTCGTCCTGCATTAAACCCATTTCTTATATTGACTCCTCTGTAAAAGTCACCTTTGTAAACCACTGTGATAAATAGAGCGTTTGCTCCGTAAGAGCAAATGCTCTATTTATCACAATTGTTTCAAAACTACACACTAATAAAATGCTCCATTTCTCTAAGAAATGTTCCTTTTCTTGTTTATTCAAAGAGGTTGGGTCTAAAAATAGCATATGAGGGAATGGGTTAACTTGTCGGTGACTCAATGGGCTTGCTCCAATTGCAAGATTTGTGATTATTTATGTTTTGAGAATTATTGATGGAAAGTCCCGTCTGTTACTTCAGGTGATAGTTTCTACTTTCAATTCGTTTTTATACGCCCACCTAATAAAGGTGGTCGTATATTGTCATGGCCCTGTCCGTCCGTCCGTTCGTTCGTTCGTTCGTTCGTTCGTGTTCGTTCGTTCGTTCGTTCGTTCGTTCGTTCGTTCGTCCGTCAACATTTTGTTTGTCCGCTGTTTTCTGGGAAAACTATTTGACAGATATTAATGAAACTTCACACAAATGTTAAATGCATCAAGATCTGAAGCTTAGTTGATTCTGAGGTTCATTTGATTTTTCATTTCAGAGTTATGGCCCTTGTCCTTAAAAAATATGCAAATAGTTTGTCCGCTGTTTTCTGGGAAAACTATTTGAGAGATATTAATGAAACTTCACACAAATAGTTAATGCATGAAGATCTGAAGCCGAGTCGATTCTGATGTTCATTTGATTTGTCGTTTTGAAGTTATGGCCCTTTTACTTAAAAAATAATGCAAATACATGCAAATAATTTGTCCGCTGTTTTCTGGGAAAACTGTTTGACAGATATTAATGAAACTTCACACAAATGTTTAATGCATCAAGATCTGAAGCTGAGTTGATTCTGAGTTCATTTGATTTGTCGTTTCGGAGTTATGGCCCTTTTACTTAAAAAATAATGCAAATACATGCAAATAGTTTTTCCGCTGTTTTCTGGGAAAACTATTTGAGAGATATTAATGAAACTTCACACAAATGTTTAATGCATCAAGGTCTGAAGCTGAGTCGATTCTGAGGTTCATTTGATTTGTCGTTTCGGAGTTATGGCCCTTGTCCTTAAAAAATAATGCAAATAGTTTGTCCGCTGTTTTTTGGGAAAACTATTTGAGAGATATTAATGAAACTTCACACAAATGTTTAATGCATCCAGGTCTGAAGCTGAGTCGATTCTGAGGTTCATTTGATTTGTCGTTTCGGAGTTATGGCCCTTTTACTTAAAAAATAATGCAAATATATGCAAATAGTTTTTCCGCTGTTTTCTGGCAAAACTGTTTGACAGATATTAATGAAACTTCATGCACATGTTTAATGCATCAAGACCTGAAGCTAAGTCGATTCTGAGGGTCATTTGATTTGTTGTTTTGGAGTTATGGCCCTTGCACTTAAAAAAATAATGCAAATCTATGCAAATATGAGGATGGCCATAAGGCATGTTGAATCAGAGAAAGTTTGCAAGTGGGCGTATTATGTACCGTATGCGGTACTCTTGTTGAAAATAACTACAAATCAGATAAATCATTTGTTTAAAAGCTGAAAAGAAGTATATCGCATGAAAACCAATCGCATAATTCCGAAGAAGACAAAACGTCCATGTGTTTAACCCTTCGCTTGCGATTCACGTCAATATACCTACCTGTAAATAGTGAAGACCAAGATGAGACAGCTCCTGCAGGAGCTGTCTCATCAGGGTCTGCACTATTTACAAGTTGGTTGTGCAATCAGTGCACTCCGCAGCAGTGACTGCACAGCGAAATACTTGTACACAATGGAGGTATATGTAATTATACAACAGGACATGGGTAAAGAAGGAGAAATGTATTTTAAAATTCAGCAAGCGAAGGGTTAATATCGAAGCCTCCGATGTTATTCGCCAATGTATTAGTATTGATTCGGGTTGCGTGTTTTGTTTCGTAACTATTCGACATAGGCCGATACTATTTTGTTGTAGAACAAACTATTACAAGTGTCGACGAAAACGGGGTATTTTGTAACATAGGGGCATTATTCGATATAATTCAAAATGACAATCTTAGTAATAATAATTATTAAACACAATAATGATTGAACATTACAACTACCATGTTTTATGAAGTTATTGAAAATATTACTTTGTTGTAGGACTCTCAGTTTAACGGAAAGGTCACTTTGCGCAGACGAAACTTACTTAACGCCAAAAGCAATCACCTGCTTTACAATACCCCACAATTATTTTTACGTAGTCACTATTGGCAAGGTTCTGTTGTACGTCTTAAACTAACCAACACATTTCTCAAACTTTTAGGCACGCAGATTATCGCTGGTTCCCATACACAGCAATGGCAACACAAACAACGGGTACCAACACAGTCAGACTCTAAATGAAAACGAACACGTTGCTAAAGCAGCCAACGGCTTTGTCAAAGACCACATTTTGATTGAAAATGGCAGCCACCCAGAGACAGAGTTACATGCGCAAGAATCACGGGAAAAGAATCATAATCACATGCCACAGGAATCCAACCCAAACCATGACGACATGTTGCGGATGGTCCAGAGAGTAAACAACACCCTTGAGTCAATAAACAGGCACGTGCAAGACGCCCCGGATAACAATCTACACCGTGGTGCCAGCTGGCGGATATTCGCGCTGATTCTTGACAGATTGTTCATGGGTCTGTACGTTTTGAGTCTGCTTATTGGGGCAGTATCTATGTCTTTTAAGTATATCATCACCAAAGAAACGCCTGAGTTATGGAACAATGACAATACTGTGTGAAGTGTTTAAAGTGTGATAATAAAGTGAAACCTCGCTAATCCAACACACCAATAAGTATCGTTATCGGTGTTAGAAACAGGTGACTAGTCTACTCAACGCAGGACGAACGTCGTGCTGAAAAGCCCTGTAGGAGCTTTCTGTATTCACCTTGCATTAACCAGTCACTTGCATATAATCTTATTCTTTATTAAAGGTTCGGATTAGTGAGGTTTTACTTTATCATGATTTAATGTAGTATCATGATAGAAATAATTAAAACTGAATCACCCCTTTCTAAATATCAGTAAGCAAAATATGTATCAAACTTTGTCATTGAAAAAAAGAGATTTTTATGAAAAAATGCAGCCCATGATCAAAGGGCTCCCCAAGGAGCCCTTTGACCCGGGTCTACATTGTTTGCAAAGGTCTTATATAGTGGCTGTCCACACTTTAAGGTTAAACATTTTGATGTGTATGTTTGCTTATAGTTGTTCATGTTCTTGCTGGCGTGCGGTGTTTAGCTGTAGATTGCAAACAATATGTTTCACATCCAAGTATCAAAAGTCAATACCAATGACATTGTATTGAAAATGTATACAACATAGGCCCAGATAAGATGTGGCCACATCATAGAGAGACTGGTGTAGAAATGGCGATCATAGGCACCTTTATCTATTGATATGATAAAACCATGCCAGTCGTTGTAACACATACAATCTTTCATATGGTATTTTGAAATCTGTGTTTTTGAAATAAGCAGAGTAAGCCCCTCTAAGCGCCTACCAAAATAAATTAAATTTTGTGTCTTAAAGGTAGGTGGTAGGTTAACGCTAGATGAGAGTTATGCAGAAAGGTCCTGCATGAACTGTTTGCACAACTTTCGCCCTAGATTAACCCTTCTCTTGTTGAATTTTAAAATACATTTCTCCTTCTTTACCCATGCCCTGTTGTATAATTACATATATCTTCACTGTGTACAAGTATTTCGCTGTGCAATCACTGCTGTGGAGTGCACTGGTTGCACAATCAACTTGTAAATAGTGCAGATCCTGATGAGACAGCTCCTGCAGGAGCTGTCTCATCTGGGTCTTCACTATTTACAGGTAGGTATATTGACGTGAATAGCAAACGAAGGGTTAAGCAACCACCTGCTCTTGCAGAACCTGTGTTTATCACAAACTGGTCGCTTTACGGGGTTTACTGTACAATTCAATAATGCTTATCGTTATAACACATACAAATTTTGAAATATCTGTCTTTGAAATAAGTATATCATATGCAATTCTCAGTACAATAATCATTACTGCGGTTAATACTTTAGCTTCATTGTCGTGGCTACGTTGATATACTTTAACCCTTTCCTTTATATAAACGTGTTTTCACGCATTTGCAAACAGAGTAGACCCAGATCAGACAGCTCCTATAGGATAAACATAAGGTTTGGTGGAGAAATAAAGAAGTTATTCGTGAAAATGTCTTTATTTACGCATCTTATCTGGAGCTCTGGGTAATAGTGATGTTTTAGAATTTGTATGTTTCGTGCATTTATGTTTTTACAACATTAAACTCCGATGTTTGCATTTAACCTTTTCCCTGCTCATTATTCATGTAAGAAATATATTGACATCATGAATATCTGTTAGCTGATTTTTTCTTTATGATTTCATAAGCAAACAGAGCAGGCCTGGATCAGCCGACTCTTACAGGCGCTGTTTAATCTAGATATACATTGCTTTCAAAGGCAGGGAAGTGGTTAAGGGTTGGGGATACAGAAAAAAGGATCGGTATGGGTAAGCGGAAACGGTCCTTCACGTTTTATCACGACTTGGCCTCATCTTCAGAAATGATATATCTGATTCTAAAAGTGTTGCCAAGGAAAATATGCCAGCATCTTGTTCGTTTCACTACACGCACGCTAAATAATTGTCGCTTGCAAATGTGTTCAGTGTGTTTTGCAAAATTCATGAATAGAGTATCAGATATCCAGGGTTCTGATGATACGCCGATTTACTCAGTGTCTGATCTGGATCTAAAATGTTTGCACAGGTACTCACGAATTCGCTCCTAGCGCGCAAAGAGTTGAGTAGTATGTATTTAACCTTTCAAGCCTTTGCAAACAGAATAGACTCAGATCAGATGGCTCATATAAGAGCCGTCCGATCATGGTCTGCTCTGCTTGCTTATGGTATAATACAGATTCAACAGTTTCTGTCTGAGCCTAAACACCCTGTGTACATATGCCATCATAAAACTTCAGCTAGTATATATTCATGATGTGATTATTTCTTACATGAATAGTAAACAGGGAAAGGGTTAAAATGACTCCAATGGGGTGTGCGGGATGGGTTCCTTTGAATATACATGTATTTGTATTCATATTTTGCCTTTTCAATTTCAGTTTCATGTTATTCAGTTTCATGATATTCATGAAAGCATACTAACCGATTGAAATTGTTTGATATTCTGGTTGTGGTTTTGAACATAAATGACAAGAAAAATACTAACAATTGTTTTTTATATATATATATATGAGCACTTTCAGTTCAGTGAAATATTTTCCGCATTTATCGAAGTAAAATTAAAAAATGCTTCATATTTAACCCATGTACTCCAACAAGTATATATGAGGTTTAATAAGACAGGGTAGACCAACACAATATAACACCTGAATGGGGATCTCTGAACAGCGTCGGTACTTTTGTCTCAACGAACCGGTGCAAATGGTTTATACCAGCATATACTCTTTCATTAAACACAGGAGTCTTAAAAGCGGGTAATACTCCTGTAGGAGCTTTCTGTATTACTTTTACCCTGCATACACTATCACCTGCCTTACAGACCCCTATTAGACCTCATTTTGATGACAGTGTAGACGGGTTCTAATATACTTGTTTTGTGGTCGGCCCTCAACATGGGTTCCAAAATTCAATTTGGACACGTTTGTCGTAGATAATGCGATTGATATGTACAGTAAAACCTCTCTATAACGACCACTAAATCATGTTAATTAGTTGGTATTTAGAGCAGGTGGCTGCTTAAAGCAAGGTGAAAGTGAAACAGAACGCTCCCATAGGAGCGTTCTGTTTTACTTTCACATTGCTTTAAGCAGCCACCTGCCTTTAACACAAAATAATTGATGTAATTTAGTGGTCGTTATAGAGAGGTTTTACTGTACAGAAAATACGTTTTGAGAGCACTTTATTAGTCTGGAGAGCTGTTGAGACCAACCAATTTCTCTGATCACAAGAAATATAGACACACTGCACTAAATCAACTTGGTTTAAACGTAATATAGGTCGGAGTTTGATATTGCAAAAGTACTGGATGATTTATCCCATTACTCCTTAAATACGCCTTTCTATACGCCTTTCTATACGCCTTTCTATACGCCTTTGCAAACAGAGTAGACCAATATCAGACGGCTCCAATAGGAGCCCTCAGATCAGGGTCTGATCTGTTTGCTTATGATATAATATATTATATTATTTTGCAGTGTTTGCCATGCACAAATTTTTTTGCGTCCATGTGCTATCGTAATAAATTAATCTCATTATTTCTTTGACGAATCTTCATGGAGGAAGGGGTAAAAATCATGAAACGCAACAGCATTCTAAAACATTATTAAAACCACTTTAAATGTGATTATAAAATGTAAGACATTGTAATTGCCTACACCTTGGATTTTATTATTGGCCAAATATTCGAGGACGGTGAGTCTAACACTAAAGTACCTCATGGCTAGCCAGATTTTTCGGTGCTTGAAGTTATGGCAAAAAACAACAATTAAGAGCCAACCATTGATATGTGTACCATTATAAAACCAGCATTTATTTAACCCATTCCCCCATACGTTAATTTTAGATCCAACCTCTTTGAATGATTCTATCAAAAAGGAATATTACATGTAACTAGAAAAAAGGATAAGTTTAGAATTTATTTTGTAGTTTTGAAACCATTGTGATACATAGAACATTTGCTCCTATGTAGCAAATGCTCTATATATCAAAGTGACTTTTAGAACGACGTCAAAAAGTGTCAATATGAGGAAATGGGTTAAAGTGATAGTCCCTAATTGCAACGCGTTTAAAAACATTCTAAAGATTACCTAATTCATGTATATGTTGAAAAGCAGTATACCGCAAACAACAACAACAACAACAAAACAATCGGTCGAATAAACGCTGAAATTCATGTTTGCTATGTAAGATTCCGATTTTATTCGTCGGTGTATTAGTATTTATTTAAGTTGCATTTTAGTTGCGTTTAGTTTCGACATAGGCCGGTACTATTTGGCTGCACAACAACAATTATAAGTATCGATATAAACGGTTAATTTTGTATCAAATAAGCATCTTCGATATAAGATTAGATTGACAAGTTTCATAAGAATGACGTAACATAACAAATACCCTGTTTATAGGGTGTTATTAAAAACAAATACCATGTTTATAGGGTGCTATTGAAAATATGTGTTTACTATAGCGACAATCACTTTAAATACTGTAAAACCTCTCTATAACGGCCACTAAATTATGTTAATTTATTGGTATTTAGGGCAGGTGGCTGCTTAAAGCAAGGTGAAAGTAAAACAGAACGCTTCTGCAGGAGCGTTCTGTTTTACTTTCACCTTGCTTAAAGAAGCCACACGCCGTTAACACAAACTACTTGATGTAATTTAGTGGCCGTTATAGAGAGGTTTTACTGTACATAAAAGTAATATTATAGCATGCTTAGATCTAAGTGTTTCGTCAATATAATTTAGTAAGTAATTTGGCAAAATCAAACAACGTTTCACTCGTTCCATTATATTGATGCCTTTTGGCGCCTCTGTAAAAGTCACTTTTTGAGACCATTGTGATAAATAGAGCATTTGCTCCATAGAAGCAAATGCACTTTATATCACAAAGGGTTAAAAACTACACAATTCTAAATTTTCCATTTTTTGCTAAAGTAAATTCTGTTAAAAAGGGTTTGGTCTAAAATGAGGGAATGGGTTAATAAGAATCATTCGGTGACAAAACTAATTTGGGTCCATTTGAGACACCGAATGAATTTGGCGTCTCACGAGAATAAACATTATTTGACAATTTGATTATGTTTTTGAAGAGAATGGGGAATGTTTGCTTCAAATTTTGGACAAAGTCCCGAGGCTATATAACTTTTTACCTGAATCTGAATTCATTCTAATGCATCTGATTGGACAGAGTTTGAGCTTACTCAAAATCTGACCACTCGGATACTTAGGAATGAATTTAGACTGAGACTCAGCAGTTTTATAAATTCGGATTCAGAAGATATTTACCATCAATGAAAATTTGTTCTGCATGATTAAAATTATTATCATATTATCTATGACACTGTATTACTATCACATTACTATTATGAAACAAATTGTAAATGACCCATATGCAGTATATGGGACAACCCATTCAAAGTGAGGAATGCTGAATCCAGTGACCGGGAAACAGGGGCCATGTGTAATTTTACATACATGTATAAAACTTTACAATATCACATGGGTTCGATTGGACATGGATCGCTGTTAAATTGATTTGACATTCCTTGAAACAATTTTATAGAAAATGTGTTAACCCTTCTCTTGCTGAATTAAAAAAACCAACAAGTTCTTCTTTACCCATGCCCTGTTGTATAATTACACATATCTTCACTGTCTGCAATTATTCCTATGTGCAATCACTGCTGTGGAGTGCACTGGTTGCACAATCAATTCGTAAATAGTGCAGACCCTGATTAGACAGCTCCTGCAGGAGCTGTCTCATCTGGGTCTTCACTATTTACAGGTTGGTATATTGACGTGAACAGCAAGTGAAGGGTTGAGCTACCTGTAAGGGCCACATGAGACACCTTTTATTTCTCAGTCATTGCAAGGTTGGTTTCTTTTCATGTCTATTGGGATGGTTCCAGTCTCATAAACTCATATTGACTTCATTCAGAAGACATTTTAAGTACAATTATATGTTCGAATTTAAGAAAGAGCACAGTTATATTAAACACACGGCATATTATACACACGAGTTTAAATTATGTCTGTTGCACACACTTTTGTCTGCTGCAAGTGGACGTTTCTTCATTTTTTTCATAAAAGATAAACATTGTGTTAAGCAGTTTGGATCTTGATTAGACGCTGAGTTAATCGGTGTCTCATATGGATCCAAACTGTTTGTATATGATATAACCCACCCGTCCTCGTGACAATAAAGGTTTTAATTTCAAGGGTAGACAAATAGCAACATCCCACGCAATATACCGTTTACAATGTAATGGCTTGAACAAACTATTAGTAGCCTAGCCTTTTAAATATTGAATTCTCAAAGTGGCACGGTCCATCAATGTTTAACAATAGAGTTTATTTTGTATGAAAGTGTATAATTTGTGGAGATTTTGAATACAAAACAACGCAAATTATCAACAAAAAGCTCCTCAGGAGTCCACATATCTGAATCAACACTATTTGAAAATTACTCGTTTCCCGCGTTCAAAGGGTTATAATTGAAAATACCCGAATGAACTAGCGATACAATCAGTTGGCTCTCGTTGTCTTTCTATCGCCTTTCTCTCTCTCTGTCTCGTCGTTGTCATTCTATCTCTGTTCTCTTGTTTCTCTTGTTTCTCACTCTCTTTGTGTCGTTTTATCTCCCATTATTTCTCGCTCTCTCTACTAGAATTCCGGTTTAGAGAGTTTTTACTGTATATGCTTTGTAATACATGTATCTTCATACCCCCATTATCGAAATCTTGGCAGTTATGTCTTGTCCTATCTGTCTGTCTGTTTGTTTTTCGGTCTCTGTCCTAAACTTTGACCTTGGCCATGACTTATGGAGAATTCGTACTTGACATTTATAATTTACATAACACGACTTTCCACATTTTGAATGGTGGCCGGTTAAGGTCAATATTATACTTGAAGGTCATATTGGCTACATTTACACTTCGTGTCATTTTGTGAGGTGCAACTTTGTTTTAAAAAGGCATTTTGTTTCTGTTGTTTTGCATTTTAGGTTGTTATATGCATAGTACAAATCTAAAGTCATTCAAAATGTGCACAGTAAGTATCGCATTAAGACTGGCATCATAGAAAATAAAAAGTACTGGAAGCAAACGACAGTACATGGCTTTTATTACCAGGTTATAGCAATGAACTAGCCGATATACTGTCAACACGTTGCTTTTAACCCTTACAATGCTGTATTTTCAATGTGGAATAGCCCATCAGTGTTTAACTAAAGAATCCATTTAGTATAAAAGACTTAGTCAGAGGATTATGAACTACAAACAGTGCAGACCCTAATCCTCAAAGAACCCTCTGATCTTTGTATACATCTTTTGCTAATGGCCGTGCATATTAACCAGCTTTTTGTCTGATTTATTAAATCCAGGATAACTGCTTATATGTTACTGTGCCTCAATGTGTCACCCTGTATGATTGACATTTCCATGTGATACCTAGAGGCATATCAATCAGTTTGTCTTATTATCATGTAAATTGCCCAGTCTTTTACGCTGATTTACCCCTTATCTAGCTGCAAGATAGATGTCTTATCACATTCTGATCTGCTACAAACGTTACTTGCAACAACTCGAACAAGTACAGTAAAGCCCCGCTAATGCGACCATCTAAAAGAGGTATAATTCTGGATGGAAGATGCAGATGTTAGCTTAATGCAGGACAAAAAAGTAATGCAGGAAGCTCCTAGCTACTGTCGTCCTGCAGTAAGCAACCACCTGCTTATAAAGACACCCATGTTTATTCATGAAGTGGTCGCATTAGAGGGGTTCTACTGCATTAACTATTGGCTGAGTATCAAACTGACTGGATCCCGATGAGACGCCGGATGGTATCACAGTTGTGAGACTTTTCAATATAAGGTATCTACTAAACAACAACATATAATAGCATAAATACATCAGATGTAAATTAGGACAGACAATATACTTGTACAGCGGGGTAAGGGTACAACTATAGTGGTACATATGACAATTTAGTTTAATAAAGGTTTAAATAACATTAGAAATGGAAACATAAACCTGTTGTTATCGTTATTACATCACATTTTAAGTAATACATGAACAACAAGCACTCATATGAATATGTGACCTGGGGTATAACCCTTTGGGTGCCAGTTTTCTAATTTTAGTATGCAACCCAATTTTGTTAAATCATTGGATAGAATAAGGAAATGAGATAAATAAATACACCATTCAAAGAAATAAACCGCATAATTATCTTGAACTAGGGATTGAGACAAAAAGTGAAGTCCCTGATCAGACGCCGCACTATAATAATAATAATAATAATAATAATGATGATAATAATAATAATAATAATAATAATAATAATAGCAATAATAATAATAATTTGTCGTGGTACATTTTTGCGACATTGGCGGTTAAAGGGTTAAAGGTGAGTTGTATTTTGAAAAGGTATTTAATGAATTACATTCACGAAATACCTATACACGCTAAAACATTAATATTAGCGCAAGAAATACTATTATAAAATTTAAAGGTGAATACTGATTAAAATAATAAGATATGGCTCTTAAAAAGTTATAGAGTTGTCTACTTTTTAAAGCATGTTGTAGCTTAATGTGGGGCTAAATATACAAAAAAACTTTCGTAGTTTCATTTATCAGTACTTTCGATCAGTATTAACCCATTACCCCATAGGCTATTTTTAGATACAACCTCTTTGAATAAATCTACCGAAAAGGAGCATTAACTAGAGAAAAGGAATTGTTTTAGAATTTTGTAGTTTGAAACCAGTGTGATAAATAGAGCATTTGCTCCTATAGGTACAATGGTTTCACAAAGTGACTACAGAGAGTTGCAAACGTCATCAATATGAGGGAATGGGTTAAGCAGCATCCTGCTTTTTAAGACAACCGTATTGCAATTATATCCATTAAAATGTAATGCTTATTATTCCCCCACCGGTTACCGGTTGGGGGACTATAGGTTTGCTCGATTCCGTCTGTCCGTCTGTCTGCCCGTCTGTCCGCCCTAACCATTCCTGTTTATGTGACTAGATAATTACATGAGAACAAAAGATCTTTTGTTTTCATCGGTTTTATGTGACTTTTTTCAGTTTGTGTGGCTTTTTTTTAACAAAAGAATAGCCACATACACTCAATCCGTTAGAACTTCCGTCTGTCCGTCCGTCTGTCACGCTTCGTGTCCGGGCCATATCTCATATGCCAAATTCATTATAACTTCACACATTGAAGAAGCATGATGGGGG
This sequence comes from Azorinus chamasolen, assembly GCA_963576725.1. Lineage (NCBI taxonomy): Eukaryota > Metazoa > Mollusca > Bivalvia > Cardiida > Solecurtidae > Azorinus > Azorinus chamasolen. The sequence continues at coordinate 40,618,496 of OY755239.1, forward strand.
CTAGTGTCATGCACAAGGGCCATAACTCTAGCATCAATATTTTTGAAGTTACTCCCCTTTTTCATTTTTTCTTGTCGGGACAATAACTTTTTATTTACTGATTCAATGTATGAAAGTACGTACTAATACAATTCAGGTGGTCATGTATATACCATGTTCAACCACACCATGGGTGGGTGGGTGGGGAGAATGGAGGTTTTTTCAGTCCGATGGGGGACTCATGTCTTGCATAGCAATACAAAATGCCCTTGTTTGAATTAAATCAATAGATATGCCTTCTTAATTAACTAAGAAATTACCATTTTATATGCTACATTAAAACACCGAAATCAAGACAACAAAATTTTCTGATATATTTGCAGACATTCATTTGTTGATACAATTTAAATTCTTTATAGTGAACATAAATATGGGAACACAATAATTAGCGGTTGCTTAATACAGAACGAATGTTTTGCAAAAATGTCGTTTTGCCAATTCCAGAAAATAAACTGAAATGTACCGGATTGGTGTCTCATCAGGATCAAAGTTGTTTCTAGTTGGGTCAATAGTTTTACAGTAGGATAATAGCTAACCCATTTACTTTTAGACTATTTTATGTTACAACCTCTTTGAATGTATCTACCGAAAGGGACCATTTACTAGAGAAAAGGAAAACTTAAGAATTATGTAGTTTTTAAACCACTTTGATAAATAGAGCATTTGATCCTATTGAGCAAATGCTCTATTCCTCACAATGGTTTCAAAACATGACTTTAACAAAGGCGTTGATATGAGGGAATGGGTTAATAGATTGTGCTGAGATGTGATGGATAACAAACAAATGTATGGACGGTGTCCAATGACTGATGAATGTAGAGTTTATCCCTAGATAGTACTAGTTGAATGGAGTGGTGACTTTTACTGCACTGCAATACCGAATAGTACATATACTCGTAGCTCTATTGCAATGACGATTATGAATGCTGATAGAAAGACTTTTGCCAGTCTCATCCGCTACCAATTCAGCGTATGGGATTAAAACGACCATCCTGCCGTTGATTTAGTTCTTGCTAGATGTTATACATGTACTTACTGCAAAATAACAAACAGCATTAATTACAATTAATAAATAACCACGGCAAGGAAGAAAGGAGTGTTGGACCATTCCAAATTAGATTCACATTGAAATTCGAATGTTTTGTCTTTTAATTTGTAGTAGATACATGCTACTATATATTGAAAATTAGCCCGCCCAGTCATTGTGGACATTTATTGGAAAAATAAAACCAAATGAAATGATTTGATAGTACAAATTCTAAACGACTTAAACCAGTCATTACAGAAGAGATATTTACATAAAATGGCTGACTGACTGACTGACGAATCCCGAAAACCGGGCGACGGTTGGTGAACTGCTACATAAGCTCACCCTTAACAATAATTTAGGAAACATAACAGTTTAGGCAAGTACGATAAACAATAACAGAACCTGTTATAAGAGACCATTCATTTACTGAATGTAGGATTCTCAAAAAAACTGTTGATGGCTTAATGCAATCAGGGTCTGCTTTGTTTATTATATATTGTTCTGATTCGACAGTATTCTTCCATGGCTAAAACTGTATGTGTTGCCATGCCATTATAAAAAGCAGCTTAAGATATCCATGATGCTATCAATTATTACATGAAGATTCGTGAAATTAAGTGCTAAATTTCATACATACTCTTAAAGACTATAATCACAAAATGCGTATTGTAAGAAATAAAGAAGTTACTTTCAGCGTTACTTTTGTCCTGTATTATGCAACCACATGCGTAAAGATTCCCATATCCAATAAATGAATGCTCCCTTAAGACAGATTATGCTGTACTTTTGTAAAGATTTTTTAAATAAAAACTAAACATGCAAGGTAACAATAGTATTAGAAAGCAAATTGAGGGCTTGGTGGAAAACTATTCTAACTCCTTCACTTTAGTGAAGGAGTTAGAATAGTTTTGCACCAAGCCCTCGAAATGTTAATTGCATTGTTTTTATATAAAACAATTATGCCGCCTTTATTGCTCTTGTCTCAGTCACCTAGAATGTAAAATTGGAATGTCAAACAACCCACGTAACAGTATTTACAAAATTCAGTCATAATCACATATTTATCTGTTATGTTACTATATTCCCTATTTTGAACGAATTTACTCGTATTAGATATAAAATTATATTAAAAAACCTCGATGGTGTGTGTGGTTTGAAACGATTCAAGTTTGTACATATCTAAATGGTGAACGTCCGTACATGTATTATGCTTAAGAGAAATGATATATAAAAAAGAGTGACAGGTAGGAAATTGTAGACACTTATTTCTGACAGTGTTTGATTGCGACAATGTTCACACTTACCGTCTCCCCAAATTCTGATTTAACGAAGTTTCAACTCGTTCAAATTTATGAAAAACTATTGACTGGGTGACGAACCATTTGGATATTGGTGAGATATCGAATTACTTGTCTTGATCCGAAATGTTGACCGGGTCCGAAATGCTGTCTTGATACGAACCAGAGCGACTGGTAAATCTGCGTACACAAGTACTAAAATCGTCATTTCTCCACCAAACCATATGCTGTTACCACTCGTCGAAGCGATTCTAAAGAGATGGCACAGCAAAGGGTTTGGTGGAGAAACAAAGAAGTTATTCTTGAAAATGTTTAAATTACGCATCTTATCTGGACCTATCAGTTAATGCATTTTTATTTTTCTCCGTTATTACGAGATATGATCTCTCGTATGAATGGCAGTTTATTATACTATGATTCTTCTACCACTGTTTTACGTACCTGATTGATATTCATGTAAGACATAGATTCAAATAATAGCATCATGAACAATCATAAAAAACCAAACAAACAATCATTTGCCTAATTTCTATAATGGTATATGAACACAGACTGTTTTGGCCATGGCAGAAACTGTGCAATCAGATCTATGTACAGTAAAACCTCTCTATAACGGCCAATCAAGTATTTTGTGTTAAAGGCAGGTGGTTGCTTAAAGCAAGGTGAAAGTAAAACAGAACGCTCCTGTTTTACTTTCACCTTGCTTTAAGCAGCCAATTGCCCTAAATACCAACTAATTAACACAATTTAGTGACCGTTACAGAGAGGTTTTACTGTATATAATTCCACAGCAAACAGAGCAGATTCTTGTCAGAAACCCTCTACAGGAACCTTCTGATAAAGGTATACTCTTTCTGCCAAAACGTCAAAAGGCGTTTTTATCAGGAAAAACCTTAAGCTCTCAATTTGCTTATACAATGTTAATATTATAGCACCCCTCATAATGTTGGAAATAGAATGTCAAATTTACATCAGCAGCAGACAAACTGATCTGAAAATAGTTTGTTATATATTAATTTACCATCCACTATATTGTAGAAATGATTCCATAAGCCTCTTATCAATGCATTACTTAATATGCGTACCCACGTAAATGTGCATTTGATAAATGTTAAGCCCAGACCGATCTGCATACGTTTATTTCAGATGCAAAGTAATTGTAGTATCAACCCAGCTTAGATAAAGTTACTCTTTTGACGCCTTTATTGTTTTTGTCTCTGCACATTTAGTATGCTCACTTAATTGTCCTGGAATATATACAATAGAACTTGTCAAGCGGCCATCAAAAAGAGGTCTAATCATGGTTGTGTAAAGAAGGTGGTAGCATAATGCAGGTCAAAAGTAATACAGTAAAAACCTCTCTATAACGGCCACTAAATTTAATCAAGTATTTTGTGTTAAAGGCAGGTGGCTGCTTAAAGCAATGTGCAAGTAAAACAGAACGCTCCTATAGGAGCGTTCTGTTTTACTTTCACCTTGCTTTAAGCAACCACCTGCCCTAAATGCCAACTAATTAATACAATTTAGTGGCCGTTATAGAGAGGTTTTACTGTACAGAAAACACGCATAGTAGCTGACTGTATTATCTTTGCCCTGCATTGAGCAACCATTTGCGTTTTAAGTGTCCTATATTCAATGAATGAATGCTCGCTTCAGACATTATATTTCCTCAAACGGTAATGTTGTGCAGGTTTTACTATGTTGTGCAGGTTTTACTATGTTGTGCAGGTTTTACTGTGCAGGTGTTACTATGTTGTGCAGGTTTACTGTGCAGGTTTCACTATGTTGTGCAGGTTTTACTGTGCAGGTTTTACTATGTTGTGCAGGTTTTACTATGTTGTGATTAGTTCAAGTACTCACCGATTGCCAATGGTTTGGGATTCTAATCTGAACTTAGCAGGGTGATGGTCAACACTTAATACTTTGAATGCGGGACACGCGTGTACTGTAATCTAAAATAGTGTAGACTCAGATCAGAGGGATTCCTCTGATCAGGATCAGCACTGTTTGTATTGACAGTTCTATAGCAGGTTGAAGCAAGTTAAAGCCTTTCGTATTGAATGGATGCTATATTAAGCATTGGAAGGGTTAAGTATGTAATCTAAAACGAACACAAGCACATACATACACGCACACACATGTACGCGCACATGCACGTCTCCCCACTCATACAAACGCAAGCACGCGCACACGAGCACATGAACACATACACACATATGCAGATACATACGCATACATTACATAGAATTCTAAATTCTGGTAAAATCTCTCTACACAGGAATTTTAGTACAACGACTTTAAGTAAATAAATATCGTGTTTTCTGCATGACTTTCACGTTGCATTGAGCTGCCAATTGTCTTATAAAAACCAATCACTGATAGTAATTAAAACGCTCGGTTCAGAGATGTTTTACTGTACGCCCAACTCAAGTTTAATTCAAACAAACGGCAGAAAAACGGACCTGACTAGTTTAAGCTATATATTTATTTTCTATCAATCATTCGGCAAGCCTCGTATCAAAGTATACTGTAACATACGTATGCATGTGTATTTGATGATGTTAGCAATGCCATTATTAGCATACAGTTATTTCTGAGCAGTGAATAATTATTTTGCTAATTACGACAGGACTGGTATTCGCAACCAAGCAAATAGTTTATTTAACACAGTGCGAGACACGAGTCATTAATGCCCTTTGCAAACAGTGTAAAACAAGAGGAGATGGCTCTTAGAGGAGATCTCTAATCAGGGTCTGGACTGTTTGTCATGTTACATGCTTCTTTAGAAAAATCCCTAAATATTCACCATGAGCTTGACCTGTTTGAACTTTGGAATTGTCCATTTAAAAATTCAGCGTTGCAAGGGTTGACTCTATACACGCTAGTGGTCAATTCGTGATAATATATGAAACAGTATAGATCCAGGTGAGACGTCATGATACTCGGCGTCCCATCAGTATCCAGAAACGTCAATATACTCGGCGTCCCATCAGTATCTAGAGACGTCAAGATACTCGGCGTCCCATCAGTATCTAGAGACGTCAAGATACTCGGCGTCCCATCAGTATCTAGAGACGTCAAGATACTCGGCGTCCCATCAGTATCTAGAGACGTCATGATACTCGGCGTCCCATCAGTATCTAGATACGTCAAGATACTCAGCGTCCCATCAGTATCTAGAGACGTCAAGATACTCAGCGTCCCATCAGTATCCAGAGACGCCAAGATACTCGGCGAACCATCAATATCCAGAGACGTCAAGATACTCGGCGTCCCATCAGTATCCAGAGACGTCAAGATACTCGGCGTCCCATCAGTGTTCTGAGACGTCAAGATACTCGGCGTCCCATCAGTATCCAAACTGTTTGAATAATCTGTGTTTGGTTTAAACATGTTTTATTTCCTGTAATTTAGAAACATGCAAACTTGTACATAGAATATAAGAAGGATTGGAATGAAAGCTGGAAACGCATTAATATATTTTCTTTGATAACCTCTGAAACTTCACAAAAGCAGTTCCTTATTACTACGAATAGTAAACATGAGTGACACATGAAACACTACAATAAAACCCCTCTAATGCGACCAGCAAAAAGGGGCATAATTCACAGTGGCAACGGCAGGTGGTAGCTTAATGCAGGACGAAAGTTATGCAGAAAGCTCCTGCATAACTTTCGTCCTATATTAAGCAACCACCTGCTTATAAAGACAGTCATGTTTATTCCTTAAGTGGTCGCAATAGAGGGGGTTTACTGTACAACTTTTCAAAATACAGTGACCAAAGCTGTATACAAATGTAAGTCTAGTCACATCCACACTTCAATCGACGTGTAAACAGGCCATCTTGTATACACTGTTTACGTGAATTACCTATCTATCTATCTATCCATGGGTCTGTAAGACAGGTGGTAGCTTAATGCAGATCAAACCTTTGCCCTGCATTAAGCAGCCAAATGCTTTTTTAGACTCCAATCAACCATTAACTCCATAAATACACCCTTCTACGCCTTTGCAAACAGAGTAGACCCAGATCAGACGGCTCCTATAGGAGCCGTCTGATCAGGGTCTGCTCTGTTTGCTTAAGCTATAATATAGATATAATTGTACAGTTTCTGCCATGACCAACATTTATTGTGCCCATGTACTGTTATAACAATTGGTCTAATTAATATTCATGATGTCAATATTTCTCTCATGAATATTCATGGAGTAAAAAGGTTAATTAATTAGCGCTTACGGCAGGTCCTACTGTATATCCGGTATCAAAAACCGTTGAATGACCGTTGTAGAGAGGTTTGTACTGTAAAGTTTATTCAAAGACATCTGTCTAAACAAGGCTTAAGTATCAGACAAATAAACCATCATCTCGACCTGGCTATCAGTTGCAAATAGCTTTGACCCAGTTAAAACGCAGAGTAAACCGGCGTCTCACCAGGATTCAAGCTGTTTGAATTTCCCCTTAGTTTTGCCCTCAATTAAGCAACCACCTGCTCTGTAAGACTTCTATGTTCAATAAATGAATGACGGCTTAGGACAGGCATAACTGTAGGTAAAACTGGTCTCAGAACGGAGTTTTATGAGACACGATCATGACTGCAGGATAACGGTTAACCCCTAGACTGCTGTGAAAATGAGGCATGCTTAACCGATCTGTTGCCGGTGTCAGGTACTTCTGATTTGTATAAGTTTTTGAGATACTATTGACAGAGTGTCAAACAGCCTGGATTTTGATGAGACGTCGACTTACTCGCTGTATCATCTGGATCCAAACTGTTTGCAAATGTCAGGTCGCGCTTAGCAGGCTAAGGGTTAATATGACTAAAGTAGATCATTGTCGGGAATGGTAATCTAAGAGATAAGCCTATATTGGTAGAGACATTATAGACGTTTCAGCCTTATTGATATTTCTATGTGTTATTTAATGTATTACGAGCAATTTGATGGATGATAATGACCCTCTAAAAGTCATGTTATATTCAATCTGCCTATAACCGAAGAGAAACTATCAATATAATTAGTTACAATTATCAGGAACATTCTGACCAAAACACTTATCTGTTGAATTCAAATATTAATATGAAGTACAGTAAAACCTCGATTATCCGAATTTTCGGTATAGAAGAATTTAGGCCCTTTTATGCAGGTGGCTGCTTAATGCATGGTGAAAGTCATGCAGAAAGCTCCTAGAGGAGCTTTCTGCATGACGTTCACCATGCATTAAGCTGCCACCTGTCTTAAAGGTCGATAATAATACGTATTTTAGTGTTCGAATAATCGAAGTTTTACTGTATGTTGATATGTTGTTCATGTTCCATTAACGGTGCGCTATTGAATGGTGCAGAGGGAAATTTAAACATGAATGATACATTCGGATGCCTATACGTTGATTCCATATTCTATATCTGTTCTTCCTCCTCTTCTTCTTCTCCTTCATGATAATGTTGTTGTTGTTGCTGCACTCTTAGACATGTGACACTGTTCTTTAGAAAAACAACTCCCTAAATATTCACCATGAGCTTGACCTGATATATAAATTTAGAAATGTCCATATTATCAATTATCTCTTTGTACGAAGATGACATTATTATAAGACAAACATAATTTGCTGATAGTACACTTGAAACGCGAAATATATGTGACATCAGCATTATTACATTGTACATAATTTTCAAAATACATAACGTGTTCAATTTCTATACAAAAATACAACAGTTTATATACTGAAGAGACACTGAATTTAGTGGCGTCGCATCTGTTACACACATACATGTATTTGCAAAGGTGATCAGAAATGCGCCTATGGCATGATAAAGTTTAATGTGTATCTGATAAACAAGACGTGCGTTTGACATACATAGAGAGACAGTTATTGCAGAAGTAAATTGAGTTTGACAGTGCTTAAGTGATTGTTTATCTCTCAAAATAGCAAGATCATTTTGTGAGTTAAACAAATGAAATTACATGTATTTTGTGAAATGAACGAAGACAAATACAGTACATACTGGATACTACGAAACTTTGGTAATGAAGCATGTGTGTCTTTGTAGGCAGGTGGCTGCAGGGTGAAAGTCATACAGAAAGCTCCTATAGGACCTTTCTGCATGACTTTCACCGTACATTAACTAATTTCCTCATAGGTTATTTTTAGATACAACCTCTTTGAATAAATCTACCGAAAAGGAGCATTTACTAGAGAAAAGGAACATTTTACAATTTTGTAGTTTGAAACCATTGTGATAAACAGAGCATTTGCTCCTATAGGAGCAAATGCTCTATTTATCACAATGGTTCCACAATGGGACTTCTACACAGTCGTCAAAAGTCGTCAATATGAGGGAATGGGTTAAGCTGCCACCCGTGTTAAAGATGGATAATAGTACCTATTTGAGTGTTCGTAGTATCGAGTGGTACTGTGTTTGTAAGCTCTATTTGTTTCAGAAGCATCAAGTAGCGAATAAAAACAGCCTGCTACACAGAGAGACATTAACCCTTAATCTGCTGAATAATTAAAACTTGTTCCCGTCTTTCTGAATACTAACTCAATAAAAAAGTGTATCAAAATTTATCACCGAAGAACAACATTTTTTTTATTACGAACTGTTCAGACCCTGTTGAAAGGGGCTCCTTCAGGAGACATTTGTTCTGAGTCTACACTGTTAGCAAAATATTATATAATCGGTTCCCGCACATTGAAGATGTACTCTGCTCATGTTCGGAATAGCTATGTGGTAAAAAGTCGCCCCGTACTTCATTCTCAATGTTGATATATTTTATGGTCCTTCGGGATAATAAATTTCAATACTTTTAATTAAAACCGCTTAAACCGGTGCTAGGGGCACAATTAATGTTGCACTTTAAATAAGCGCACATGAACGGACTCATTAAAACCGAGTCTGCAGTTTTCTTTTTTCGCACTGTTGTTGCTTTTGCTTTCGAAGGATCTCCTATTTTCAGAATATTTGAAACTAACCTAGTGTCAAAGCAAATGGTAAGGGAAGAGTTGTTTGGATCGAAAAAGAAAAGAATTCGTATTACCTCGGAAACCAACGGAATCACGCCCGTCATACACGGGAATCTGGTGTAAAATCAATTATGTATACCGTACGTACTCGATGTATATATAATGTAAAAAATTCACTGTAGACATTCTCCTTTCCCTGCTGACTGTGATTAATATGCATTGAAGATGTTAGTTCACCCCGAATATTGCTTACCGACAAATGAACATTATAGGAGTATACATAAAAATGTCAGCAGTAGTCAAAGATAGGATACCACTAGAATTGATCAGATAGAATATTACACAAATCTGCTTGTTTATCCGACAATATAACAGTCATGAAGTACACTCATTTATTATCAGACAATATAAAGAAACACGTCAGACAGATATTAGATAAAGTGCACATAATAATTCTACTCCAGAACAAGATGATTTCCGTTTCTATTAGGATGCCTTTCGCACAGCATAGCCAATGGCTTGAACAGTTTTTACTTCTCTATAGAAGTAGAGCTTGACCATGTAGAATGTTTTCTTGTCTTAGTGTGTGTTGTGTACACGCACCTTTATGTCCGTAACTCTTTACTCCATGACTATCTATGTAAGAAATAACGATATCATGGATATTCATTACATTATTATTTTGTAAAGTCATATGAACACAGAGCCCCATGGCTATGGCAGAAACTAGAGAACCAGCTCTATATAATCCATAAGCAAACAGAGCAAGTCCTAATAAGACAATCCCTACAGGGTCTGTCTGATCTGGGTTTACGCAATGGCGTTAACAGGCGTATTTATGGAGTACAAATGTAAAAGCTTTAAGCGCACTGCGGGGAATTCTGTATTGCAAACAGTTGTTGTTCCCATGCCGAACATGTCAACGTTTTAACACGATCCAGTCATTTGAGCATCTGGGTCCATGCTTATAAAGCTTTTAGTTGAGTCTGAGTTTCGTTCTCAAGCTTTTGATTGGTCAGATTTGAGTTCTCAAGCTTTTGATTGGTCAGATTTGAGCCAGAGGCTCAAATCTGACCAATCAAAAGCTTGAGAACGTACTCAGACTCAACTAAAAGTTTTATAAGCAGGGACCCAGATAATGATATTTAATGCTGTTACGAAAGCTGAATTAGAAAATAGTTTCGATGGACAAAACTTGCTAAGCATGTAAAAGACTAATTCAAAGATATGAGACAAGGGTCCATGCTTATAAAGCTTTTAGTTGAGTCTGAGTTTCGTTCTCAAGCTTTTGATTGGTCAGATTTGAGCCAAAGGCTCAAATCTGACCAATCAAAAACTTGAGAACGAACTCTGACTCAACTAAATGTTTTATAAGCATAGACACTGATTCAAGCGTGTTTTAGTATTTCTTTCGATGTCAAATCAACGTCCTATTCTTTTTACCACTAAATAAATCTTCTAATCCCTTTGTTGCGAAATAAATGCTTAAAACCGTCTGTTCTGTAACAAAACTGCGAATATTTATACATTGTCTGTATGGGTACGCATCGGTGTAATTAGTATGCAAGGTCGATGAATCATCATAGCTGATATAGGTTGACCGTATATATATATTCATATTTCGAAACGAAATGCTGGACTCTGATGAATATATCATCAATCTCTTTTGACAGGAATTTGGTAATTCATAAATTTACGCCAATATTTTCTGAATGGCGTTTTATCATTTTATTCTTAATTTCTGGATTGTCTGAAGTTTTATGAGGCAAAGCCATTACATTAGCCCTTTCAGTGCGGGAAACGAGTCACTAATGTCCTTTGGAGTGTGGATCCAAATAAAAGGGTCCCTAGAGAATCCATTTTATCAGGGTCTACACTGTTTGTTCGTTACACGGTTCGTTAAATAATCCCTGAATACTTGCGGTAAGCCTGACATGTTTGCATTTTGGCATACAGTAGAATCTTAACCCTTTCCTCCATAAATAAGCCTTCCTACGCCTCTTTAAAAAAATCACTTGTTGAAACCATTGTGATAAATAGAGCATTTGCTCCTATATGAGCAAATGCTCTATTTGTCACAATGGTTTCAAACTACAAAATTAAAACAAATCCCTTTCTCTAGTTAATGCTCCTTTTCGGTAGGTTTATTCTAAGTGGCTGGGTCTAAAAATAGCCTATGAGGGAATGGGTTAAGCTGTCACGAATAAGAGGTCTAATTATGGGTTTGTAAGGCAGGTTGTAGCTTAATGCAGGTCAACAGTAATGCAGAAAGTTCTTTCTGAATTACTTTTGCCATGAATTAAGCAACCACCTCTCAGCCCTGTACGTAATATAGAGACGTTTTGACAAATTTCAACACTGCGTCTCCGTTGGCCATGTCAGCTATTTCATTCGATTTCACCCTGTTGTAGGTATCTTGGTAAATATTGGCTTTATGAACCTGGTGTTTTAAAATTAGTGGTGCTACGGGTAGATTATATATAGAAATAGCGTACATATATCTCAGGAATTGGATTCGTTAATTCAATTGTACATATTTCACTCGCATTTATTATTCGACAGTGTAATGCCTTTTCAAGAAAAGATGCACCGTTGATAAGCTCAATTATTACTCTCAATGAACATCTAAAACATTATGGGCCAAGACACGCAATATGACCGGAAGACACTACACCTCCTGTAGGACCCGTCTCACCAGGGTCTGAACTGTTTGCTTATAAAGTTATAATAGATCTGACTACATCTTCTAAAAATTCCCAAAAATCCTGTTTACATATAGAAATAGTAGGCTTTGTATTTCCATAGAAAATACACAAGTGTTTGTATCCACAAAACAAACAGTAGCTTTTATATCTCGACAGCTTTTATATTTCCATAATAGAAACAACACATCTTGTAATTCTATAATAGAAACAGTAGTTTTTTGTATTTCCATAATAGAAACAACAGTGTTTATATTTTCCATAGTAGAAGCAAAAGCTTTTGGATTTTTGTATTTTCATAATAGAAACAACAGTGTTTATATTTTCCATAATAGAAACAAAAGCTTTTGCATTTCCATTATAGAAACACTGGATTTGTATTTCCATAGTAGAAACAACTTTTGTATTCCCATAATAGGAACAGTAAATTTTGTATTCCTAAATAGAAACATTTTTTATTATTTCCATAATAGAAACAACTGTCTTTGTATTTCGATAATAGAAACACATTTTGTATCTCGATAAAATATAAGCTGTTACATTTCGGCAATAGAAATAGAAGATTTGTATTTCATTTCGACAGAAACAACAGCTTTAAACTAACAATGGAAATATGACTGTAAATATGAGTTCAATTACCGTAAAACCACTCCTAACCGGAATTTTAAAAAGAAGAATTTATATCTTGCTAGACAGATAGCTGCTTTTTGCATGCCTTACGCCCTGGATTAAACTGCCAATTGTCTTCTCTTACAGGCAAGTATTGGTACATATTTGAACGTCCGGTTTAGAAGGGTTCACTGTATATGAAAAACTTTATCTAGGCTTTACAAGCAATGCAGAACTGGTATTTTCCCAACCATCAAACCCTCAATTCTGTTTTGCTGATATGTATGCCGGTGTATTATCCGGACCAGACACTGCGTTTTAAAAGCGGTGGCTGATTTGTTCAAACCTGTTTACAGAGTGCTAAAATGTTGGATTTTTCATAGCGGGGCCATATACAGTTAATGTTTATAACTATATTGCCATTATGATCCAGAATAATAAAAAAAACCAAAACCCATCACTAATTGCCTTTCAAAATACACTCGTCCGTTTCCGTGATAACTAATACAGTCCGTGGTCAGAATTCTTATGACCAGATTTAGTATATCATTCCTCTTAAATGTTTCACTGTCGTAGTCCCGGAAAGCGACTCACAGGGATTGCTGCAATGGGTGAATGTGTGGTGATTACCTTTGGAAACAGCTTGGAACGAGACGAGACGCTGATTAATTCTTTACTTCATGAATATTCATGTAAGATATAATGATATCATCAATATTGATTAGATTATTAGTTATAACAGCACATGGATCAAAGAGATTTTGGTGATTGGAGACACTTTAGAATCATATCTATATATTATATCATAAACAAACATAGCAGACCCTAAATGAGCTATCTGATCTGGGTGTACTCTGTTTGTAAAAGCGTAGAAAGGCGTATTTATGTAGTTAAGGGTTAACTCGGCGTTGCATCTGGATCTTATCTATTTGGCACGCCACTTATATTTTAGAGAACGAATCGAAGGAAAGTCAACTCAGTTATTCGACAACTTATAGATAGATCGCCCCTGCTCTGTGTACTAAACAGTAAATTAAAGAGGCGCCATTATCTGGGGGGGGGGGGGGGGGAGTGTTAATGCTTTGTTTTGGTATTAAACTATAGTATTATTAATGTAAAATGTTATTGATATATAGGAGCTGAGAAATATTTAAAGTGACTTTTTTTCAAAATGTACAAACACTATTACATACGTTCTAGGATTAGCCATTTAAATGATGAATATTCATGTAAAAATGATGATTTCATGAATATTTATTGGCTGAATCTGCATGATGGCGCCATGAACTAGGATAGTTTTTGACCATGGCATAGCAGAAAATGTAGAATAATAAGCAAGCAGATTAAACCTTGGTCAAACGGTTCCTGTATGAGCTATCTGATCAGGGTCTACTCGTTTTGAAAAGTGTGGCTAAACGCGTCTCTATCATGTATTGTTTCACAAAGTTTTGAAAAATATTAGTTCAAGGAAGTGCATTGTTTCACAAATAATATGTACAGTAAAACCTCTCTATAATGACCACTAAATTACATCAAGTATTTTGAGTAGAAGGCAGGTGGATGCTTAAAGCAAGGCAGCTCCTATAGGAGCGTTCTGTTTTACTTTCATCTTGCTTTAAGCAACCACCTGCCCTAAATACCAACTAATTAACACAATTTATTGGCCGTTATAGAGAGGTTTTACTGTAATTAGAACGACATATCAGTTGGATGATGGTGATTTCGAAGACACCGTTTTATAGATATTTTATGCGATTCATCAAAATGCAACCCTGCGTTAACCCTTTCATTGTCGTCTGCTAACTTTGTCGTCTGCTAAATCTGTCGTCTGCTAACTTTGTCGTCTGCTACAAAATTTCATTTGTTTGATTTTCTTCATTTTTGTTTCAAAAGCATAGTAACAGTAACAAACAGTTTGGATCCTGATGAATAACTCGGCGTCTCATCTGAATCCAAACTGTTTGCATAGGTAATCACAGATCCGGCAATTGCAGCGAAAGAGTTAAAATAACAATATTATTATTTTATTTTTGTACGTTTTCGACCATAACCGTTTCCCTGTTCAGTATCCATGTAAGAGATGATAACAACATGTATATTAGCTGACATTTTATAATGCGAACTTTTCAAGGGAATGGTTTTAACAAAATGTGGAATCAGATCTTTAACTTGTCAACGGCAAACAGGACAGACCCTGATCCGACGACTCCGATAAAAGCCGTCTGATCTGAATCTATTCTGTTTGCAGATGCATGAAAAGGCATTTGTATGAGGGAAGATGTTAAAATAACAATTCCACAATAGCTCTGTTCACTTCCAGCGTGCATAATACAAACATTTTACGCTATAGAGACGTATTTTACTCCTTTACAAACAGAATGGAATGTGATTCCTGTCACATGAAATACCGGCATCGCTCAATTTATTGTCTGAAAAATCTGAAAAAAAAATGTAATTGGTTTGTGAGAAGAATGTGATCTTGGAAACACGAAGTCCTACAGTGCTGTTTCTCCTACTGTGCTGTTTCAATTATTTAATTTCCTCTTAAACCGCCTCTACATAAATAATCACAAAAAACTGTTTCGCTGCCTTTCGTTTTACCATTTACTTGATAGCAATCCGTTTAATGCATTCGCAAACAAGGTAGACCTATGTCATACGGCTGCAATGTTTGCTTATGTAATGATCTAGATCTGGGACCATGCTTATAAAACTTTTAGTTGAGTCTGAGTTCGTTCTCAAGTTTCTAATAGGTCAGATTTGAGCCTTTGACTCAAATCTGACCAATCAAAAGCTTGAGAACTCAAATCTAACTAATCAGTTTTCACCTAAAAAGTTCTTGCGTTGACATGTCATCAGTATAATGCAGCTAATAAATATTAACCCTTTCGCTGCCAAACTCTGTCGTCTGCTAACTTTGTCGTCTGCTACAAATTTTCATTCTTTTGATTTTCTTCATTTTTGTTTCAAAAACATAGTAACAGTAACAAACAGTTTGGATCCTGGTGAGACGCCGAGTTACTCGGCGTCTCATCTGGATCCAAACTGTTTGCATAGGTAATCACAGATCCGTGATTGGCAGCGAAAGGGTTAATATAGTCATTAGCTGTTAAATAAGTGTTACAAATTTATATTATTACAAATAGGCATTGCTTCCTGTGTTTTGCAAAAATGTGTATTGGTTACATGTATCACCTGTTTATATTCTACAACAATGCCGAGTGGCGTGGCGTTTTATCTGAACTTACACTATTTTGACATTAGCACAAAACTATTGGTACTACAGTTCCAATATCTATAAGCATTTTCAATACTTTCCCTTCTTTAACCCTTTCATTTATTTCCAAATTAATGACTACAGTATCACATATTTTATGATCCTGATGAGACGCCGAATTATTCGGAATCTCGTCTTGATCCCAATGGTTTGCATAGGCCATCACTGATGTGCCCATTAGATTGTGGTTACAATAGTTTTGCGCCAGGCCTTCGATTTGCAATGGCTACGTGGTTTCATCATGTTTGCATGTTCTTCTATCCAATTATATATGATTTGTATTTTATCAGACATTAGAAAGAAATCGGGAAAGCATCCATTATTAAATTTGATTGCAATATAAATGCAAGAGAGACACTATGCCCAATTTGTCCAGACTGAGTATGTATTTTTCCACATATTTGCATTTACTTCAGTTATTTAAATGCATTTGTAACGATTTAATGGATGATAATTGTCATGTATCAGCATTGTAATAGCCAAGTAATAGCCGAAATGCCGATAATAACCGAGACGAAAACCATACTTTTATTTGCTAAGACAGTTCAGACAAATTTTTATCTGTACAAAGTGTGCCAAATATAATAATATGACTGGCCGCTTTACCAGAAAGAAAGAACTAGAAACAGCGTATTCTACTGAATAGACGCCAAACTCTATTAAACGCCTCTTACATCGGTGAGGGGTGGGGTAGAGCATTTCCATACACCATATGAATATAACTGATCAAGTATCCTACAGAGTTACAAGACATTTGGTTAAATATGTTTAGCACGACACGAGATTGACTATGAGATGGACAGACGGGCGGACAGTGGTACATTTAAATGTCCCTTCTACAACGTGGGTGGGGGGGGGGGGGGGGGGGGGGCATGAACCAGTATTCAGTTATAAGCAATCCTGATATAAGCAAAAAAGCTTTGTGAGCTTTCTGTATAACTTTCAACCTGCCACCTGTCTGAAAGAACGGCACTGATACTAACTTTAACGTCCGGCTTTAAAGGGTTTAACTGTACACACTTAAATAACCTTTCCGGTGTGATTCCTATGAATAATAATGAGATAGGGTTTAGATGAGAAATGATAGACAAATACTGCTCTTCATGCATAGCACTGTTGTTTGTTTGGAGACAGATCTTTTTTATGCTTAACAGACGTTACTGACAACATACTACACGCACCTGATAGAAATGTTTTTTGAAAAAAGACCAAAGGCCAGGCAGGAAAATAAGGAAAAGGCCTACGCACGTCCATAGCAATGCCAGGCGCACAAATGAAGCGCGTGCTAACTAATATACAGTGAACCGGACGTTCAATATGGTATCAATATCGGTCTTGGAGACGGGTGGCAGCTTAATGCAGGGTGCAAGTCATGCAGAAAGCTTCTCTAGGAGCCTTCTGTATGACTTTTACCCTGCATTAAGCAGCAACCTGCTTGAAAGTATATGTACACATTCTTCTCTTCAAGAATTCCGGTTTAGAGGGGTTTGACTGTATCCACGACCTTCATAAAGATGTTCCTTGCCTATTGGGTCGCGCTAGATCGACGGTGTTTCATGTATCCTCTGTGTGTTTGTGACGTCACCATTTTGTGTGTCATCTAAATATAGTAACGTTCCAAAAATAGCTACGTTTTAGCGGGATTTTACTATTTAAAAGGAAAGCAATGGACGACGGACAGTGGCCACCACCTTGTTTGAAAAACGCCAAATGTGACGATCCATTCTCTACAGGATACCTAGAAACTGACAAATAATTGGAATATTTGCTGGAATCATTTAAATGTGTATCGTTGTGTACATTTTTGTCCTGGTAAGATTGTTTCTAGATCTATTTTTAACCCGTTCTCTGTTCTTTCCAAATTTCAATATCTACTGAATATTCATAGGTAAAATAATATTATAGCCAGTTTAGAAAGTAAAGATACAGAACTATCGAATTCCATTTGCGAACACAGCAGACCCTGATCAGGCGGCTCCTATAGGAGCCTTCTGATCTGGGTCTACTCTGTTTGCAAATGCGTGAAAATGCGTTAATATCAGGGAAAGCTTAAAAAATCGGGTTGGTTTCCCAAATTTCATCATGTAACATATTGTAAGACTTTTCATTTTGCCATTAGGGTGTATCCATACATTACGGTAACACGAGATTCCAGACATGCTGGAAGGAGTTTCATGTAACCCTTCTTTATGGTGGATACATTGATGTGACATGATTTTCCTGTTATGTTAGAAGGAATTTAATGTTAGATCTAACCCTTATTTAGTGTAGATACATTAATGTGACATTCGAATCCTGTTACGCTGTAAGGAGTTTCATGTATCCCCTTCTTTAGGATGGCTACATTAAGGTGACATGAGATTCCTGACATGCTGGAAGGAGTTTCATGTTACCCACTTCTTTAACGTTGATTCATTAAGGTGACATGAGATTCCTGTCCTGCTGTAAGGGTTTCATGTTACCCCTTTATTAGCTTTTACCTGCTGTACAAGGAGTTTCATGTTACCTATTCTTTAGATTGGATACATTAAGGTGACATGAGCTTCCTGTCATGCTGTAAGGAGTTCCATGTTGCCCCTTATTTAGGGTAGATACATTAAGGTGTAATGAGATTCCTGTTACGCTGTAAGGAGTTTCATGTAATACCTTCTTTAGGATGGCTACATTAAGGTGAAATGAGATTCCTGACATGCTGGAGGGAATTTCATGTTACCAACTTCTATAGCCTTGCTTCATTAAGGTGACATGCGATTCCTGACCTGCTGTAAGAGGTTTCATGTTACCCTTTCTTTAGGATGGATACATTAAGGTGACACGAGATTCCTGACATGCTGGTAGGAGTTTCATGTAACCATTTCATTAGCTTTTACCTGTTGTACAATGAGTTTCATGTTACCCTTCTGTAAGGTGGATACATTAAGGTGACATGAGCTCCCTGTCATGCTGTAAGGCTTTTCTTGTTACCCCTTATTTAGGGTAGATTCATTAAAATGACATGAGATTCCTGTTACGCTGTACGGAGTTTCATGTTACCTACGTCTTTAGCTTTGATTCATTAAGGTGACATGAACTTCCTGTCATGCTGTAAGGATTTTCATGTTACCCTTATGTAAGGTGGATACATTAAGGTGACATGAGCTTCCTGTCTTGCTTTAAGGAGTTTCATGTTACCCCATCATTGGCTTTAACCTGCTGTGAGGAGTTTCATGTTACCCTTCTATAAGGTGGATACATTAAGGTGACATGACCTTTCTGACACGATGTAAGGATTTTCATGTTACCCCTTAATTATGGTCGTGACATGAGATTCCTGCTACCCACTTCTTTAGCTTTGATTAATTAAGGTGACATAAGCTTTCTGTCATGCTGTAAGGATTTTCATGTTACCCTTCTGTAAGGTGGGTACATTAAGATGACATGAGCTTTCTGTCATTCTGTAAGGATTTTCAAGTTACCCCTTAATTCGGGTAGATACATTAAGGTGACATGAGACCCCTGTTACGCTGTAAGGAGTTTCATGTTACCTACTTCTTTAACTTTGATTCATTAAAGGTGACATGAGATTCCTGACCTGCTGTAAGGAGTTTCATGTTACCCCTTCATTAGTTTTTACCTGCTGTATAAGGAGTTTCATGTTACCTTTTCTTTAGGGTGGATACTTTAATTGACACGAGATTCCTGGCATTCTGGAAGGAAATACATGTTACCCCCACGTCTTTAGCTTTGCTTCACCCAGGTGTCATGAGATTCTTGACCTGCTGTAAGGAGTCTCATGTAACCCCAACATTGGTTTTTACCTGCTGTAAGGAGTTTCATCTTACCCTTCTGTAAGGTGGATACATTAAGGTGACATGGGCTTCCTGTCATGCTGTAAGGAGTTTCAAGTTACCCTTTAATTAGGGTAGATACATTAAGGTGACATGAGATTCCTGCTACGCTGTAAGGGGTTTCATGTTACCTACTTCTTTAGCTTTGATTCATTAAGGTGACATGAGCTTCCTGTCATGCTGTAAGGAGTTTCATGTTACCTTCTGAAAGGTGGATACATTAAGGTGACATGAGCTTCCTGTCATGCTGTAAGGAGTTTCATGTTACCCTTCTGTAAGGTGATACATTAAGGTGCCTTCTTTAGCTTTGATCCATTAAGGTGACATGAGCTTCCTGTCATGCTGTAAGGATTTTCATGTTACCCTTCTGTAAGGTGGATACATTAAGGTGACATGAGTTTCCTATCATGCTGTAAGGAGTTTCATGTTACCCTTCTGTAAGGTGGATACATTAAGGTGACATGAGCTTCCTGTCATGCTGTATGGAGTTTCATGTTACCCCTTCTTTAGCTTTGATACATTAAGGTGACATGAGATTCCTGTCATGCTGTAAGGATTTTCATGTTACCCTTCTGAAAGGTGGATACATTAAGGTGACATGAGATTCCTGCTACGCTGTAAGGAGTTTCATGTAACCACTTCTTTAGGGTGGATACATTATAATATGTGACATGATACTCCTGTTACGCTGTGAGTTACATATCACCCCATCCTTAGGGTGGATACATTTAGGATTCCTTTTACGCTGTAACGAGTGTCATGTAAATGAAAAAAGTAGTAAAGTCTAGCAGGAAAAACCCCTTCTTTATGATGGATATATAAAGGTGGCACGAGATTCCTGACATGCTGGAAGGAGTCTCATGTAACCCCTTCTTAAGGGTGGATACATAAAAATGACACGAGATTCCTGACATGCTGGAAGGAGTTTCATGTTACCCATTTTTTAGCTATGTTTAATTAAGGTTACATGAGATTCCTGACCTGCTGTATGGAGTTTCATGTTACCCCTTCTTTAGCTTTGATAGAGTAAGGTGACATGAGATTCCTGTTACGCTGTAAGGAGTTTCATGTAACCACTTCTTTAGGGTGGATACATTATAATATGTGACATGATACTCCTGTTACGCTGTGAGTTACATATCACCCCATCCTTAGGGTGGATACATTTAGGATTCCTTTTACGCTGTAACGAGTGTCATGTTACCCTTTAATTAGGGTAGATACATTAAGGTGACATGAAATTCCTGCTATGCTGTAAGGAGTTTAATGTTACCTACTTCTTTAGCTTTGATTCATTAAGGTGACATGAGCTTCCTGTCATGCTGTAAGGATTTTCATGTTACCCTTCTGTAAGGTGGATACATTAAGGTGACATGAGATTCCTGCTACGCTGTAAGGAGTTTCATGTAACCACTTCTTTAGGGTGGATACATTATAATATGTGACATGATACTCCTGTTACGCTGTGAGTTACATATCACCCCATCCTTAGGGTGGATACATTTAGGATTCCTTTTACGCTGTAACGAGTGTCATGTAAATGAAAAAAGTAGTAAAGTCTAGCAGGAAAAGGCCCCTTCTTTATGATGGATATATAAAGGTGGCACGAGATTCCTGACATGCTGGAAGGAGTCTCATGTAACCCCTTCTTAAGGGTGGATACATAAAAATGACACGAGATTCCTGACATGCTGGAAGGAGTTTCATGTTACCCATTTTTTAGCTATGTTTAATTAAGGTTACATGAGATTCCTGACCTGCTGTATGGAGTTTCATGTTACCCCTTCTTTAGCTTTGATAGAGTAAGGTGACATGAGATTCCTGTTACGCTGTAAGGAGTTTCATGTAACCACTTCTTTAGGGTGGATACATTATAATATGTGACATGATACTCCTGTTACGCTGTGAGTTACATATCACCCCATCCTTAGGGTGGATACATTTAGGATTCCTTTTACGCTGTAACGAGTGTCATGTTACCCTTTAATTAGGGTAGATACATTAAGGTGACATGAAATTCCTGCTACGCTGTAAGGAGTTTCATGTTACCTACTTCTTTAGCTTTGATTCATTAAGGTGACATGAGCTTCCTGTCATGCTGTAAGGATTTTCATGTTACCCTTCTGTAAGGTGGATACATTAAGGTGACATGAGATTCCTGTCATGCTGTAAGGAGTTTCATGATACCCTTCTGTAAGGTGGATACATTGAGGTGACATGAGATTCCTGACCTGCTGTATGGAGTTTCATGTTACCCCTTCTCTAGCTTTGATACATTAAGGTGACATTAGATTCCTGTTACGCTGTAAGGAGTTTCATGTTACCCTTTAATTAGGGTAGATACATTAAGGTGACATGAAATTCCTGCTACGCTGTAAGGAGTTTCATGTTACCTACTTCTTTAGCTTTGATTCATTAAGGTGACATGAGCTTCCTGTCATGCTGTAAGGATTTTCATGTTACCTTTCTGTAAGGTGGATACATTAAGGTGACATGAGCTTCCTGTCACGCTGTAAGGAGTTTCATGATACCCTTCTGTAAGGTGGATCCATTGAGGTGACATGAGCTTCCTGTCATGCTGTATGGAGTTTCATGTTACCCCTTCTTTAGCTTTGATACATTAAGGTGGCATGAGATTCCTGTTACGCTGCAAGGAGTTTCATGTAAACCATTCTTTAGGGTGGATACATTAAGGTGACATGATAATCCCGCTGCGCTGTAAGGAATCTCATGTTACCCCGTCTTTAAGATGGATACATTAAGGTGACATTAAGGTGACATTCCTGTTACGCTGTAAGGAGTTTCATGTAACCCCTTCTTTAGGGTGGATACATTAAGATGACAGGAGCTTTCTGTTAGGCTGTAAGAAGTTTATTGTTACTCCTTCTTTAGGGTAGATACATTTAGGTGATATTTGTGAGATTTTCTTTTGAATCTTATATGTTCATGATATGATCTCAAGAGAACATTTATAACGCATCAGAAAAATGACGACTGTTTCTTTTTCATTAACAGATGCAGTGTACAAAGTGTGGCAGATCCGTTCACAAAAAGTCATTGTGTTGGAGAGCAACTGGCAGAGTCCGGGATGCAGACAAAATCATTTGTTTGTGCTGCTTGTTTGCAGGACATGGGTACAGCATTGTAGTTTCTGTTGTATTGGCCATTAATAATTAAATTGTAGCAATCCCCCACTTGTTTTTCTTATTTGTATGTACAGTACTCCATCTCTTTGACGACATACTTGTAGATAAGAATGGTCACCGGTAAAAAAGGTGACTGCTGAATGCAGTAAAGAAGTAATACAGAGAGCTCCTGAAGAATATGTCTGCATTACTTTTGTCCTGCATTAAGCTATTATATGTTTTAACACATTCCCTCTTAGTGACACATTTTGGTGCGTCTGTAAAAGTCACATGTTGAAACCATTGTGACAAATAGAGCATTTGCTCCTGTGGAGCAAATGCTCTATTTCTCACAATGGTTTCAAAACTACACAATTCTAAAATTCTCCTTTTCCATAGTTAATGCTCCTTTTCGGTAGATTTATTCAAAGAGGTTAGGTCTAAAACAAATCTAAGAGAGAACGAGCTAAACAACCACCTACATTAACCCGTTTATTCATACAAGTGTTTTCGAGCTCCTCTATCTAATCCTCCATATAGGTACCACTAATCAAACATGATGTTGAATAAAAGTGGCAGCTTAAAGCAAGATAAAAGTAAAGCAGAACGCCCCCTAATGAAATTTCTGTTTTACTTTCATCTTGCTTTAAGCAAGATTGCCTTAAACACAATATAACCTAGGTTATTTAAATATTTGACTAATGGAGCAAATGGTTAAACTCTGAAATCAAGCCCTTTTTATGAGTTTGTCTTGTTATTGAGACCTTACTGTATGGTCTATGCCATGTGACTTGCTTTGGTTGAACTTTTGATATACGATGTTAAACAGGCCTGTAGTATGACAGTGTACGAAACTGTTTTGTTGACACAATTAAATTAGATGAAAAACTTAAAATATGTTGTTGTTATAATTCAATTTACATTCTATATTTACCTGATGGACAACTTTAGTGCTAAAAGCATTTCACCAAACTGTCTTTGCTAGAACAACAGCAGAAGCATTTTATGAATATTTCAATTCACACTATGGTGTACTTAGTAGGCTACATTCTGATTAAGTCCAGGACAACATGTTATTCCAGCTATGATGGCATGTTTTAGCAGCTTTACTCTTACAATGCTTGAACCGTATATTTACATCGTTTGCAAACAGTGTAGACCCTGATCAGAAGGTCCCTGACGGAGCCCGCTAATCAAGATCTGCACTGTTGTCGTACTTATAAATATTTTGAGAACAAATTTCTCAAGAGGAAATGTAAACTGGTCAAGAAAATGGGTGAGTCCATTTGAAATTCAGCATTGTAAATGTACTCTTCTTAACATGTTTGGAACTTTGAACCCGGAAATGAAGCCATTCTGTAGCTGGCTCCAGTATATTGTTTCCATGGTGTACTCATACATCAATACAAGGGAACCTCCATGGCCATAATAAGCTGGACGTCGCGATATGACTAAAATACGAGTGTTAAAAGTGACTTGAAATCATAAAAATCATCTAATCAAATACAATGTACAACACAAGGTATGTTTCATATTTGAAATAATGTTTCAAAGGATTTACGGTTGTATCGTCGACGCTCCCGTTCGTCGACTTTGATTTATATAGTAAATTCTGAAGGGTGGTGATCCCCCGAAAGCAAAACTTGCAACACAAAAAGAGAAAATTGCAGACTCGGTTTTATTGAGTCTGTTCATGAGCAGTAATTGAATGTGCTACACTGCTCACGCCCCTAGCGTGATTTATTTATATTTTGATTTTTATAGGCCTTATCACTATATAGGGATTTGGCATGCACACTTATGTCGCGGCTATGCCTTTGTTGATGGCTGGTCAAAGAGACATGTGCTTGCAATTATTGCAGACGTCCTGTCAATATAAAACATTTGTTTATGGTCTAGTCCCAGATCGCGTTATATATTTTTTTAAATAAGAACATAAAAGACCCCCTACAACACACACACACATGTAGTTTATATACGATTGTAGAAAAATAGATGATTTGGGCTATTATTCTGTAATGTTGGTAACATGTAATAAATTAGTTTTGCATGTTCATACGTAAGTATTGTCCAGTAAAATGTCGTATTATCATGAGATCAAGTTCTTCTCTGTCAAGCAAGGCTACACTTGCTAACAATTTGGATCAAAGTCAGATACCAAGCAATAGGTTCAAAGGTCATAAATCTTTTGAGCTGAGTCTGAGATCGTACTCAAGCATTTACTCAAATCTGACCAATCAGAAACTTGAGAACGATCTCAGACTCAGCTCAAAAGATTTATAATATTTGAAAATCGAATCTAAATAGGGGTTACTTGACGTTTATTGAATTATGTAAGGCATCTCTCGTCACATTAATGTGTCAAAACTTAAGAAGGGGTAACATGAAACTCCTTAAAGCATTTCAGAAATCCCATGTCACCTGAAGGTATCTCCGCTAAAGATGTGGTAACATAAAACTCCTAATGGCATACCAGGAAGCTCATGCCACTTTAATGTATCAAAGCTTCAGAAGGGATATCCCTAAGTTCCTTACAGTATGTCAGGAACAACATGTTACCTTAATGTATCAAGGCTAAAAAGAGATAACATGCAACTCCTTACAGGATTTCAGGGATTTTAAGTCACCTTAATGTTTCAACACTATTGGGGTGACATGAAACTCATTACATCGTGTCAGGACTCTCATGTCACCTTAATGTAACATAGCTAAAGGAATGATAAAATGAAACTCCTTACAGCATATTAGGAATCTCATGTCATCTTACGGTTTCACCACTAAACGGGGTGACATGAAGCTCCTTACAGCATTTCAGGAATCTAATGTCACCTTACTGTTTCAACACTAAAAGGGGTGACATTAAACTCCTTACAGCATGTCAGGAATCCCATGACGTCTCAAAGTATCAACGCTAAAGACGTGGTAACATAAACCTCCTTACAACATATCAGACTCATCGTGTCACTTTAATGTATCAAATCTAAAGTAAGTGTGACATGAAACTCCTTACAACATGTCAGGAATATCATGTCACCTTAATGTATCAAAGCTAAATAAATGGTACCATGAAACTCCTTACACCATATCAGAAATCTAATGTTACCTTAATGTATCAACGCTGAAGAAATGGTGACATAAAACTCCTTACAGCGCGTCAGAAATTTCATGTCACCTTAATGTATCACTGCTAAAGACGTAGTGATATGGCACTCATTATAACATAGGAACATCATGTCAGTTTAATGTATTCAATCTAAAGAAGGGATAACATGAGATCCCTTACAGCATGTCAGGAATCTCATGTGTTATTAAAGCTAAAGTAAGTGTAATTTGAAACTCATTACACCATGCCAGGAATCTTATGTTACCTTAACGTATCAAAGCACAGAAAGAGTAACACGAAATTCCTCACAGCATGTCAGAATATCAAAGCTTAAGAAGGGGTAACATGAAACTGCGTCCAGCACGTCAGGAATCTCACGTCGCTTTAACTTATCACAGCTAAAGAAGGTGCAATTTGTAACTCGTTACATCATGTCACACAAACTTATGTCATCTTAATATATCAAAGCTAAAGAAAGGGTAACATGAAATTCCTTACAGATGTCAGGAATCTGATATCACCTAAATGTATCAATGCTAAAATAGGGTAACATGAAATACCTTACAGCATGTCAGGAATCTCATGTCTTTTTAATGTATTAAATATACGGAAGGGTGACATGAAACTCCTTACAGCGTGCCAGGAATCTCATTTCACCTTAATAATTATACCAACGCCAAAGACGTGGAAACATGAAACTCCTTACAGCACTTCAGGACTCTGACTACGCCTTAATGTATCAACGCTAAAGACGTGGTAACATGAATCTCCTTACAACATATCAGAATCATCATGTCACTTTAACATATCAAAGCTAAAGAAAGGGTTACTTTAAACCCCTTACAACACGTCAGGAAATTCATGTCACTTAAATGAAGCTAAAAAGGTGGTACATGAAACTCCTTACAGAATGTCAGAAATCTCATCTCACCTTAATATATCAAGGCAAAACATGTAGTTACACGAAATTCTTTACAGCATGTCAGGAATCTCATGTCACCTTATAGTAGGGGACATTTTTCGAAATTTTGTTACCTGGTTTACAATGACAGGATACTTTCAGATAATGAAGAGTATGACTTAACAATCAAAATAAGAAGGGTGGCAGCATTGTGGTACAATCATAAAGCACTAAAATTTGTGTTTCCATGGCAACGGCTATGTCGTAGAAATAAACTAGATATCATACACAAAGATCTCTTAATATCTTTTTAACTAGTGAAGGGATTTTCACAAAACTTTATAATT
Organism: Azorinus chamasolen; assembly: GCA_963576725.1. Taxonomy (NCBI): domain Eukaryota; kingdom Metazoa; phylum Mollusca; class Bivalvia; order Cardiida; family Solecurtidae; genus Azorinus; species Azorinus chamasolen. The sequence continues at coordinate 40,645,715 of OY755239.1, forward strand.
GAATGACTAATATCAAGGCAATGTTACAAATATAAGTCTCAATTGATTCCCTTTAAGGTCAATGTCATGATTAGAGGTCAAAGGTCAAATTTTAGCTTTTTTCTCTGTTTCAAGACCTTTTGGTTCTACAATTTTACATTAACATAGGTATATTTAAGTAAAACTTGGCACAGATATTCATTTAAAAAGGGAGGTGCCCTTTACAACGAGTTTTATAAGTGTGTCAAGGTCAATATTTATCACAAACGTGCTGTAATCATACTGTTAAATTTCACAAATGATTCACCGCCATTCAAAATCACTATCACCGACATTCAAAATCATTTTCAGACAATCAAAATCATCATCACAGACATTCAAAATTGTAACAATAACAAGGTACATGTATCAATATCTTAATAGTGGCATTATTATGCCCCCCACCCCCACCCCCAATCAAAGAGGGGTCATGTTGTTTTTATTTCATTCTTAGTTTTTGTTGGTTTGTTGGTTGTTTTGTTCCCATCTTTAACGTTGGCGACAATGTTGTAGCTATTGCACATATGTACTTCAAACTTAGCATGCATATGCAACTTATAGAGGCAAAAATATTTTGGGGTGACATATCAAGATCGAGTTCATACATCAAGGTCAAATGTCAAATTACTGGTCAAATTTAGATTGGCGATAAATGTGTCACCATTCAAAATTACATCCCTCAAACTTGGCATGCATTTGCAACTAATGGAGACGAACGTTTTAGTGGTGACTTTTTAAGGTCAATGTCATGCATTATGGTCAAGTGTCAAATTATGGGTCAAATTTAGATTGGAGATAATTTTGTCGTCTTCAACATACATCCTTCAAACTTGGCATGCATGTGAAACTTATGGAGGCGAACATTTTAGGGGTGACCTATTAAGGTAAAGGTCATACATTAAAATCAAACGTTATATCGGGGTCATTGTGTTTCACAAACAGATTTCGTCGTTTTTAATTCACAACGTGTGTATACCACAAGCATTATTTACAATATGTATACACATTACATAATATAGAATATGTCAGTAGACTGTATTTTACTTGAAAAAGTACAAGAACAATTGTTTTAACAGCATATGGGAACAAACAGTTTTCCTTGAAAAGTAAGCTTGGTTTGTTAAAATGTTCATTTAAAATCATCTCTGTTTTTAAACACCAAGAACAAAATTGATTTCAAACCAAATAGACAAACCACTGTCAATATGATAGATCTAATAATGTATGGGTAGTCACATTCATTCATTGAATATCGCAATGTTGATTGTGGCCAAATACAACTAAGCTATCACTATAGGTGATTATTACCCCTGCCCGCCACCTTGTCACAAGATGCACTGATTACAATACAAGCGGCAATAGCTCAATAATCCTTTCATCCACTTAAATTGCATATGAAAAATAACAAAAGGGAATAAATCCTTCAAAATTGAATTTAGAATTACAGCCCTTGTTGACTGCACATCCACTCACAACCCTCTTTTCATATATAAAGTTTCACAGTTATGCCTACAATACTTGAGAAGTTATGCTCCAGACAAACAAATTGATTCTAAAAAGTAACTATGGGGAATAACTCCCACAAAAATGAATTTAGAGTTACAACCCTTATTGACTACACATCCTCTCATCACCCTCTATCCATATAACAAGTTGGAACAGTTGAGCCTACAATACTTGAGAAGTTATGCTCCGAATAAAAATTGCTTCTGGAAAGTAACTAAGGGGAAAAACTCCCTCAAAAAATAATTTAGAGTTGCAACCCTTTTTGACATCACCCTCTCATATCCTCTCATCATCCTCTCTCAATATATAAAGTTTCACAGTTGTTTCTACAATACTTGACAAGTTCTGCTCCGGATAAAAAATTGCTTATGAAAAGTAACTAAGAGGAATAACTCCCTCAAAAATGAATCTAAAGTTACAACCCTTGTTGACTGCGCATACTCTCATCACCCTCTATCCACATAGTTATGAAGTTTGACAGGTGTGCCTATAATACTTTAGGAGTAATGCTTCGGATGGACGGACGGATGGACGGACGGAAGGACGGACGGACGCACGCGATTCCAATATAGCCCCAGCTTCTTTAGAAGTGGGGTTATAATTACATATTTTGTCCATGTCAGTTTATTTCATACTTAAGCTCATAACTATTGAAAATCCAAGTATTTCCATAAGTTTCGTATGTTCAAATATCACACGAACAATGACAGTTAGCTGAACATTGAATAATCGCTTCGTACACGAGTCTCAATTAGTTTTGCATGCGCACAGTGTAAGCTCCTGAAATCCCTTCACGATCAAGGACTTGTCTGTCCATAATGTATGCGGGTGGACTTGCCAACCAAACAAAGTTCAGGTGATTGAAAATTTAGTTTGGAAATTCAGACATAAATACCAAATGCTGTCACTGTTTCAGCTATATTGGTAGAGTCACCAAATGATTATTCCCATCAACTTATTTCAAAATCTGACCATCGGTTTGTAGAAATATATCCTGAAAGAGGGAGATCCTTCGAAAGCATAAGTAGTAATGCGAAAGCAGAAAAATGCAGACTCGGTTTTATTGAGTCTGTTCGTGACTAGTTATTAAAATGCAACACTACTACTCACGCCCCCTAGCACCGGCTTAAGCAGTATTCAATTAATAACATAAAAACTAATGATCCCAAAGGACCAGTAAGTATATCAACACTGGGAATTTGAATATTGTTTTCTTTTGGTTGTCATGGCAACCAGAGTTCCGCCTGGTTTCAAACCATTTTAGCTAGTTTGGGAGGTGATTACATAATGATTATTCCAATCAAATTATTCTGAAGTCAGACCATTGGTTTTGGTGCAGAGAATGTTTAAAATTTTGCCATGTTTTCTCTATACAGGCAAACAGGCCCCGCCCCCTAGCGGTCATGTTGTTTTAGATATTGTCATGAGTTTAGATACTTGGGAAGATAGTCACCTAATGATTATTCCCATCAAATTATTTTGAAACCTGACAACCAGTTTCTCAGAAGAAGAAGTTAGAAGATTTTTCTGTTGGTTGCCATGGCAACCAGAGTTCTACATGGATCCACATTTCTTTAGCTATTTTGACAGGGAATCACCCAAAGACCATCCTTGGAAAGTTTCAGTACATTTGACAATATAATTTTAGAGGTGATGTCACTTGAAATAAAATATTGACGACAGACGACACATGATGGACAACGCCTGACGACCGACACATGATGATCACAATAGGTCACCTTGGCACGTTGTGAGGGATGTATTTTGAATGGCTATGAATAGAAAGTCTTCTTAAATCGACTTGATTGTTTGATACAATGATGGAAAGAACTTGATAAAAATTGTAAATAATTCGAAAATATTTTGCAAAAATCACTAAAAATAGTTCTTTTATAGCCGTTGCCATGGTTACAAAGGATATGTTTACTGTTAATTTGTAAATAAAATGTTCCAATAATAATCACACCAATACATTATACAAATAACAAGACAAACATGCTGTAAAAAGAAAATGTAGGCTAACTTTATAATTCACTAAAAAATGTCAATATTAGAACCACAAATGCATTTCATATCATTTTAAGAATATTTTGTTGCCATAGCAACCATATCGGTGTCACAGAATGTTAACATAATATTTGCGTAATTTTGTAAGTAAATAGCAAGGTCTTACAATAATTCATTATTTAGACATTTAGAAAAAAACAATAAGGACCTGTTTTCAAAAAAGTGAAAAATTGTGCAAAATTACATACGTTATTGCCATAGTAACCAGTCATTGAGGAAAAAAATATTTTAACTTAATTTCAAATCAACACTAGCCATCTCTCAATTCCAAAGAGTAAACGATGGGGACATATTCACATCCATAAGCAAACTGACAAACCTTTTAAATTATGTATATCAGTTTGTAGCTTGTTGCTATGGAAACCATGATTTTCACTACAATGTTATTGGGAATGTTCTGCCACCCTTCTAAAATTGTTAGGTAAGGTGTTAAGTTTATATATGTAAAATATGGAGTTATTGTAAATCAGGTAACAAAATCTGCCAAAATCAGGCTTTTTGTCCCCTACTATAATGTTTCGAAACAAAAAAGGGTAATATAAAATTCCTTTCAGCATGTCAGGAATCTCATTTCACTTGAATATATCACCGCTAAAGATGTGGTGAAATGAAAATCCATATAACATATCAGGAACCTCGTGTCACTTTAATGTGTCAAAGCTTAAGGATGAGTAACGTGAAACTCCTAACAGTATGTCAGGAATCACATGTCACCTTAAGATATTGGCGCTAAAAAGAGAAAATATGCAAATCCATACAGCATGTCAGGAATCTCATGTCACCTTAAGGTATTGGCGCTAAAAGAGATAACATGCAAATCCATACAGCATGGCAAGGCTCTCGTGTCACTTTTATGTATCAAAGCTAGAGAAAGGGTAACATGAAACTCCTTACAGCATATCAGGAATCTTATGTCACTTTACTGTTTCAACGATAAAGACGTGGTAACATGAGACGCCTTACAACATATCAGAATCATCATGTCACTTTTATGTATCAAAGCTAATACAGAAAGGGTATCATAAATCTCCTTACAACACGTCAGGAAATCCATGTCACTTAAATGTACCAAAGCTAAAGAAGTGGTTACATGAAACTCCTTACAGCATGTCCGAAATCTCATATCGCCTTAATATATCAAGGGCTTCAAGGCAAAACATGAAGTTGCACGAAATTCCTTACAGTATGTAAGGAATCTCATGTAACCTTAATGTTTCGAAACAAAAAAGGGTAACATAAAATTCCTTTTAGCATGTCAGTTATCTCATTTTACTTTACTATATCACCGCGAAAGACGTGGTCAAATAAAACTCTTTATAACATTTTTATAAGGAACCTCATGTGAAACTCCTAGCAACATGTCCGGAATCACATGTCATCTTAACGTATCAACCCTATAAAGAGGTACAGGAAACTCCATACAGCATTCAGAACTCTCGTGTCACTTTTTTGTATAAAGAAAGGGTAACATGAAACTCCTTACAACACGTCAGGAACATCATGTCACCTTAAGTTATCAAAGCTAAAGGGGGTATAAATTTTAACTCATGACATCATGCCAGGAATTTCATGTCCTATTAATATAAAAGCTTAAAAAGGGGTTACATAAAACTGCGTCCAGCATGTCAGGAATCTCACGCCGCTTTAACTAGTCACAGCTACAATTTGAAATTCGTTACATCATGTCATCTTAATACATGTATATCAAAGCTACAGAAAGGGTAACATGAAAATCCTTACAATGTCAGGAATCTGATATCACCTGAATGTATCAATGCTAAAATGGGGTAACAGGAAACACCTTACAACATGTCAGGAATCTCATGTCTTTTTAATGTATTAAATATACAGAAGAGTGACATGAAACTCCTTACGGCGTGCCAGGAATCTCATTTCACCTTAATATAACAATGCTTAAGACGTGGAAACATGAAACTCCTTACAGCATGTCAGGAATCGCATGCATCACCTTAATGTGACAAAGCTAAATACGTGGTAACATGAAACTCCATATGAAATAGCAAGAACATCATATCACTTAAATGTTTTTAAATAAAAGAAACGGTAACATGAAAATCCGTCCATTATGTCAGGAATTTCATGTCATCTCCTTACAACACATCAGAGCTCTCATGTCACTTTAATATATCAAAGCTAACGAAGAGATAACATGAAATTCCTTTCAGTATGTCAGGAATCTCATGCAACCTTAACGCATCAAAGCTGAAGAAGAGGTGACATGAAACTCCTTACAGCGTTTCAGGAATCTCATGTCACTTTCGTGTAGCAAATCTACCAAAGCATCATTATCATAGAATTGCATTGGATTTATCAACAATGAAGTAGATTATTTTCTAATACTCACAAAAAAACACATCTTAAACATATTTTCAGTATATTTTCTGTATTGGTCATAGTATATTTGCTGTGCACATCACCTAAAGCTTTTTATTAGACTTGCAGTATTTTTAGATAAAGGGAAATTCCAGTTCTATTTTTAGATGCACCACACAAACTGATGAAGTAAAACAGAGGGTACACGAAACACCGTCGATCTAGCCCCTCCCTTGCCTATTCCACCACGACAGCATATAAACAGTGACATAAAACCAAAATACAACCAAACTCATCGAAAACAAAAGACGAGATGTGACGTCATGAGTTATACAGCGTTATAAATGCTTTACTTAACATTACATATCAGTTGCGCTGGGCACAGGACACTGCGACACTAGATTGGATAGTTTGGGGGGCGGGGGGGTTAGGACACTGCGACACTAGATTGGATAGTTTGGGGGTTAGGGCACTGCGACATTAGATTGGGTAGTTTGGGGGTTTTGGGCACTGCGACACTAGATTGGATAGTTTGGGAGTTTAGGGCAATGCGACACTAGATTGGATAGTTTGAGGTACAGGGCACTGCGACACTAGATTGGATAGTTTGGGGTATAGGACACTGCGACACTAGATTGGATAGTTTGGGGTACAGGACACTGAGACAATAGATTGGATAGTTTAGGAGTTTAAGGCACTGCAACACTGAAAAGAGCACGTAGGCCAAATACTGAACATAAAGGAGTGCTGCAAGCACCGATTCACAGCAAAAGAAGAGCATACATACACACATATACCACACTAATACACATAGAACTATTCCTTGCCTGCGCAACACCGGCAACATATTAGTTCAGTGTAAGTGGGGTTTATGTAATTTTGAGTTTGCCCTCACCAGACGAGAAGAAATTAGGAAATAACCAGACGTTTTATGACAGAAAAATAATATATTTTACGACACCTCTTTAGACTCAATATATTTTTGTCTCTAACAATATCAATGGTATCTGCAAGAGACATATCATATAGTGTTCAAGTTTATAAAGCATTCTACGGATGGTAAATCTATATTGTCAAATACACCCAGAATCATTTTCAGAACAGACACAAAGGGTCAAAAACCATTAGTATTATTCTCCTAATTTGACCTGAGACTCATACACATGCCGTTTATTATCGTCGGCAATCTTCGGATAAATTTCTGAAGGTATAAAATGCGTTATAAGAATACAATCCTCGTTGAACATGATTATTACCGGCGTTTGGTTTGCTATTTTCTGTCACAGTAAATTACGAACAATCCCGATAAACACGCCAAAAGTTAATCGAGTATCAGGTCAAATTGGGAGAACAATAGCAAACAAATATGTTTTTCAGCTGACAATGGCAACCATGCATTGAAATACTTGAACCCTGTCCATGGATATTGCCATAGAGGGAATCATGTGGTTCCCTCCGGCTAGTGATTTAATTTATATTGTATATCTATTGTGTATCTTTCATTGCCTGGATAGATAATCATGCGGTTCGTCACGGTTAGTGATTTCATCTATGTGAAGCGCTTTTGAACGCACACATCCTGTGTGAAAAGAGCGCTATATAAATGTGGTATAATAATAATAATAATAATTTCTGTTTGAATATATTGTTTTGGATTTTGACTAAGATTTAGATATCGCACATCAACTGATTAAATAAAGTACAATGTATAACAGCATCATACCTGCTATTGAAAGTACCGTACATATTTAGCCCATAACATGTCCAAAGCTATAGTTGAACTTCGATATCACGAGCTTCAAGTGACTTACTTCGAGATAACAGATTCGAGTCATCCAATTTCTAATCTGGAACATTTCTCAAGTTCACAGCTTAATGAAGACCTAAAGTAACTTCTGTAGGAGCTTTCAGCATTACTTTCAACCTGCATTAAGCTGTCACATGTGTTTGTAGATATGCGTAGTGATACATGATACATTTTGAATAATTCTGTACTGTAAATTTTAGAAGGACCGATCGTCTAGTTCCAGTTATCCCGAGGTTCAAGTTATTCGAGTTTGAGATATATTAGTTCTACTGTATATGTCTGTTAACCCTTTCCTCCATAGGCTATTTTTAGACTCAACCTCTTTGAATGAATCTACCCAAAAGGAGAATTAACTAAGAAAAAGTAAAATTGCTCAATTTATCACAATGGTTTGAAGAAGTGGTTATTACAGAAGCGTAGAAAGGCGTATTTATGGAGGAAAGGGTTAAACTCTTTATCAGCTGGATAAAGTGTAACCTCAGCGACAAATAGCGCGCTTGTTAGCATAGGTGTACAGCAAAACCTCTCTAAACAGAACTAGTAATAAAGACAAATTGAGATATTTTAGGCAGGTGACTGTTTAACACATTATCCCCTAGTGACGCATTTTTGCGTATCTATAAAAGTCACTTTATGAAACCATTGTGATAAATAGAGCATTTGCTAATACTCTATTTATCACAATGGTTTCAAACTACAAAAAAATATTTTTTTCCTTTCCTCTAGTTAATGCTCCTTTTCGGTAGATACATTCAAAGAGGTTTGGGTCTAAAAATAGCCTAGGAGAGAATACACGTTAAAATTCACACAAAAAGCTCCTACTGGAGTTTTCTGCATGGTTTTCACTCTACATTAAGTTGTCACATGTTTTAAAGACATACATCGATACTTATTTGGGTGTTCGGTTTAGAGAAGTTTTACTGTAATATCAAATAAACTGAACAACATCCTTCAGGTATACACACTTATTAGTATAAACATATTTTATTTCATTTATCATTTCATGAAAAAGGGTCGGGCCACAAGTTCGACCAACATTAGTTACGGCCCTCCCCTTACAACTTTCTACAGTAAGTGTATCACATGAAACAAAACACATGAAACATAAAGAATGCATCAACTATTCTCAGCCCTCTACCCGATATATCACCATCTTTTAATAAACAACGACTTTACTGAACTTCCATTAACTTACTATTTATAATGGTACATGGACTAAATATTGTTTAGCATGGCAGGACATGTAGAAATATAAAACTTATTCTGTAATTAAGCTAAATATAATAGACCATGATCAGAGGACTCCTAATGGAGCTGTCTGGTCAGGGTCTACTCTGCCTTAGAGATATGATACGTCCTCTCTATCAGGTAAAGGGCTAAGGCGAATATACTTCACAATTATTACAGATATCAGACATATATTTTATTCGAGGGATTATGCTTATTATGCATGTGTAAGAGTTGGTCATTGGTTTAGCCTGGAACCCTGTATATACTGTTTTAATTAACCACCAGGAGTCCATCTTTCAACAGATCACAAGACCAAAACTGCAAGATGACGACAATCACAACATAACCCAAGTTATCGCATTTTGTAGCATGCAAAAACGACGGTTAATGTTGTTGTGACTAATGCTTTTGTAAGTTCTAATATACGACAATCTTCCATTGCTCGACCTGGGTCCATGCTTATAAAGCTTTTAGTTGAGTCTGAGTTTCGTTCTCAAGTTTTTGATTGGTCAGATTTGAGTTCTCAAGCTTTTGATTGGTCAGATTTGAGCCTTTGGCTCAAATCTGACCAATCAAAAGCTTGAGAACGATCTCAGGCTCAACTAAAAGCTTTATAAGCATGGACCCTGACCATCAGTTTCTATATACCTTGGTCCAATTTGAATTCACATATAAATAACCAGCTACTGAATTCAAATTTAATATTGGATATTTATGATTCCATGCTTGAGCCTCTTTTCAAGTTCTTGATCGACTATCTCACTCTGTGCCACTTTAAAGAAGTTTTTCCATTCGCCAACCTCTCCTTTGCGGTAGATGACACAGCCACCTTTCTCGTCCTTAACCAGTGGGTGCATGTCCCTTTTGTCTGCTGCATCTTGTTCTCTTTGGGCCGACAGTGTCGTTGCTTTCTTTACCTTTTCTATATATTCTTGGTCTCTATCAAAACCCAGGAATTTACTTAACCGGGCTAAGTTGTCGTTTGGGTTGACCTTAAAATCTTCGTAATAGAAAATTTCAACCTGTTGATCGGGATTCTCTTTCAGAAACGCTTCCCATTGCTGAACATAATCAAAGTATGATCCCGTAAGAACCAAACCGTCCATCTGCGTCTGGAAGTGTTCGTCCCATGGCTGCTCTCCCGTGAAGAGCACGGCATTTTTAACATGGTAATACCACGAAACAAAAACATCTTTCGGATTTCTCAACATCAAAATAATTTTGCCTTTATTCTTGATATGCGCAGTCGGCAAATGAACAGGTTTCAAGTGGGTGGAAATAATTCGAGGTGAGTCCATGTTTTCAAAAATTTCTGGCGGACCGTATTCTAAAACGCTGTCATCTGTCCGATTGGTGTTGTCGAGGGTTTTCAATCTCCATATCATATTTCTCAACCAGTGAGTGCCACTTTTCGGATAAGTGCACACAATGACATCATCTGGTTTGTACTCAAACTCCTTGGCGTATTTCATGCACGCTACTGGATCTAGATTGTCGAGTTTAGCGAAAATATAGTCCTCATATTTTACGACCTCCATTCCATCTCCACCTGCTGAAGGCAATCGCACAATCTCCGCCATCTAAATAAAAGTATGCATTAGTCGTGGTAGATATCGCTCATTGAACGATATTAGAACATTATATCACAAACAAAAATGAATTGATTTTAATACATGCAATATTATTGAAATCATTTAGTGGTATTTAAAGTTAGATTTGTTTTAGAATGTTCATTGTATAAAGTTTAAACATAAGTTACTATCTTCAATTCGCTTCAAATCATAGTGTTCATATATTAGACCATGATGAGACACCATGTATCTCGCCACTTTATCTTAAACCAAATATTGACACAGGCTATCAGAACATTACCCATACTGCAGAACAATTTGAATGACTGCATTCGCACTGAACAAACATAGTATCTATCGTCGCTTATTTGACAGGCCATATGTACTCCACACGTCTAACCCTTTCCCTGTTGAATACTCATATAAGACATACAGACAGCGTTGAATATGTATATGAATTTTTATCATGGCATATTCGCATGCCGTTTTGGCATTGTTAGAAACTTTACATTCGTGTCTATGATAACCAAACAGAGTAGACCATGATCAAGCGTCAGATCTTGGTCATTTCTGTTGATAAATGCATAAAATAATGTTTATTTGAAGGACATGGTTTATAATTCCCTGCTATTTGCGCTCAAATTGGTAGCTACAAACAGCTTAGAGCCTGATATAGTGACGTCTAATTTGGATCAAATCTGTTTGACATTTGACCATTAGTTTCATAAAGGCTTAACTCTTTCGGCGCCATTGTCACCTGTTGACACCATTGAAAACAGTGAAGTATCAGGCCAGATGCCGCATGAGACTTCACTGTTTTTCTGTATTATTTAAGCCCAAGTATACAGGTTTTTATAAACAAATGTTTTACTAATATACCTTTATTATTTAATTTAGAATCATATTTGCTACAAAACTAGTATTGCAGACGACACTTTTAAATTTGGCGCCAAAAGAGTTAAACGATTCAGAAGTACTCGAAGTTCAGATCAGATATAAAGTCGACATCAAGTGTATACGACAGAATAAGCACTAGGGTTAGTGTGGCGTTTTACGAAACTTCTTATGCATAAATAGGCCATAAAACTGTATTGCTTGTTGCATTTATTTTATCACATATCTGGGTAAATATAGCGACTTCTATGCGTTTGTTTAACCATTGTTGCTGTAAGAGACCGAATCATTATTTGCGTGTTGACAAATACGAACATGTGTGTGGTTCCCTTGAATTGTGTTGCGAAAATGGATGGTCACAGTAAGGCCGTTAGATATGGGTGACAGGCGGGCAAAACCAAAAGTTTCTGTTAAGGTCAGAACAATCCAGTATTAGTATAGTAAAACCTCTCTTAACCGGAAGTTAAATTCAGTATAAATATCTGTCTTGGCGACAGGTGACAGCTTAATGCAGGGTGGAAGTCAAGCAGAAAGCTCCTAGAGGAGCTTTCTGCATTACTTTCACCCTGCATTAAGCAGTCACCTGCCTAAAATATCAAAATTCTTCTCTATCAGAATTCCGGTTAAGAGAGGGTTTACTGTATACCGTTTGTAAAGTCAGCCATTAAGTATTAATGATGTCATTAGTTCATACATAGGCTCATGAAAGCTTTCTTTACTCATTTGATAAAACGTTATACGGATTGAAAACGTGTAATACTATACTATAAAATTCGGACTTTAAATAAGAATTACCATCAGATTTAACATAAAACAGGACCAACCAAGTAACCATTATTCAAGTTATATATTTCAAATTCTTGTATGTCTTACCAAAATATGAAAGAAGTGCACTTTAGATAAACTTACCCTCATTCTTATTATGAATTTGTGGCGATTTTATGCCATTTGTGAACAGTATACAGTAGAACCTGTCTTAAGCGACCATCACACTAGGTCTAATTATGGATCTGTAAGACAAATGGTAGCTTAATGCAGGACAAAAATATAGAAAATATAGGAGCTTTCTATGTTACTTTTGCCCTACATTAAACAACCATCTGCTTTGTTGTACTCCTATGTTGAATAAATAACGGTCACTTAACCCATTCTCTCATATTGGTGACCTGATTGTACAGTGATAGTGGCAGGACATACTTTTTGTGCTCTCCTTTATATTGGATCTACATATTGTAATATAAGGGCATTTTGGATGAAAATTATATGTGCATGTTGGTAATAGTGTGGAGGACAAATGCAGATAGACTACAGATAGGAAGCAGACAGAATTAGTGAGTTATCAAGAAAAATAGAATTCTTATTGTGGATAATAACTTTCCACGCATGACTGAATCCACTTCCCAAATATCAAGCCTACCTAATGCAGATTGATTACATAATCCCCTATCTATATTGGTGTAGATAAACTATTATACATTGTGACTGTTTACCTGTGTAAGCTTACCTGCTCTACCTGGCTATTGTGAATTGTAGTCAAAACGTGATTGTCGGCAGGTCTACTGATTGAGTGTATGGTGTGAAACTTTGCCATTACTTGTAAATAATTAATATGGAAGTAAGCATCTCAGAGTATCGAGCACGCATTTGACGGTTAGCAGGTGGCTGTGGCAAGAAACGCTTAGGGCGCCGTAATAAGGAAGGGGCATATTCACCATACACATGCTCAACTGACGTCCACTTTAGAGCACTGACAGTATTCATGATTCTTTTGCCTCTTATACTGATTTGCAAACATACAGTTATGACTTACAATGCATACATCATGTCACAGACTGTGAATAGGTCCTTATTTGTATGCACTGACACCATGAGCTTGTATAGTACTGTTGGTCTTGAGTGTACATTCAATTTTGAACAGCTGAAGTTGAAACTATCTAACGATGTAGAAAGCAACCAAGGTCCGGCAGACATGGATACTGTTTTGAAGGCAATCAAAGATTCTGAATTGAACTTAATGACCCAAATGAAATCTATGCAGGCAGATATTTCTGAATTGAAAGGTGATATGCGGAGTATCCAAACGGAACAGGATGCAATTAATACTGAATTAAGTGTTATTAAGGAAAAACAGCAGTCTTTTGAGTTTAGTTTGAACTTGACAGACCAGACAAGTGAAAAGTGGCAGGGCATTACGGAAACTATGCAGATAGATATGGACCATCTAATCGATGTAACTGATGAGCAGGACGGTAAATTGGAAAGTCTGAAATCCGATGTTGAAATGCTGAGCAGAAAAGCTATCGAAGGTAATATGAGAGTATTTGGGTTAACAATTGGCAGTAATAAGAGTAGTAATGAAATGAAATCTGATGTTATTGAAAATGTGTTGAAAGTTGCATGTCCTAATGAACGTTGGATACCAGATGACATTAAGAAAGTCCGGGTATACACTAGTGACCAAAATGCAACCCCTAGCTATAGTTACCTTTCGGCATGGTGATGATAAGTTTCGTGTATATTCTGGCAGAGATGAATTACGCAAACATTCAATAAAAGTCGGTGATGATATGACATATGAACAGAGAAAAACTTTAAAGACGTTGAAATCCAAAGGGAAAACAGGTTACTTTTACAAAGGTGAATTGTGTTTTCGATCTGACGACAGGGGCCAGGATAGTACCCAACAGCGAGAGTTCCGTACTGCTGCACGGAGGTTACAGAAAGGCCCTTCGCCTAATGTTAGTGAAAGTGTTCCAAATGAACCAGTTATTATGGAAACTGTAAAGGGGTCAAGTCAAAGCCATTGCGAAAATAAGAACCCTATTAAACTGATGTGTTGGAATATTGATGGTATACAACATAAGTTAGATTACAATGATATGACTGACTACTTAAGATCTTTTCATGTATTTGGTTTAATGGAAACATGGGAAACAAATATGGACAAAATTTCGCGGTTATTTCCAGACTATAAATGTTATGTCAAAAATGCTTTTAGAAATCAATCCAGAGGAAGAGCAATGGCTTGCATATGTATATGTATGCATAAGTCACTAGACAATATGTATGAATATTTACAGACAGATACTCAACTTTGTTTATTCTTAAAATTTGACAAATATCTGTTAGAAAAGCAGAAAGATTTGTTGTTATGTTTGACATATTTACCACCTGATAATTCTCAAGCATATAGAGATGAACCATTTAAAGGTATCGATTTATTAGAACATTACATAAACCAGCTAGAGCTTAATCCTCTGAATGCAGATGTGCTTATTATGGGCGATCTTAATGCTCGAACAGGTAATGATAAAGACTTCATTGAGGTATCACACAATGTGCCTGAACTTGATGAAAATACAGATGTTTGGTATAAGAATATTCCCAAAAGATCATCTTGTGATAAAATTGCCAGTGTGTCTGGTGCTAAGTTATTAGAATTTTGTAAAACATACGTGTCTGCATCATGAATGGAAGATGTGGGAGTGATAGAGATATTGGAAATCTCACTTTTGTAAATATGAATGGGTCAAGTGTTATAGATTACATGTTGATATCAAATGAATGCCTTGAACATATACAATCTTTTAATATTGGTGAGAGAACAGAATCTATCCATTTTCCTGTAGAAGCAGGTATAAGTGTACATACAAAAACTGAGAGTAAGGCAGTACCTGAAACTTCTAATTATACCAAGCCAAGTAAACATAACTATGTATTTAATGATACCACTGTTGATGATCTGAGAGCTAACCTTAGGTCACAACTAAATTGTTCTGAAACAAAGTATTTACTGGGTTTAATAAATGACATTGATGAAAATGTTGATATTATGGTTGAAAAGGTTGTGGCATTCATGACAAAAGCACTGAATTGCTGTGAGAGGAACACAGTTAATAAGGAAAAAGTACACCAGCCTGCATGGTTTGATGCAGATTGTGTGAACCTTAAAACAGAAAAATTGAAAGCCTTGCGTAGATACAGGAAGGAAAGAGTGCCATCTAATCTGAATCTGTATTTGAATTCAAAACAGAAGTTCAAACAATTGTGTAAATTGAAAAAATCTTCAATGGCTGATAAACAGTTGGATGACTAAATAAGAAATGTAAACAATCCTAATTCATTCTGGAAGAAACTAAAGTGTTTTACAAGTAGGCCAACTGTACAGAACGACATTCCAATTGATGATTGGAAATATCATTTTGAACAGTTTTTTCAAGTTGCTGATAATGCTGATGTGAATCTCTTGACCCAAGAAGATGATTTAAATGAAATTGGAAACAGTATATTTAATGCAGAAATAACAGACGAAGAAATTGCAAACAGTATTCAATCATTAAAGAACTCTAAATCACCAGGTGAAGATGGTAATTCACCAGAATTTTTCAAATATTCATTAGACATCATTATGCCTATACTGGTCAAATTGTTTAATAGATTGTTTGAGATGGGGGAATTTCCTATGGCTTGGAGTAGTGCAATTATAGTGGCTATATTTAAAAAGGGAGATCAAAATAACCCTTCAAACTACAGGGGGATATCACTACTTGATATTTTTGGTAAGATATATACAAGTATCATTAATAAATACTTACATTCTTTGTAAATATATTTGATAAAATTGATGAATCACAATCAGGGTTTCGAAATGGCTACGCAACCGTTGACAACGCCTTTGTCTTGCAGTCACTTATCTCCAAAGTCCTTGCTAAAAAAAGGGGCAAAATGTATGTTGCTTTTATTGATTTTAAAACGGCATTTGACTCAGTAGTAAGCAGCAAATTATGGGACGTTTTAATTCATGCTGATATAAAAGGCCATCTATTTGAATCTTTTGAAGCAATGTACAAAAAAGTTAAGGCCTGCGTTAGATGCAACGGACATGTATCTGATTATTTCGAATGCCCAATTGGTTTGAAGCAAGGGTGTATAGCTTCGCCGAAACATTTTTCTCTCTTTATAAATGAGCTAGCATTAGAAATGAAACATGATCCAAACCTCAGAGGAATCCAGGTCCAGCCAAATGGCCTGGACATTTTAATTTTAATGTTTGCTGATGATGTTGCATTAATGGCTGATACCGTCAGAGGCTGAAGCATAATCATAGTGAGTTGCACCGTGTCTCTTTTTTACATATATAACCATGGAGTAAAGGATTAAATAAAATCTCACAGACACTGATACGTTTCAAACAGTGCAGATCCTTACTCTTCGTCAAATTGCATAACACATATTGGATACATTGATAAGTGACACGCAGTAAAACCCCTGACTTTTCGTCAAGTTTCATTATCATATATCGACGCAATAAAACCCTGACTCTTCGTCAAGTTTCATATTGATATTTATATTGATAGGCAAGTGTCACGCGGTAAAAACCCAGGCTCTTCGTCAAGTTTCATTATAACATATCGCAGACATAGATCAGTAAGTGTCACGCAGTAAAACCCTGGCTTTTCGTCAAGTTTCATGATAACATATCACAGCCATTGATAAGTAAGTGTCACGCAGTAAAACCCTGGCTTTTCTTAAGTTTCATTATAACATATCGCAGCCATTGATAAGTAAGTGTCACGCAGTAAAACCCTAGCTTTTCGTTAAGTTTCATTATAACATATCGCAGCCATTGATAAGTAAGTGTCACGCAGTAAAACCCTAGCTTTTCGTTAAGTTTTATTATAACATATCGCAGCCATTGATAAGTGTCACGCAGTAAAATCCTGGCTTTTCGTTAAGTTTCATTATAACATATCGCAGCTATTGATAAGTAAGTCAAGTTTCATAATAATATATAAAAAAAAGATCGGTTTTTCGAAGTTATTGGTATCATTTTAACAGAACACAATCATTATATTATTGATTAGTACAGCAGTACATCAGCATGCATACACTCACACATTCATAGATATCAGTACATCAGTTCAATAAAATCATCATGTATAATTACAATGTTATGTCATATATTTTGTTATTTACAGTAAAGCTGCGATCATCCGAACACTCAAATAAACATCATTATCGATCCGCAAGATAGCTGTAATATATCACATACATAAAAACCCTGGCTCTTCGTAAAAAATCATAATAACGTATCACAGATACTGATAAGTGTAAGCAGAACAGACCACGACTCTTTGAAAAAAAATGTATACTAAAATATTGCAGATACGGGTCAGAGCCAAATTATGCAGAACCACGACTTTTGATCATGGTGCAAAATTTAATGGTGCAAATACTGATAAGTGTCGCACATAAAAGTGTATACCCTAATTAAACATCCGTGTGTTACATGTAACTCTTCTCTTGCTGAATTTTAAAACACATTTCAAAATACAGTTCTTTTTCTTTACTCATGCACTGTTGTATAATTACATATATCTTCACTGTCTACAATTATTTCACTGTGCAATCACTCTGTGCAGTGCACTGGTTGCACAATCAAATAGTGCAATGAAATAGTGCAGACCCTGATGAGACAGCTCCTGCAGGAGCTGTCTCACCTGGGTCTTCACTATTTACAGGTAGGTATATTGACGTGAAAAAACAGCAAGCGAAGGGTTAACGTTGTTTTTAAATATCTAATAATAACGTTTCTTCTCTTTGAGCAGTAAAGATGTTTTCTTACCTTAAAACTTGTGTTCCAGTTTGTTCGTGACAACTAAATGATTAACTGTCAAGTATCCTAACCGCGTACGATACTGTTTTAAAGCTGGTTCATTCCCGTCAGTGTAATTTGACCGTTTAGCGATAAAGGCATGTCACGTGACTGTGTATTATGCAAAAGGCGGTTGTATACTTAATCCCCTTTAATAAAACAAGACGACTCTTGTCGCAACCGTCTGATCCGAGTCTGTTCTGTTTGCTTTTGAAATTATACTAGATATGACTCTACATCTTCTATCAAACAAATCCTCTGTGCATATACCGTTATAAACACCCAGCACAATAATATTGCTTATGTCATCATTTCCCACATGAAAGCTCAACAGGGAAAGTGTAATAGACGGTTAACTGTTCATGCATTAGCAGACGACTGCGTGCTGCGTGAGACGAGTGGTTGGTGTGTTTCTCAACTAGGGTAAAGCCTCTCCCCAATGCGACAATCACAACATGTATCAATCTGAATCCAAAAGACAGGCTAATATAGGACGAACGTTAGATAGCTTCCAAATACAGTAAAACCTCTCTATAACGACCACTAAATTGTGGTAATTAGTTGGTATTTAGGCCAGGTGGCTACTTAAGGTAGTTCGCGCTGTTGCTCGGCAAAAATCGAAGTTTATCCAATTACCATCATATTTGGTCCAGGTATACAGAAAGTTACCGCCGACACGACTGCGACGTTTATTTTAAATTTGACGTCGGTTGCTTAGCAATATATGACGTCAAAAGCGACATCTAGTGTCATCTAAGCAATTCACATGTGTTTGCGTATTTCTTTATTTATTTACAAATGCCGTTGTGTATTTCAATGATTCGAAAACTGTTTTGAAGAAGAAGAATAGTTCTTCAACATGATATGCGATATATGTATTACAAGCGTAACACTTTTGTTAAGTCGGGAGTTGAAAGTTGGGAAACCCATTTTACCGCATTCTGAAATTTAATTTTTTTCGCCATTTTCATGAAATTCCAAAAATACTAGACGGTGAAAGTTTATAAAAAAATTATATATCATACTCTGTTCATTTCTTAACAGGATCAAGTAAAAAAATCAATACCTATTCGAGTTCATTTTTTCGCTACGAGTGATTTTGCTAGGTTATCTCGTCATCATATTCGACGTCAAGGCGACGTTGAAATATATATAAAACTGTTCCAGCTCTTATTTACATTATATATGCTCATTGCTCTTCTTATTACACTATTTATTCATGGAAATATCAGTATGACTTGAAATTTTAGTTTTAATATTCCTGAAAACTAATTGTATTTCATCAGAAAAAAACCTTTTTTTCTTCTATTAATAACAAATAGAGCAAACCCATATCAGACACTTCATGCAGGAGTTTTTGATTAGGAACTTCTCATTTGTGTAAAAATATATTTTAGAAAAGAGTACTGTACACATATAATTAATAACTATTATTTAATATGCCTTTTTAATATGCTCTTTATTTGTTTAGAGTTGTCATATTGTATGAAATGTACTTATTTTGAGGGCCTCGGAGGTAGATTAGTCTTTTGACTAACCGAGCTACCGTCGTAAAATAAAGTGTTTCATTCATTCATTGACACAGGGCGCAAATGGAACGGGTCCATGTAGGAAACTTTCCACAGAAGTTTCTCGCTTGGTTCAGTTCTATTTGAAACTTTGTGTATGTAGTTTGTATAACTATGCTGATTTCATTTTGCGTTATTGAAATGGTTTAGCGTAATATCTGCATTGGACACATTGTTTATTATGATCTGTGATTGTTATTTTTGCATATAAATGTATGAAATGTACTGATTAACAAGGCCTCGGAGTACCTAATGAGCCACCCTCATTAAATAAAGTATTTTAGCATGCATTCATTAATTTAGATTAATTGGGTCCTCTCAAGCATTTCATTCATTCATTCATTCAATTCGTTATAAACCTTGTGCATATAGTTTGGATCCAGATGAGACGTTGAGTAACTCAACGTCTCATCAGGTTCAATTAGTTTACACTCTAACTGCATTTTTCTAATTTTGAAGCAGATAACATTTTATTTTAACTAAAACTAAGCAAAAACATTTTTTCGTATTATAGTATTGACAGTGTGGGTAAATGACGTCACAAATATGTGGGTTTTAATAGCGCGTGCATTTATCCACCTGAATCGGGGTCAAATGGCATTTATGCACTTCATTTGTGCAACAGTTACATGTAAGCTAAATCCAGCTTTATATTAACTATTTGGATGCTAGTGGCAAATCAAAACTTTGATAACAGATTGGATCTAGATAAGACGCCAGGTTACTCGACGTTTTATAAGGATCCAAATGCGTGTCCTTGAAGAATAGATCTACAAACTGAAGCAGACAACAATTTTCAATTATACAGACACATCAATACTTAGCGAGCAATGAGTTTATATCTTATATTGATTTCTTGTGCGTACATATATCTGTGATTTACTCTTTTGTATTTTGTATTAAATGCTTTTGTTTCAGGGTCTCAAGGTAGATTAGTCATTATGACTAATTGAGCTACCCTCATTAGGTAAAGTATTTCATTAATTCATTAATTCATACATCCATTCATTCATTCAATGAATAAATTCATTCATTATTAATTAATTAATTAATTCATTCATTCACTCTTCCGTGAAAAGATATGACTGGATTTAAAAGAATAAGAAGTAGATCTAAAACAATAAATAAAAAAATACATAAGAAAATAAATACAATCAATCGATACGGTGCCAAATGTTTTACTGCCAAATATTTACATTGCAACGCAAAATGTAAAAACGACGCAAAATATAATACTTGATGTAGTTTAGTGGTCGTTATAGAGAGATTTTACTGTACAGTAGATACTGTCTTAAGCGACCATCAACAAGAGGTAGATTTATGGGCCTATAAGGCAGGTGGTAGCTTAATGCAGGTCAAAAGCAATGCGGAAAGCTTCTAGAGAAGCTTTCTGTATTACTTTTGCCCTGCATTGACTGTTTTTAAACCTCCTGTATTAAATCAATGAATGGTCGGTTAAGACAGGTTATGTTGTATGAGCTGGCCACATTACCTTTATCCTGCGTTAACCAACCACCTGCTTTTGAAATGGCCCATTATTTTAATTAAGTGGTCGCTTTTAAAAGGTTCTATGGTATTTGCAAACTTCTTGAATGTATTTCCCCTTCGGACATGTTTCATTATGCAGCCACATACCCTGTATACAAATGAAAAGCATCACACGTACCTACAGTAAAACCTCTTCCAACCGGAATTTTAGTAAAGAAAACGTCAGATCATTTTGACCGGGCGACTGCTCAACACAGGATTAAAATCATACTGATAACCCATTTGGAAACTTTCTGTATGACTTTCATCATGCAATAACCCTTTCCCTCATATTGACGACTCTTGACGACTTTGTGAAACCATTGTGATAAATTGAGCATTTGCTCCTATAGGAGCAAATGCTCTATTTATCACAATGATTTCAAATTACAGAATTCTTAAAGTTTCCTTTTCTCTAATTAATGCTCCTTTCGGTAGATTAATTCAAAGAGGTTGTATCTAAAAATAGCCAAAGAGGGAATGGGTTAAACATCTTCTTGTGTAACAAACAGGCATTCATACTGTGTTGAGGGTTTTACTGTATTCGTCTTACCCACAGTGTGACAGCATAATTCGTATGCAGATTTAACATGCTAAATGTTATGGTGAGAGGGACAATGAATGACAAACAGTGCTGACCCTGACAGATGACTCTCCTAGACACCGTCTAATTTGGATACTCACTGTTAACACTCAAAGGACTTAACTCGCTCTTTAATGCATTATGTACATAGAAATGCCAAGGTATTTGTTTAAGGGGACAGTATGATAATGATTGTACAAATTTACTTTGTACACAATTAAAATCCGAGTGTCATATGATCCGGATGTTCGATGAATCCGGAGTCATATTGATTCAGCGCCTGACTTGAGCCAAACGTTGTAATTGTTAATAACTGATCACATGCTTATCAACAATTTCCCTGTTCTACGTTTATTCCAAATTTCAATACCTACTGAATATTCATGGCCAAAATGTTACAACGAAATATGGACGACAGACCATTGTAGAGACGGATAACTGCTAAATGCAGAGTGCGGTTGTACAGCAAGCTCTCAGAGGAGCTCTCCGTCCTAATTTCACCCTGAATTAAGATGTCACTTGTTTTAAAAACGAAAAATGATACTTATTTGAGTGTTCGAATTTACGATGTTTTGCTGTAATTCTGCTGCACAAAATACTTTCAACATATTTCCCTCCCTTACTAAAGTAAAACCTCTCTAAACCAGAATTCTAGTAGAGAAGAATTTGGATATCTTTAGGCAGGTGGCTGCTTAATGTAGGGTGAAAATCATGCAGAAAGCTCATAGATGACTTTCACCCTGTATTAAGCTGCCACCTGTCTCCAAGACCGATATGTATACTAAACGTAACGTCCGATTTAGATAGGTTTTATTGTATATGCTTTTATTTAATGTGAGGGTCCTTGAAAAACAAAATATATAGGTGAAATACATTGACTAGCATAAGTATATGTATTGATCTTGATCAGAGGACTTCTTCCGAAATCCTCTGGTCTGGATTTCATGGTCATTGCTCTGGTTTGCATGTGTTCCATATAGTGACAATAAATTTGTCAACTCTTTTAATATGAAGTCATTTTCGTCTGCAAAGAGTGTCGTCTGCTGCAATTTATAAAGTACATTATCCTTTTGTTTCGTTACATAGAACAGTGTCAGTGTATAAAAAATGGTGGTTTTATTCACATGTCCACTATTGATTGTAACTTTATAGATGCAACAATAGTTGATGAGAGGATATCAATAAGCAGCATGCTTCCGATCCAATCCTTCTGTTTCTCGATGCTATGTATTTATATGTATTGCAAGTTATATAAAACTGGATATGTTTAAACTAAATTAAAAATGGTGGACACTAATGCATGCTGAATTGCTGTGTAATTCATTTGGATCTCAGCTGATCTCAACAAGGTCATTACCAATTGGACACACCGTTGGAAGAAGTATGCATGCAATGATTCAAAAGTTCATGTATATTCATCTAATTTGAACCATTTCACCCATAAGTAGACACAGACAAAATAATGACATACTGAATATCAATTAGGAGAACTATTATTCTTGCATTATATATGGACACACCAACGTTTGGCCATAGTGGAAGCTACAGAATTAGACCTCTACTATGCCTAAAGCAAACACACAAGAACCTGATCAGACGGCTCCAACGCGACCCATTTGATCTGGGTCTACTCTGTTTGAAAAGGTTAGACATTTTAATTGCCAACCGACCTTCATTCATAAACACATTAGATATTCCACATAATAAAGAATAACGCAATCACTCCCTTCATCCGATAAATGGGACATGGGCAAACAGTATACATTCAAGTTAGTTAAAAGAGCCCCGCTGAACAGTCTGACAGTGTCTGCTAAACCAGTCTTGTCATTCACCTATACATCAGCGTGAAATATGGACTGGTTTCAATATTATGTTTGAGCCAATTAACCGGAAATTACAAAATATGTAACCCTTTCCTTCATATGAAAGTCTTTCCACGCCTTTGCAAACACAGTCGAAGAACCAGACCAGACTGCTCCTATGGGAGCCGTCTGATTTGGGTATGTTCTGTGTGCCTGTGAGATTATAGAGATC
This sequence comes from Azorinus chamasolen, assembly GCA_963576725.1. Classification (NCBI taxonomy): domain Eukaryota; kingdom Metazoa; phylum Mollusca; class Bivalvia; order Cardiida; family Solecurtidae; genus Azorinus; species Azorinus chamasolen. The sequence continues at coordinate 40,669,509 of OY755239.1, forward strand.
TGGTTCTACAGTTTTTGCCAGAGCCAAAACATCATATATTCATTCAATAGCGTAACAATTTAGCCAATAAACACTCATGACGATACTATAGCGTACAGAATAACAGAACTATTTATGACGGAAAGTGTTAAAACAAAACATATGATGGACGGTTAGATAATTTAACCCTTCTCTTGCTGAATTTTAAAATACATTTCTCCTTCTTTACCCATGCCCTGTTGTATAATTACATATATCTTCACTGTGTACAAGTATATCGCTGTGCAATCACTGCTGTGGAGTGCACTGCTTGCACAATCAACTTGTAAATGGTGCAGACATCTGGGTCTTCACTATTTACAGGTAAGTATATTGACGTGAATAGCATGCGAAGGGTTAAATGCTGCAATTACAAAGTATAACGATACAATTGGTATAATTTTCGTGTCAAAGGACATGTTCTGCTCTGCTTGAAAATGTCAGTACATTCGTTTCCCACATTCAAACTGTAGACTAGAAAACAAAAACCAACAAAACCGCTGAATGCATAATTATCTTTTGTTATGATTTGTTTATGTAGAATGTGAGGTAAGTCCGTTGCAATCTGGGTACAATTATTATTCTGCATATTCCGAGCTGGCATGAATAATTAGCAAACGACTTGGAGTCAGATCAGACGTTTAAAATGAAAGGCGAATCGAGAGAAACTTGCTAGAGGTTAGCAGAAATCAATTCTTACAGTGGGATTAATTATGGAATGCGGGTCGGGACATGCCAATTGCCATTTGCTAAATTGCCATTTGCCAAAAGAAAAAAATACGGACGTGTTCTTCTCGCTTACAGATGTACAGAAATTGGGTATATTATTGTTATGACAAGGATAAAAAACATATTGTATAATGAAGCCCACCGATCTGTCTAATCCTTGGATCCGCCAAGCACTTTTCAAAGAAAAGAAACTAGATTTAATGACAACATGGCAATTAGCAATTGGCATTTGACAAATTGGCATTTGGCAAATTAGCAATTGGCATTTTGGCAAATTAGCAATTGGCATTTGGCAAAATTAACAATTGACATTTGGCAAGTTGGCATTTAGCAACTGGCAAATTAGCAATTGGCATTTAGTAATTGGCATGGTCCGATCTGCAATCCATGCGGTACCGACGAGGATCTTACTTCTATAAAATGTCATCATTCATAAAGAACACAAAACATATTGTGGAATGAAGCCCGTCGATCTGGATCCCGAAATTGCAATGCGGTGGCGGTACTTGACCAACTAAACTGGCAAATTAGCAATTGGCATTTAGCAAAAGAAATTTAGCATTTGGCAACTGGCAAAGTAGCAGTTGGCATGTCCCGACCCGCATTCCATATATTAATACATGTATGATGAAAATAATTTCATTTGAATTGATTCCTGTGATGTTTGGACTACCCTAGTTCAAAAACGATTATCTATATTCTCCTTTTAACCTTTAGCCAGCTATTGGCGGGTGAGTCAATGCTTATGCAAATAGTTTGGAACAAGATGAGACGCCGAGTAACTCGGCGTCTCATCAGGATCCAAACTGTTTGATACCCTGGTTGCATTTTGGTTGACCAATTGATTAAAGCTTGAAATTTGAAAATGTAGTAGGCGATCATTTCTGTAAAAATAATTTGCTCAGCAGGCTAAAGGTTAACTTTATTTCGTTTACGCTGATTACGAAACATATACTAAGTTCCACAGTACAAGTATTTCTGAATGGTTTGGGTATTGACGTATGTGGTTATTCATATGAGCGGAAACATAACGTCCCAACATAGGAACGAATCGGGGACGCAAGGAGGAGAAGTGGGTGCGTTATCCCGACACCCAAGTATGTTATCAAGACTTGCCAGACATTAGTAAATACTTGACACTTAGTACACGTTCTATAGCGAACATTCCAATCAGGTTTATTCTGTGTTTAAGACATGTAGCTTAACGCAGGTCAAAAGTTATGCAAAAATATCACATAGGAGCATTTTGCATTACTTTCGTCCTGAATTAACCCATTCCCTCATATTGACGACTTTTGACGACTCTGTCAAAGTCACTTCGTGAAACCATTGTGATAAATAGAGCATTTGCTCCTATAGGAGCAAATGCTCTATTTATCACAATGGTTTCAAACAACAAATTTCTAAAATTTTCCTTTTCTGTAGTTAATGCTCCTTTTCGGTAGATTTATACAAAGAGGATGTATCTAAAAATAGCCTATGAGGTAATGGGTTAAGCAACAATCTGATTTTAAAGGCTACAATGGTTATTCAGTGGTCGCTATAGGCATGTTATAATGTAGCTTCTTAAGAATGAACGCTTATAGTTATGTTTAACTTGAGCAGACAACAACTTTAGAATAAATGAAATAATGAAAAACGTTGACGGTAGAATTAAGGTTCAACTTTTCGGTATTAAACAGGTTTCACCGGATCAAATTGTAAAGCTGGCGGGAAGGTTATTCACATTCGTTCTATTTCTAGACTCAACAACATCTTAACCTATTTAAGTCTCACATCGTTAGCGTTCTTGCCCAATATGTTTTATGAACAAATCTAGTTTGAATTTGGAGGCGTGTTTCTGCAAGATTGCTTTTGCTAAAATGACCTTTAGAAAGTAGAAAGCGATCAGTGCAAACCCGGATTAGGTTTATTCGAGTCCGCTAGTATGGGTTATAGAGGATCTTACATGAGTGTTCATTACAAATTGTTTTTATGATACGAGTTTACTATAATAATATGACACGAGCTTTAGCTTTTGCTTCATAGGAGCAAATGCTCTATTTATCACGATGGTCTCAAAAATAAACAATTTTAAAATATTCCTTTTCTTTAGTAAGTTGGGTCTAAATAGTGTAGGAAGGAATGTGTTAATAGACACGATGATTTAAGTCGAACACATTTATCTAAAAAATGAAATACATGTATTTTTTTATTAAATTGGACTCCAGTAAAACCTCCCTATTTAAGCGACCAAAGGAAAATGTTAGATCATAATGCATATCATAGCACATACTAGGACGAACTATATGCAAGAAGCTCCGATAGGAGAAACATGTAGATCTATCTAGTACGCCGCGGGTGATTATATGATCACACAGTAAAAAAACACACCCCAAAACCGGAATTCTAGTAGAGAATAATTTAGATACTTTTAGGCAGGTGCCAGCTTAATGCTGGGTAAAGGTCATGCAGAAAGTTCATAGAGGAACTTTCTGCATGAATTTCTCCCTGCATTAAGCTGCCACCTGTCCCCAATACCGATATTTGCACTAAATTTAACGTCCGGTTAAGAGTTGTTTTACTGTATTTGAAAAATAATTTGGACACCAATTGAAAAGCCGGGTAACACGCCGTCAATCAGGATCAAATTCTCTCTAAGTAGTCTTTGAATAGAGATGGAAGGACATTTGCTTCGAAATCGGAATTACAAATCATGTTAGATCTATATCAATAAAAATGCACAGTAGATCTACGGTAAATGTAGAATGGTTTCATTATTAAGAAACAAGGTCACATGCAAAATAAAATAAAATAAACGGTATCAAGGAACATAATGTATTAACTCATATCATTCCGCAGGGAACAGAGACAAACATTGTAGTCCCAGATAGAGGTAAGGAACCGTGCACCTGACATGTGACATGGACTGGTTCCAAAGTTTCATTTGAACGATTTAACGTTATACTTCATGGGAGTTGAAGGGTTAACACTGAATGTACATGCATGTCACGTAATAGCGATTGTCCATTACGACGCGTCACGATATTCTAATCCGTGTCTACTCCGTTTGCGAAAATATTCGCTAGTTTTGAAATAAAACTGAAACTGAAACTGAAAAATTGTAATGCTGTCACTAAAGATGACGTTGTTTTCTGAATAACGTCATTCAATACATACAACGTCATACTGTTTTGACAGGTGCGCTAAAAGTCGCGTGGTACCATGCAGACCTAGTTCTAAACAGTTATGAAGTTTGAATAGATCTAGCGTCGAAAAAATCGCGACGTACAGAATTCGCTCTGTATAGATCTAATCTAATATCGAATTGATGCCTTCATTTCAGCTAATTTCCTGCCTATTCGACTTGTAAATAAAGTCCGACTGGCACAATGACATTCATTGATTTCTGCAATGACAGCCTGTATTGTTGATGCAGGTAAAAGAAACCTTCCTTGCAATTTTCAAATAAAACAGTGCCAATGTATTGGTGAACCTTGTGCTATTTCATCTGTCCGTTTACTGTATAATTATACTCAATGTGTAAACGTACTTTATCCGGTTAACGTTACCACGTTATAGGCGAATGTGTGAGAACGTACGCCAACAGTTAAACAAACTGTTTGGATTCAGATGAGTCAATATGGTTAAACACTGATTGTATGCACATTTGGAGAGAAGTGGCGAAAATCACAATAGAATCTAACCCATCATTTTTGCAGACAATGACTACTTAACGTGCATAGAAATGGAGAAAAGGGAAAATTTAGAATTGTGTAGTTTTGAAACCATTGTGATAAATAGAGCATTTGTTTCCTATGGAGCAAGTCCTCTATTTATCTCAATGGTTTCAAAATGCGACTTTTACAGAGGCTACAAAATGTGTCACTATGAGGGAATGTGTTCACGTGCATAGAGATGGTGGAAACAGTAACTGGAGACAGCACATAGATCTATTACATACTTATACTGGTAGATACATGCGTCTTTAAACTTACAAGTTTTAATATAAGAATGAAATCATCATTTATGAACTTTTTAATGTTGGAATGCATTGGAATGCTCACCGCTAAACACTTCACGGCCTGTCTGTCAAAGTCATATTCGATATTTCCTGTCGTTTAGAGAAAAGAAAATATTTGTATACATATGAAAAAACTGTTGCATAGGCTTCGCGAGAACTATTTTTAGTATCCTTAGCTGAACAAACATATCAAAGGCGTCATCACTGAAAAGTGCAACCCACTAGATCTGAGATGCACCTTGCTCGTATATATAATCATATTATGATTTGAAGTACGTGTTTATGATTCGGACTGTTATAAACTTTAAAATAAAATAATAAATACACACTGTGGTATATCATTCATTAATTCAAATGCAGAAGTTCACATGCGGGTATAAAAGAGCGAGTTGTCTAATTTCAAGCATCTGCAAATAATAACATTAATCAATGAATGTGCGTGTTTCGATACCAGTACGTTTGTATTGACTGGCATTTTAATTAACCCTTACCCCGTCACAAAATAAATGTCTGCTCATATTCGGATCTTGTGCAATTTTGATTATTGCGATTGGACCAAGCTTAGGGCCAAGTATAACAACACAGGCGTTTGAGAAGCTATAAAAGATAATAACCAACTGTCTAACAGCTTGGACCCTGATGAGACGCCGAATTACTAAGCGTCTCATTTGGATCCAAGCTATTTGCAAATGTGTCCAAGATCGCGGTTAGTGGAATAAGGGCAAAATTCTTCTATACTTGCACATAGTGATAAACTACTATGCCTAACCCTTTCCATGTTCTATATATAGTCCAAATTTCAACACATACTGAATATTAATGGACATTTGAGAAACAAAAGAAACATATCTATCAAATTCCATTAACAAACACAGCAGACCCTGAACAGGGACCATCTGATCTGGATCTACTCTGTTTGCAAATGCATGTAAAGGTGTCTATATTAAGAAAAAGGTTAACCCATCTATTCATGAATATATCTTGTACGGTGAAGTCATCCAAATTGAATACTGGAACCATTCCATGTCTCATATTCAGTGGTCACGCAAACAAATTTTATGCTGATATAGAATTTCTACATTAATTTGTTCCGCAAACGATGTAGATCCTAACAGCTGTCCTGTGAATTGTGTCTACGTATTTGCTGGTGTCACATTTATGGGATGACGAAAGTCAGTTGATTAATGCATCTTTTATTTTAACTTTTCCAGTCATTAGCAAAAAGACAAATGAAAATAAAACGACAGCATCTGTAAGAAATATGACTAACTTTCTGTAATATCAATTATGTATAAAATATAAAATGAAAACGTTTTAGAAATAGTTGTATACATTTACTTGTTCACCGCCGAAGTCCCCGGAAAGCGACTCACATGGACGAAGATGTGATTACCTATGCAAACTGTTTGGATCCAGATGTGATTCGTGTAACTCGGTTTCCAATCAGGATTCAAACCGTTTGACACATCATTAACTATATCACAATTTTATATGTAGATTATCAAACTATAAAAACAGGAACTATGACCTCAAATATGATGTGTATGTAGACTATTTATATTTGGGACGATCCCAGTTGTAGTTGCGAAAACGCATGTGAATATGTTTTCCATTGTATCTTTTAGTGTCCCTTTAATACAATATTTAGAATATCTTCGCGTCATCTGCTCTCGACACACATGTATTCTCGAGTTATATCGGAAATGAAGTTACGAAGAGCGTGCGCGTTGCCATTCACAGAAGTAAAAACCGCTAAACCATAAACAAACCACGGCTTTAACGACGAAAGAAAAATCTCCTCGAAATGTTACGTATTTAAAGATATTTTTTTTTATCTACATTGAACGTAATTTTATAAGGTAAGTTTCTGCTTACACAAAATACAGATAATTCGAATATAAGCAGAAACTTACCTTATAAAATTACGTTCAATTTAGATAAAAAAATTATCTTTAAATACGTAACATTTCGGGGAGATTTTTCTTTCGTCGTTAAAGCCGTGGTTTGTTTATGGTTTTAGCGGTGTTTACTTCTGTGAATGGCAACGCGCACGCTCTTCGTAACTTCATTTCCGATAACCGCCCATCGACCTTAATTTTGCATTTACTGTGTACCATCCACCAACAGTAGGGCTTTACAAACCTACTCCCCATCAAGCCTGCTTATATCCTGGTGAAGGCTACCAACACGTTTGTGTATTCAGCAGCTAAGAAATATGGGATACCAATCTCAATATTGAGGGACAGGATGGACAACAGAATATCTATAGACACAACACTGGACCAACCCTCTTCTTGGAGGAAGAAGACATGTTGTGTGCCCATATTAAAGAAATGACAGAAGTGGGGTATGGTTATACACGAGCTAAAGTTATCAATTTGGCATCAAATCATGCTGTTGCTCTCGGGCAGAGGTCCTGTGAAAAAGCCATTTAGTCTGCAATGGTACTATGAGTTCATGGGAAGGTGGCCAGAACTGAAAGTAGTGAAACCAGCAAGTTTATCTGAGCATAGAGCCAATTGTGCTAGTGATGATTGTGTACATACATATATTTCAATATTACAAAATATGACTTGCATGATAAGCCGCGGAAAATCTGCAATATATATGAGAAGGGTATGAACACAGAATTTTAAACCAAGTGTTGTTTCTGTTGTTACATGTAAGGCACAAGCGATCATGGCTGAACAGTCAAAACAGTTACCATTATTGGGGCAGGAAATGTTGTTGGGACTCAGATACGCCCATACTTTGTTTTCCCTGGGGCAACGTTTCTTGGACAGTCTCATGGGTGGCAAGACACCAGGCGCTGATGGTACCATGCTTTACAGTTAATTCAGTCACAATCAATTACATTTTGAGCAATAGCATTACATGAAGAAAACGTGTCAATTATTGAGTATTAAGTATTGAAATGACTTACATATAAGCGTTAACATGTATGTTTCTCTTGTAACTGAATCAGCTAGGCAAAAGAGCAATTATTTCTAAAGAAAATATACTTTTAATATATGATAAAATGCTATGTTAACACAGTTTGTCTGAGTCTACCACTACAAAACTCGACCCCACATTATATATTATAGTCACTGTTGGATTTAGATGCTATATATAAATTTTATTATCCCAAGTTTAAGCCTTTCCTCCATTAGTTTATCTACAAGTTCACTCTGTGCCACTGTCATGTGATTTTTCCAGTCGCCAACCTCTCCTTTCCGATATATTACAGAGTCGCCTTTCTCGTTCCGAACTGTGTAGTGTGTTCTCTTATTCCCTGACGCGTCTTGCTTTCTTAAGGCGGACATTGTGGTTGCCGCCTTTACCTTTTCCATATACTCCTGGTCTCTTTTGAAACCCAGGAAGTTGTTAAGTCTGGCCAAATTGTCGTTTAGATTAGCCTTAAAATCTTCGTAATAGAAAATTTCGACATGTTGGTCAGAATTCTCCTTTATGAACTTTTCCCATTGCTGAACATAATCGAAGTATGATCCAAATGAAATCATGCCGGTTATGAGCGACTGGAAGATTTCATCCCAGGTATGTTTGCTTTTGTAAAGAGCCATATTTTTAACATAATGATATCTAGAAATAAACACATCCTTAGGATTTCGTAGCATCAAAACAATTTTGCCGTGGTTACGGATATGTTCAGTAGGCAAACGACTAGGCTTTAAGTGGGTAAATATAATTCGAGGCGAGTCCATGCTTTCAAATATTTCCGGTGGACCGTATTCTAATATGGTGTCATTGGACCGTTTCGAATAGTCTAGGTTTTTCAATTTCCATATCATGTTTCCTATCCAGTGAGTGCCACATTTTGGATATGTGCACAAAATAACATCTCCGGTTTTGTATTCAAATTCCTTGGCATAGTTTATGCACTGTACTGTATCTATACTGTCGAGTTTTGGGAGAAAAATATCTTGATACCTGACCACCCAAATTCCACCCCCGGCTGCAGCGGGTATTTGGAAATATTCCGTCATCTGCATTACAATAAAAACGTTCTGTTGTTAGCGAGTGATAGAGTAAAGCCCCTCTAAACCGGACGTTAAATTTAGTATAAATATCGGTCTTTGAGACAGGTGACAGCTTAATGCAGGGTAAAATGCATGCAGATAGCTCCTCTAGGAGCTCCTACAAGTCGACTTAAATATTTTGACACAGTGTGAGTGTCCGCCAAATTTCTTATCAAATGTTACTGATGTTCAAGTCTGTTTAAATTAATTCAAAAACATTTTGTAGTGAATAGAAATCTGTCATATGTTTTATATTTCTAAAAGTTGTAGGACACCAACCAGTCCATTATAGTGTCTATATGACTAAATAGAATTAAAGGTAATAAACTAATTAATCAACACAAACTGCATCCGGTAACTACAGATAATGATTAAAATTATATGAACTAACTTTTGTCACACCGGCCGAATTTTCAGCGAATGAAATTTAAAAAGTAACCCTTTCGCCGGGAAATATCTGATTAGTCTGCTCACATTATCTTCTACATCAGGAAACAAAGTCAAGTTTTTTTCCTTTCTTTTCAGAAACATATAATCAGAGTGCCAAACGGCCTCATCAGGAACCAAACTGTTTTTAATGGGTATAACGGACTCGCTATGACAACGTAAATGAAAACAAAACAAAACAAAACTGGTCGGAATCTTATGTATTGCGCCTATCAGTCAATCCTGCTGGGTTAGCTAGCTAATTTATTGAACTGGATGATAAGTTTAAAGCAGCGCTCATTCCTATGTCAGGGATGGGTTTGTGTTTTCGGCTCAAAGCAGTTGTGTTGATTATTTCACTGCCGAGGTCTTCGGAAAGCGACTAGCATGGCTTGCTGCAATAGGTAGAACTGTGATCACCTTGGCAAACATGGATCTAGAGGAGACGCCTAGTAACGTGGTGTCCCATCCGGATCCACCCGGTTTAACACATCAATTACATGTAAGAGAAGAAAGTGTATAAAAGTCTACTCTTAAACTTAAAGTGGACGACATCGTTTGAGTAATTGGCGCCAAAACGTTAACAGCTGTACTGCATTCAAAAGGTTATCGTTGAGTGATTTTTATCTTTTGCACTTTGTAATATTTTTCTTTGGTTTACACAATTTGACAGTTGATATCTAGCTAGGTAGAAAGATACGAGCAACAACTAACGTATTATCACCTGACCCAGAGAAATAATCTTGTGAGAATAACAGTACATTGATACTTACAGATGTATGTTCTCGATCTCTTTGTGAAATTACTTTAATCTATATCGCGCTCTCCCCGACTTGATTCGCATTTGCAAACAACCTGTCTCAAGACGAGACGCCGAGTAGCTTGGAGTCTCATTAGGATCCAAGCTATTTGACACTTGTTCAGTAATTTCTCAAAAGTTTGATCCAATCAGAAGTTGTCGATGCACAAGATTCAAATTTGAGCTGACGCGTTATGTTTATCAGCTTGGTAAGAGTTACAGTAAAAACTCTCAATAACGGCCATTAAATTGTGTTAATCAGTTGGTATTTAGGGCAGGTGACTGCTTAAAGCAAGATGAAAGTAAAACAGAACGCTCCTATATCTGTATTACTTTGACATTGCTTTAAGCAGCCACCTGCATTGAACACAAAATACTTGATGTAATTTAGTGGCCGTTATGGAGAGAGGTTTTATTGTACTTGTAAATAAGAAGTATAAAATAGCGGTGGTCCTTCACTTAACCCTTTCCCCATGAATATTCATGTAAGAATGACATCATGACTATTCATCAGCTGCAAACATGAAAATAAGGAACACAGAATGTGTTGGTATTGGTAGAAACTGTAGAGTCATGTATATTATAATTGCACAAGCAAACAGAGCAGACTATGGTCAGACAGCTTCGTCCGGAGTCGTTTTGATCTGGATCTACGCTGTTTGCAAAGGCCTGATAAAAAGCGTTTGTTTGATGGAAAAGGCTGATACAACGAACGGCTTGATGTAGAATTAACTCATTTGAAGTCAACTACTTTTCGACTGTAATGCCGTCTGCTGTAAGTTTCGGAGTTGATTTCCTTCAATTTCTTCTCTACAACATACAGATAGCGTCAAACAGTTTGGACCCTGATGGAACGTAGACTTCCTCGGCGTCTCATCTGGATCCAAACTCTTTCACAAATTTGCCCATTGTAGCAACATGCAGCGGTGAAAGAGTTACACACTAATACAGATGGTTCAATGTGATTCAGACCAATATCCAAGTTTATAAAAAATTAGTTGAGTCTGAGTTCGTTCTCAAGCTTTTGATTGGTCAGATTTGAGCCAAGGCTCAAATCTGACCAATCAAAAGCATGAGAAGGAACTCAGACTGAAACTAAAAATGTTTATAAGCATGGACCCAAAGCATAGTTTCACATATTCTCCCATTGCAGCAGCATGCAGCGGTGAAAAAGTTAACACTTTCGCTGGTATATTTTGTCGTCTGCAAATTTAGTCGTCTGCTACAATTTTCCATTTTTTCTTCATGTTTTGTCTTAAGAAACATTCACAGTAACATACATTTTGGATCCTGATGAGACGCCGAGTTACTGGGCGTCTCATCTGGATCCAAACTGTTTGCATAGGTAATCACAGATGCAACATTGGCAGCGGTGTTCAAAAGACTTAACACTAATACAGATGGCTCTGTGTGATTTAGATTAAAACATAGTTTCTTACCTTGAAGTTGGAGTTAGGGTTGGTCAAGTTTGGACCACAACCGTTGCTGAATGTTTTTGTATTAGTAACCAAGTGTAGTCTGACCTATTACTGATAAATTCATGTCAAGCAATTCTATACCACACTGTAGTTTACATATGTACATATAATTATCATATCTTAAGATAAAGGCGCAGTAATGGAAGACCTCGGTGGACTTCTTTATTCTGACTTTAATAGTTGCCTACCTATGATCACTTAAATGTACTTCCGAGCTCAGAACTTCTTTCAAAGTACAGCAAAGTCTGGCTAATTCTTGAACGTTATAAAATGCGTTAGCTTAATACAGAACAATCGTTATGCAGAAACCTATCATAGGAGCTTTCTGCTTTACTTTAGCAGTGCATTAAGCAACCGCCTGCTTTTAAGACTCTAATGTTAATAACCTATGTGGTCGTATTATTGAAGCATTACTGTATTACTGTACGAAATGGGAGGTAAGGTTTGGGAAAAAAGCAAGAAAATTCAGAAGTAAGAATTCGGAAGTAAGAAATAGTGGAATAGAAGTTAGAAGACTGTATCTCGTGGCTTGCATAGTAAAACTAACTCGCTAACTAACAATGCTCCATTGCATGTTTTGCAACCTAGAATTATAAATGTGTTGTATTTTGTACTGCAATTAGTATAATTGCATTTTACGCCTTATTTGACTGGATTGGTTGAATGTGTTGCCATCTAGGGCTAGTAAACTCTCTAGATGGGGGTAAGTGGCGAACCTTGTTTGATCTCTCCGCTGGTTCTTTGTAACAGTAAGAAGACTGATAGACGGTGATATTTACATTTATTATGCTACAGGCATATCGGTGATCACGTTTTGATTCAGAAAAGTCACTGATAGCAGTTGTAACCACAAGACTGCTCAGTAAACTTTCGTCCGTTCAAAAACGGTATGCTTCGAACTGAAATGTAAACGCTCGATGGCGTTTGTCTACAAACATACAACCTGAGAGACAGACAGTGTCGATCCAAATGCGAACAGAGTTACAGAGCATCTGATCTGGATCCGGAATGTTTGTGAAGGGACTCACAAATTAATATGTAGCATGGACTCGTAATTGTAAAAGTGATTGGTGAGACAAATAAGAATACAGTAAAATCTCAGTCGATTTTTTGTATAGAAGAGGTTAGACCCTTTTAGGTAGTTGGATGCTTAAGTCATGGTGGCAGTCATGCAGAACATTCCCAGAGGAGCTTTCTGCATGGCTTTCGCCGTGCATTAAGCTGCCTTCTGTCTTAAAGATCGATGATGATACATATTTAGTGTTCGAATAATCGAGATTTTACTGTATGTTTATTCACAGTGGGTCACAGAATATTGTATTTATCCTGTCTCCTAAAATCCTATTATTATCTTTCATTTTTATAGCCTTTAAACGGTTTATTTAACTCTAATGTTGTAGTGACCTAGATAAAGTACTTGGATCCAGACCAGACGCCAAGTAACTCGGCGTATCATCTGGATCCAAACTGTTTGACACTCTAATTAGTTTTTCGTTGAATATTCATGTAAAAAATATGACATAATGAATATTTATGTTTAAATAATGCCACAGGAACCGTCTGATCTAGGTCTACTCTGTCTATACAAGAAATACTTACGTCGTATTGAATACACCATCCATCATGCTAGGCAATATTACTAAGTGCTTTATTATTTTATTCATAGACGGTATTGGCGGTCTGTGTTTTATCATGGAAGATATCACACAGCAAATGTTTGGTTTAATTGAACACTATCCCTTTAACATCCCTCTATCCGCGACTTTACTCTCATTTTCAAACAGATTGGATCCAGATGAGGCGCCGAGTATCTCAGCGTTTTATCATGATACTATTTGATACTCTGTCTGTAGTTTCTCAGACGTTTGATCGAATTGAACATAGTAAAATGTGCACCATTTCAAAATTTAAGCAAACTTGTTATCACAGCTGGTTAAGTATAAACAGGCTGGACAATATATTTAAAACAAATTTTCTTCTACATCATTTCCAAATACAACCTACTTGTTTCTTCAAAATATCACAGCGTTTGGACTTGGAAGGGATGTGAACATATTCACCCAAATAATACAACATGTGACCCCTTCCCCAATAGATACAACTTTTGACACTTGACCGTCTAATCAGGGTCTGCTCTAATAGCGTAAGAAATTATATAGATATGGTATGAGTCTTCAAAGACGTCCTTTAATTAATGGTCATTATAAAAAGCAGTTAATTAACCATTTCCCTGTTCTGTATTTATTCCAAATTTCAATACCTACTGAATATTCAAGGACAAAATAGTTATAACGAAATATGGAAGTTGGAACATTGCAGCCATTTTAGAAATAAATAATAAGATCTATCAATTTCCATTAGCAAACAGAGCAGATCCTGATCAGACGGTTCCTATAGGAACCGTCTGAGATGGGTCTACTCTGTCTGCAAATGCGTGAAAACACGTTAATATGAGGGAAAGGGTCAATATCCAAGAAGTATTAATTTTTATTTAGGTAAAGGGTTAATGCATTTACCTATTCAGTGGCATTAGGTAAACGAATTCATTTACATATAACATGTGCTGAAACATCCATTAACCTTAACCCATTTTCTCCCAGTAGATTCACCCATGCTTATATTTTGGAGTAGTCAATTTTTAATCTAAGGGATCCCTGGTCTAAAATTACATTTTCATTTTGTTTTATATTGAAATTCCTATCAGCAAACAGTGTAGACTCTGATCAGACGCCGCATTATGCGGCGTCTGATCAGAGTCTACACCGTTTGCCTTCAGCCCATATATGGGATCGTGGGAGCAAATGGGTTAAACCAAGTGAGAAAAGGTTATATCATGACAAACGTTTGAGACACTATTGACTGAGTATCGAACGTTTATAACGGCACATGAACACCTAACTGTTTGGGCAAAGCAGGAACGAATTCAAATCTATTTTATGCTATAAGAAACAGGACATGCCCAGATAAAACCATTCTACAGGAGTACTGGCTGATCTGGGTCTACAGTGTTTGCAACTACGTAAAATGTATCTATATCATATAAAGGTTTAATGCTTCAAAATGAGAATTTATTGCACAATGTTCGCCCTGCAGTAAGTTACTACAGAACAAAGAAACAAACAACAGGATCATTTGAATTGCCATTGCAGATAGCTTCTACTGTATAGCCATTTCAAATATATCTATCTATCAGTTGACGTTTGATTGATGCAGCCCGTGGATGGAATTTCTCCAGGCAGATTTTAGTAAATTATATCTATTCATGGACACTGGAAGTAATCCAGCAGTATCACTTTGACAAATGTCTTCAGCAAAAGCAATGTCCTTAGCTTGAAGATGCGCTTATTTCAAAGCTTAGGAAAGGTGCAAAATCGTTTTACGATAGGGAATATGTTGACTGACAACCACGCCATTCGTCAATGGATTTGAGTATAGTTTCATCCACTGCTTTTTTCAGAATTGCAATTGTTTTTATATCTTATAAAATTCTAATATTTACCATAGGTTTTATGAAATAACAGCTAAAGTGAGGGTTTACGTTTCCCCCAGTTTCTTCCTAAATGCCCCAATATTTTGATATTTTCAATTATGCCTACAGAAGAGTAGTATTTAGTTTTTTCATATATGACTTTATTTATGTAGATATGTTAAGTTGTAAAGTTTCAAAACAGCATCAACGAAATACTAGCTTACAGCTTTCCATCTGTAAGTCAGTGTTTCAGTTATTGTAAAGTTTCAAAACAGCATCAACGAAAACCAAGCTTACAGCTTTCATCTGTCAGTCGGTGTTTCAATTATTGTAAAGTTTCAAAACAGCATCAACGAAATACAAGCTTACAGCTTTCCATCTGTCAGTCAGTGTTTCAATTCTTTCACTGCAAACGTCGCATCTGTGCAAACTATGCAAACGGATTGGAGTTCGGTGTCCCATCAGGATCCAGTGTGTTTGTTACCGTAACTATGGTTTTGAAACAAGGATAAACAAAAAGTAAAAAAGAAAGTCGTACCAGACAAATTATGTAGATGCCAAACTATGGAAGCGAATGAGTAAATGTTAATGTTTTAGACTTCCATAGCGGAATCGCCTTCCCACAGGATAATAAGGCGAAACACAATTGATTGGGAACAAACAATTATCCGTCTCAACTTAATTCCACGTAACATTAAAATGTTGCTTCGTGCCTCGAATACATAATAATGATTGAAACAATCTTATTTTAATCGGATATAGCTGCGGATACATGTGGTTTTATTTTTCACACCGTACTAGCAACATTTATCGCTTCAGTACCAGCGTTGTCGTCTCGTTGACATATTTGCATCTGCTTCAAATGGAAAAGTAGTAAAGTCAAGCAGGCAAAGCCACATGCAAGACGCAACCACCACCAAAACACCGATAGACAGCATGACACACACACACACACACACACACACACACACAACCACACACCCAAACGCACACACACACACACACACACACGAAATGAACACAGAAAACACCAAAAGACACACAAGAACCAGGGACAAACGTTCCACAACATGAACAAACCACAAGCACAAAGACGCAAGGCAAACAAAAGGAAGGGTGACAAAGAGAGTACCGCCTTGGCACGGTCAGCAGCAAAAACACCACTGGGGGTTTAAACCTCAAGTTTTAGCGTGGGTGCTACTTCAATTTCTCAATACATGATGAGACGCCGAGTTACTCAGCGTCTAATTCGGATTCAAACTACAGTACAACCTCTCTATAACGGCCACTAAATTACATCAAGTATTTTGTGTTAAAGGCAGGTGGCCACTTAAAGCTAGGTGAAAGTAAAACAGAACGCTCCTATAGGAGCGTTCTGTTTTATTTTCACCTTGCTTTAAGCAGCCACCTGCACTAAATACCAACTGATTAGCACAAAATAGAGGCCGTTACAGAGAGGTTTTACTGTATTTACATATTATATCACAGACCCTTCTGATAAAGATGAATGTGGTATGGTTTGGATACCACATTGAGCAAATGTCAAAACTTTATATGTGATTGTGAAATATATGGGAAGTGCATTATGAGAGAATGCAGTGGAGCGTCTCTAAAGTGATAAGGGCCTCTCCTGAAGCAGGTCATTGTTTAATTCAGAAGAAAAGTAAAACATTTAGTTCCTATTAGGCATTACTTTCATCCTGTATTAAGGTTTAAACCTGCTACATGACTTAGATTGTACTTTGAGTGCTGACTGTGCAAAGACTTTTCTGTACGCCCCGTGTTTAGATATTTTACTTACGGTGTCTAACACCTTTGCTGCCAATGTCAATTGTTTGAATACCTGTGCAAACAGTTTGGATCCAGAGGTGACGTTGAGAAACTCGGAGTCTAATCAGGATCCACATTTCTTGTTACTGTGGTAATTATTTACAGAAAAAAGTGAAAATTAAACAAACGAAAATGATACCAGACGACAAACGTTGACGATAAATATTGCAGGCGATAAATGTTGCAGACGACAATATAAAGCAGCGAAAGATATGAGCACGCAGTCTAAACGTGGTTACACTACTGTTTAGATTAGATACAAAACAAAATAGCGACGAGAATACAAACGTGTAAATCCTGATCAAACGCTCTACATCGTATGATTAAAACATCCCGAAAGCACATTTGTTTAGGCAACAGGTCAAATATATAACCTGCATAATTGGTAATAGTTGTATTGGACATCTGCGTTGCTAAATGGTCTGTCGGCTGTGTGCTTCAGCAGGAGATAAAAGGATAGACAATAATTCAGTACTTAATCAGCACTATCGCGCCGTGTTTTTTTAAATAGTATCAGTTGCAATTAACGAGATGAAAGCGACGTCTAAATGTGTTACATACATTTCGATATCAATCCCTATTTTATGGGATGTATTATTAGTGGCAAACATAAACCACCTGCCTTTTCAGAGTGCAACGGTCCACTTTAATAAGTAATAGAGTTTACTCAGTATTAAGGAGATAGTTTGCGAGAGAAGTTTGAATGACAAACGGTGCAGACTATGATCAGAGGGTTCCTACAGATCAAATAGAAGCATTAAGAAACCATTATTTACAGGCTCCAGTGTTAATAAATTATGCAATGGTATTAGCGAGATCTATCGTTCTGACCTCGAATCTGGATGTTTGTACGTTAAGTATTCGTATGTAGAATAAATGCACGGACACTAGAGAACACCAGAGGACTACCGCCACCTAAAGTGGTAGTTATGCAGATAACTATCAAGAGCAAAGGAATGCCGATATTGTCATGAAGTCAGCTAAGATGCCCCAACTAGATTACAGGGAAAGCCATGTAAAGTGAACTAGACCAGTTTATGTACAGTTATAAAATAAAGAGATCCACTGTCAGAGAGCTAACATGAGTACTAACCCTTCTCAGATTTAGCGCTTCTTGATTGGAATTTACAATTTTATCCGGATCCAAACTGTCTGCCACTCGGCCAATGGTTTCTTAAACAACTAAAAGTACAAAAATGAGTCATGCAGGAAACACCACATACAGAACAAACACTCGCCCGAACAGCAACACAAGGACACAGCAAATGTACATAACTAGAAAAACAAAACAAGAGACGCACAAAGACAAAACAAACATACAATAGGAGGAAGATGGAAGTACCGCCTTGGAACGGTCAGTGACAAAAGTCACTGGGGGGGTTAAACCGGTTTATGGGCGCCCAACCTCACTCTTATTCCATCCCCACCCTAAAAGACAAACAGTGTAAATAAACGTATCCCCTCTCCGACTAATCTACAACAACCGCGACGGCAAATACAATGGTAAAGTGCATGTATAACGAAAAAACATTTAATTGAACATACTGTATCCACCTATCGCTAGTGTACTCAATGATTGAGCTGCAAACAGAGTAACTGTAGAAAAGTAATAAAGGGTACGACAAAAAAAATGAAATAGTACAGATATCCGACGTTCTCCTTCCATTTCTGGATTTAAGAGGTCGCCGTCATAGAGTACTAAACCTTTCTTGTCGGCGTACATGCAAAACGCCAACTGGATAATATTAAAAATGATTGCAATGAAATTTCAGCTCACATCATTTCTGATAACTGTGTATGGATTATTTGTATATGGATTGCAGTTTCCGAGGCAGGTGTTCTACCCTAACACACTCCATGCTTAATTAGGTAGATATTTTATAGTATCAAGTTAACATACGAATTGTTATCCATGGTTAAAACGCTAGAATCAGATCTAATAAAAGTGCATCTCTTTGACGTAAAAGGGTAAATACAGAAATACAGTAGAAATTGTCTTAAAAGCGTCACCACAAATATGTTTAATCGTGGGTCTGCAGGGCAGGTTATAGCTTAATGCAGTTCAAAAGTAATGCAGGAAGTTCCTATAGGAGTTCTGCCTTCAGCAGTTATCTGCCTTGTACAGTAAATGAATGACTACTCAGGTCAGGTTCTTTTATACATACACTTGAGAGCGTCCTTGTCGAAAGGCCGAGCAGTAAACCCATAATATTTCAGTTGACAGGTGTTATCATAACTTGCGTAATATAACAATTACTTATACCCCTGTAACCATACTTTCAGGCATAATTCTTTAGACAATTAAATGCTTATTGAAGAATCAAATGGCTATTTCAAAGAGTACATTTGGGATAGTTTTGTGTGCGAGTGAATTTCTCGAAGCCTTTGGTAGTGAATAAATTAGTGCTTTGCCTAGACAAATGCAGTTAGATATTCATGAAGAAAAGGTGCCTGTTAGCTACCCAAAGGACTTAAGCCTAGAGTTTCATAACAACTAACCACTCAATATCTAAGAAGACCATTGCATTCCATTAAATATTCATAACCCCATGTCTCTATCACATGAGTATATCCGCTATACTCATATCCATCACTTTTGTTTAACCTTCTGCATTCTGAGCTGAAGTCGTCCGCAAATATTGCTGTCTGCTTCAATTTTAGAAGAACATTTCCATCTAAACACCGAAACTGTATGTTACTTATAGTATTCGGCGTCTTATTTAGACCTAAAATGATCGCAAAGTTATCATAAATGCTGAAGGTTAAACATTTACCTAATAAATGTGTGTTTTGGCGCATTGTACGTAAACCAATTGGGGTCTAGTCGTCTAACCAGTGTTTGGTTTGTGTACTTCTGGAATAATACTGATATGATGCTCAAGTTTCCGCATTAGCCAAAACATCCTGTGTTCATATGCCATTATAAGTTTTCAGCTAATTAAAGTTATAATATAGCTCCAAATCGCGATATTGTGTGCATTTATTGGAAGAAGTTGGATGTATCTTAGCAAACTCTTAAAATGGTACCCACGCAGACATATAGCCGAAATTAGCAACATGTAACCAGACATTAATGGTGTGATTAGCTTAGATAACCTAGGGTTTGTTGATAGTTTCACCGTCCGTTTACGAACTATGTCTTCGGTTACACTCAGAATTAATCGGATACTTCATTCGTGATGCGAATTATCTTGTGGTAAACATATATGAAACACCTTCCTATACCAATCGAAATGACAACATTATCAAAATGTTATTGCTGTGTTGGTTAATGTCCATTTATGCCAACTATGTGATAAAAAAGATAAACAATAAATGTAAAGAATAGCTCAATAGAATCATGGCAAGAAGATAATAAATCGCACATTCATTAGCTGATCACTTACAATCGATTAGATAACGTGTTATTAATACGGATTCAATTTGTATCAGGGACAGAACATACATTTTAGAAACTATGCGATTTTATCATGATTTTGAGCGATATTATGACTCTAGGGTTAACAAACAATGATTTAAAACTAGTGTTCTTGTTGTCATTATTGCTCATGTATATATTCATCAAGCAAATAGCCTCTTTTCATTGCAACACTATTTTATTCAATAATAGAAAAGGATTGGACAGCAGGCATGGCCTATTCAAGTCCTCTCCGGTGACACACGGTAATTGCATGTCGCACAAGCAACAACTATATAAATACATGTACATGTAATACTGAACATGTAATATAATTACTTCATACATGAACGTGAAATAATGAATAATCAGTATGAGTTGGGCCCGATCCAACAATCACTAATTAGATGAAGCGATTTCATCAACATAACTTGGGACAAAGCTTCCTTATTAACTCGCTAATTCCTATTGGGTAGAATAGTAAATATAGTCAATATCTAGATATAACATTTCAGGTTAAGTAAAATAAAATGCTTAATCCTGATTAGCGTCTTTGGAATCAGTGCTTGAGAATACAGATTATAAATATTTACGATGTCATTATTTCTTGAATTTTCATTCTAAGAATAACTACATATATCTGAATCAATGATACAAATAGTATGTAAATATGAAAGTATGACTTTGACTATTTTACTCATGTGATTCAGTAAATGGAACCTAGGCAAACACTATAAACTCAGATCAGAGAGATCCTAAATGATATCTCTAATCAGGGCATATCCAGTTTGGTTAATAAGTTGATACCAATGATTCATGGTAGTATATATTTTGTTTGCGATGTCCCCGCGACATGTACATGGGTAGGCTTTGACGAGGTTGTAACATGACGGTAAGTGGACTGTTGTTACATGACAGTAAGTTGACTGTTGTAACATGACAGTAAGTTGACTGTTGTAACATGACAGTAAGTTGACTGTTGTAACATGACAGTAAATGGAAAAGTAGTAAAGTCAAGCAGGCAAAGCCACATGCAAGACGCAACCACCACCAAAACACCGATAGACAGCATGACACACACACACAACCACACACCCAAACGCACACACACACACACGAAATGTACACAGAAAACACCAAAAGACACACAAGAACCAGGGACAAACGTTCCACAACATGAACAAACCACAAGCACAAAGACGCAAGGCAAACAAAAGGAAGGGTGACAAAGAGAGTACCGCCTTGGCACGGTCAGCAGCAAAAACACCACTGGGGGTTTAAACCGGTTTACGGACGTCCTAACCTCACACTTCTCTCAAAGTCACCCTAGCTTTACAAATATTGTAAATAAAGGTATCCCCGCTGGACTTACCCACAACATAGACGACGGTGAACAC